>CABPRJ010002379.1:128464-244699 GCA_902439185.1 Cinara cedri
AAAAAAAAAAAAAAAAAAAAAAAAAGGCCCCACACGCTATTAAAATCGAAATTACAATTTATACACAATTAATTCTCACGATTATTATCGTCGTGGACGTGGACGACGACGACGACGACGATGACGACGACGGTTCGACTACAATATCCTATTGCGTGTTGCGGCACACTGCATGTAGACGCGAGGCACGGAGGGAAATATATACGGGCATTATGTAAATCGCGCGTTAATCGCACGACTACTCTCTGTCCGTGTTCCAATCAAGATGCATAAATTTCAATGTTTCTCGGGTTCCTTTTTTTTCCTGTTGTTTTTTTTTTTTTTAAGTATCTTACTATTTCACTAAATGTTTACAAGCCGCCCGATGTCGTAAAAACGCCGATTATATCGTCGTCGCCGCGGTCATTATATATCGAGATCCACGCCGGGAATATAATTATAATAGTCGTAAAAAAAAAAAAAAAATAAACAATGATTTAACACCGAATGTCGAAGAGGAGTTGTGTTCCGACTGACGTCGCTACAGTCGTCCGCCGTTCGATTCGTGTGCATAGGTTTCGGGTGTTCGATTAGAATCAATAGCCGTTCTTCGGGTATACCGCGAGCAGTTGTGTGCACCGTATAACCTGCAAGTCGGGGCTGCAGGACAACTATAATTGCCAACATTTGTTTTTTTTTTTTTTTTTTTTTGTTGTTGTTCGTTTCCGAAAAGAGAAATACGACGCACGAATCCTCGTCGCGAACCCGTTTGCCCGCAGAAACGCACTGCAAAAACCCCGTTTAATTGCGTAAATATAATTATTCGTGTTTTCGAATTTGCCGCCGTTTAATTTAGACATCACGCATGATGGTGTTTCGATTACTTTAACCCGTCGGCTTTCCTCGAAGTCCCCGCAGTCAGTGGCGTACCTGGGAATTTTCAATGGGAGGAGATTTAGTAGATAACAATCACAATCCACGCAAAAATTATTGAATCTTCTTTTTTTTATAACCTAACCCGAAAGTGAGAATTTAAACCCGGGTTCGAAAACAAACAATTCTTATTTAATCAAGCAAGCATACTATATTCGTGTAATTAGGTTAAAATATATAATTTTATGATACTATCACTAAATAAACGCTCATATAATTGTTGTATTTTTAAGCCTATAGAGGAGATATAACCCTTTACACACCCCTGCGCACGCCACTGTTCGCAATTATATCACGCGTTAATTTCTAATTGTACTGCATTCTCAGTCTTTGTCCGTTATCAACTGCACATCAATCTCAGTATTATTTTGTTTTCCAACGTGATTAATTTTTTTTAATTTTTTTTTTTATTATCGGTCAGTTTGTGATACGGATCGACTTAATTTTGTCAGATCGACATTGTTCATAGTCTTATTATTGTTTTTAAGAGTTAATGGCCTTTAAGACCAGTTCTTTAGATTCCTTAATTTATTTATTTCCTCTAGTCCATGCTCCGTCGCTCGGTTCTTCTCGGAAGTATTTCTTTTTAAAACCTTTTTACTTTTTCCGTTTTTTAACCAAATTACACCACTGAGCGTATCAGGTCATGTACACTTGAACTTTTACACTTATTGCTAAATTATTTTTTTCCCAAACCATGGTAACAGCTATAAATATTTTTCAGTCCCGTATTAATCTTACCTTTGTGCACCTTTATCGATTATGCTACCGTGTCTATATGATCAGCCTCTCTTCCCCTTTAGTTTTATACAATATTCTGTTTTATCCATAATATACACGTAACATCGATGTACTTCCAGAACGCTCTGTGCTATCGGTCTTTGGAAATGGATTTCGGTATTAAATTTTGGATAATCGAATGGATATTATACGTATGACCGTCAAATTGATAAAATACCCGAGTGTTATAGTTTCGAACGTTACCTACAGCTGGTATCTACATCATCCCGTGGCAGTGGTGTGCCGTATCGAATTGTCGTGTCCGTGCCGTCCTACATAATGTACAAACGCGTGTACAATAAATTATTATATTTTATACAGGTACCTAATTAATAACGTATACATTACGGTCTACGTTTCACGAAAGATCGTGTGTTTTCGATAGAGCGCGCAAACGTCGACGGTAATTAGACCATAAATCAGCGATGGTGACGGGTCCCGTGTACACAGAAAGCGGCCGAACACCTTTTTTTTTCCGAGCTCCTCGGGTAATTATTATTATTTTCGACGACGATAACGTGCACACGACGATACCGATCTGTTGCTTGTTACGACCGCGACCATGACGTCACCATAATAATAATATAATATAATATACCATTATATACCTAAGCTAACCTACCTACGACCGACAGCGGCGGCGGCGGCGGCGGCGGCAGACCTATCGTTACAAGAGGCAAAGTATCTCTTCGTGACGAATGAATTAACATACACGGCGGCGTGCCGTAGGCTGTGATTTTATAACTTTTTTTTGTTTTGCGGTTACTGTGAAGAAGAGATAGTTTCACGCGCCGTAATTGTTATATACGAGGAGGTATTTTTTTTTTTTTATTATGAACCAACAATTTTAAGGGTTTTGAGGATTTTAAGGGAATTTGATTTTTCTAATCTTCACGGAATCGTTTAAGCTTTATTTTAAAAACAATTTCTTAAATTTCGACCCCTACTCCATTTACCTTAACTAAGTATATACTTTTGTCGTCATTCAAATAGAAACACCCATTTTCGATCACAGACTCGAGTATAGAATATTTTTCTAAACATTTCGATTTGCTTAACACTAATATCAGATTTACCATTTATGAGTTATAACCATTTAAATTTTACACCGAAGGAGTGTGGAAGAGTTATCAATTAATCATTTAAACATAGATAATATGTAATTTATTATACTTCCCTACTCCTCCGGTCTAAGCGGTCTTTAAGCGGTTATAACTCATAAACGGTAAATAAATTAGTGTTTTCTAAATTAAAATACTAATACTCCGTATAATAAAATAAAAATACGAAAACGATGAAGATGCTGCTAGCAAAATCGTTATAAAAAAAAATACAAAATAACCAGTGCTTATAATACAGAGCCAGTGTATTAGGAATTTTACAGTGTACGACGACAAGAAAAAACGTCATCAAATTTACCTCTTGTGCCAAAAACCAATGAAGTGACTGCACAATATATAATATATAATAATATTATTGTGTACGGATACTATTTATTACGATTCTGGGAAAAATAGAGAGAGACTTTTTATCAAAAGCCATAAGGTCCGATCGTGTCTGCCCTCGTTAAATTCGTTACCGTGTTTATCTGCAGAAGAAAAGGTTATTGATTGCCAGGTTATTGGCAAAAAGGTTATTGCAATTTTTTTGCAAATATGATTCCCATCGGGTTCTTTAATGCGGCCTTATATATACTCAGCATTGGCATCATAGCCAATGTTAATTCTTCCCGGGTTATAAGAAACGTAAAATCTATATAAAAAAAAAACACCAACTATTTAAATATGAATTTAATGACTGTAAAAATTGAATCCCAACAAAATAATTATCCTGGACCACGATATGCAAGATTATCGACTTTTCTGTTTTAAAATATTACCTATCCTACGTAGTTTTGAATTTTACCATTATTTACACTCAACGTGGTTCTTCAACGAATGAAAGTTTTAGGTTTTAGATTTACGCGTAGTTCATTAACTTCCTTGAAGCAGTATCAAGTTTGGAGTTTATACAAGATTGTTACATTTCGAAATTTATATATCTACCTATGTTTGTATTAAGATTTTTCGGTAGTTTCATTTTATTTTATTATCACCCGGTGAGAATTGAGCATATCTTTCGTCATAATCCTCGCTCTCAATCTCGGCCTTAGCTGCATTATAGGTACCTCAGCTTCAGGTTCATACTCGGTCTTAATCCAATGCCAACATTTCGAGCCATTCGCACGATTATGAGTACCGAACTGGCTGCGAAATGTGCGCTTTTCTTCGCACATTTTTATTTATATGTTAATTATCGCGTGTTCGATCTGATATCATTCGTCGACGGCCGTAGCGGCGTTAACGAACCAAACGATTTACGAGATACACCAGCACGTACAGCCAAATATGACTGTTTACACGAATGACTTTTTTTTTTTTTTACACCATTAATTTCAAAAACACCTTACCTCAGTTTTTCGGATATAAAACAAACGGTTGGCGACACGTGATCCGTTTTATACATAGGTTAATAATATAATATAACAATATTATTGCATCAAAAATGAGGAGAATTATATTCGACTTCCGGCCATTGGGTTATAAAATACCTAGATGACTTGCGTGCAAAGAGACCGTTTCCGTCGTAATATAATTTTGTCGGTTAATTATTATTGGCCGCCGCCGTCGTCTAATAATAATAAAAATAATTAATAACAATGGTATAGGTGGGCGCGTTTTATATTCTTTAATCGCGCATATTCCGTGTATTGCGTAAACATAATTAACGAACCGTTAAATGCATTGCATACAGAGTGGTAATTTTACCAACGACTATCAACACAAAGATGTCCAAAAATATATGATCACCGCACAAGAATTGCTTTGCGGTGTTGTTTTGTATGCCATTATATCACTAGCTAACTTCTGTGTAAGAAATTTGACTTGCAAATCGGTAATCGTGTACTTACTCGCGGGATAGGTCCCGATTTCTTCTCTGATGCGGATTGTAAAAATTGACTCGCGTACCGCTGCTATTGCTGCGACGGCGGCGTGCCACGTGCGTCGTGGCGACCGGCGAAATCGATATTAATGGTAATATAAAAAGACCTTTAACCTTTCACTCCCGGTAAAAAATAAAATAAAATATATTATAATACGATAGGATCACGTTCGATCTCCGGTGTGAATATATATTTTTTTACGGTCAACGATGGGAAACGATTGGTGGTACGCGTGAATATCAGAACTTGAACGTTAATTTAAATTATAAACGTGTTCGTGTACTAACTTATAAGTATAAAATTGAATTAAATTCGTGAACTCGTTCGTTTTTTAGATTCCAAACGAAGTGAAGAATGTATTGGTTAACTTTGAATTAAAGAAATAGATGCCTTGCGCACTATTTACTTTGGTGCTCTTTTTAAATTCAAAAAAAGATCGGTAAAAATTAAATACAATCAAACAAGTATATATATATATTTAAGAAGTAGACTATATCAAAAACAATTTTAATCTATAAATCACCAATGTTTTTTAAGATTGAAAATTCAACAATAATATTTCCAAACGTTAATTGTTTGCTAATATCATAAAATTGAATGTCGGTAAGCTAAAGAATAATGAGTTTTTCTTAAGTTAAAGAAGATCGCATTCGAGTTTTTATACATTTAACTGCTAAAATGATAGATACTTAGTATAATTAAACGAAACAATATGTACATTACGTTATACAATAATTATTTGTTAAACACTCAATCGTATAACTACCAAAAGTACACTATTTTTTTTTCCTGCACCGCGTGCACATGCGTAAATTAGATCAAACGTTGAAGTATGTATGGTAAGAATGAAATAAATCTAAAACCGAAAATCATTTTCACCCGCAGAATAGAGCATGATTAACAAAACCGATTTTGCCCCGGTATCAGTTTCGCCCCGTATTCCCTTAATACCTATGTGATGTGCACAAAAAAAAGGAAAACGATTAGATATTTGTCTAAAACAAAATAACTGTGCTTTTTTAAAACATTTTTTGCGACCCAGGTCCGCACTGTCCGCCGAGTTGTATGACGCATACTGTAAATGCTTTTCGGCGAACGTGTATATAATACACGAACACCGAGCAAGTCGTAAAACGGCCGTCGTCGATTACCGCGTCGACTTTGGACTTTCACCCCCTCCGGGGCAGCTCCCCTACGGCAATTTCTCGACGAACTCGCGTGTAATACGATCGCGATAGAATCCAGAATCGTTTCGCCGCGCCGACTACCGGGTATTATAATAGCTTAGCAGTATAACGCCGCCGCCGCCGCCGCCGTCGGTCATAAAGTCTCCTCGCCCGCGGAGGAACCCGTAAATTTCAATATACGGGAGTATATTATTATTATGAAAAAAAAAAACCAGCTGAACGTTTTTATCTTCCGACGACGACAATATACGGGCTCCGGTTCGCCGTCTCCCCGACGACGATCGTTATAATATTTATACAATATTATTGTATACGCCATACGTATAAACGGGCGGAATTTATGTCCGTCTGGAACGCATTATAATCTCCGCGCGTCGGCGGGAGCGGTATACGACACGATTTTCTATTTTATTATTATTTTTTTTTTTCCTTTTGTATGGTCCCTCGAACGTTCTTTATTTTTATACATACATACGTATACACGTATACTATAATACGCTCGGGTTATATCGTGTGAAAAACAGCGTATGCCGTTCGCCGGCCGCGATTTTTTACGAGACGTCCGTACACGATATACTTTTTATATACGCGCTCCTATATAACAAATAAAATCGGTTCGCGTAAATCCACGTGTTCGACACTATATTACAATGTTATATATATATACGCACACGATAAGACGGCGTTTATTATTATATACTGCGGGGCTGTTTCCGGACTATCGTGATAATAACAATATCGTACGCGCGGTCCGAGGGGTAAAATATTGGCGCGTGTAAATTCCGATCCGAGTACTTTTTTTTACTTTTTTTTTTTTTTGCCCAGTGTAAACCGACTTGTATCATTAATCTGAAAACTTAATTTATCCCTGGCCGGACGGTTCGAAATCGCTCAGCGGCGTGTTTACAGGGTAGCCCGCTCTAGACCCGGGCTTACCAAATTTTTATTTGACCTTTTGAGAGGGCGTAAAAATGAATTTAGTAAATAATACCAGATACGGTTTAGTTATATCGCGCCTGATTGTCATTGTTTCAAACGTTGTTTCATAGAAATCTGATAAAAATCGACAAGTGAAAGACTGTCATCATCGATGGTTGAGTAGAGTAAGGGTACGGTAAGAAAATAAATATCTCAATTGTCGGTGAGTTAATGGAAATAGAAATTTTAATTAGTCGGGATAGGTGGAGGAGCTATGTTGAACACGTGTAAAAGGTCTTAATGGCCGATGTCTGTAGTACAGATAAATACAAATTATAAATCGACTTTTTTGTGCTAACAAATCAAATTTGATTCATATTTATTGTTTTCAATTTGTTTTAATGATTTTGGATTAGTTTTTAATAATGTGACGACTTGTCATTCAAATTTAGCCGTATTGTTTTAAACCCTACGTCATACTTGGAGAAGAATGCAGATGGACGGGAACTAAAACGTTTTTGGATTCCATTGAGGGATTTATATGGAAACCGAAATGGCGGTATAATAATATTATATATAGAACTACTACACAGACTTGACACAATGAGAGTTTCAGAGAAGTTTTATCGGGTGTACGAGGCATAAATCATTCTATATGTACTTACATATAACTAAGAGAATATAATATACGACCGGAAGGAAGTCCGTATATAGGGGACACGCGCCTCGAATAGGAAATAGACGCGTAACAAAACGCCGTCGGACAGCAAAAAAAAGGGACAAATAAAAGACGATAAAATGTCAAGATCGCTGTTGGAATTCAATTGTAGAGAGTTCACGAAAACAGTTAGTACTTACCACCACTTAATACTTACTATGCTGCACGTTTTCACGCCGCGTGGTATTTGTCCCGGATTAATATTAACTTAGATTACCGCACATAAATATATTGTATTGGTTCTATTTCATAAAAAAACTGATTAAAATACTATTTTGATCTTGATAGTTTAAAATCGATTCGAAAGTCGTTTAATTTTGAGCCAAAAGATATCTAATAATATTGATACGAATTAAATATAATAATAATTAGTCTACTAATTACTGATTATGCTACGATGTCGAAAGTTTTTCCTTGAATATTAAATATCTCAATTTCAAAGTGTTAAAAACTGTGACTTAGGTATTTCACTAAAAAATATGTCTGAGTTTGTAAAATAAAACATTATTTACAACGAAAACTCTAAATAACGGACAAAATCAAGACGACCGAGAGTGTCCGCAATCCAGGGAAAAAAAATTCTCGAAAATAACTCTGAGAAATTAATAACTCTGTACAACATTTATATATGTAATATGTATATTAATGATGTATGTATATTTGTATTATTTTAAAACAAATATTAATTGTACATATTATTATTTAAAATTATGTTATTATTATGTATGTGAAAAAATATTAATGAAAATGTAAATAAAAATTAACAATTATTGAAAAAATCAGTTACTTTAGCTTGTTTAAGACTTTGATTTTCCATAAAATTGCCATAAGAGTTTCCGTTATTTAGACTGTTCGGTATTTAATGGTTTTTCTATATAAAAGTGGTGAAAATGTCCTCATTACTGAAAATTCGTCCGCTATTTGGCGGTATCCGCTGTTTAGAGATGTCCGTTAAGGGAGGTTTCACTGTATTTGATCAATTATTATGAATTATTCAATATACATTTTTAATAAAACAACGTGATCTATATTTTACTTATGTAATTACAAAAATAAAAATAAAACATATTTTACTGGTAGGCCACTATTTTATGTCGGTATAGGATGAATAAGTTCATATACTGAAAATAATGACGAATCATTGTAATCAAAAAACGACTAAAAGAGCTCGGTGAACAGCTCTGCTATGTAACAATATTATACCATAACAATTTATTGTATAATTGCATGTAATTATAATTGTATTGAATACAACGAGTCGATAATAAAATTACATTTTTTATTCTGACTTATTTTTTATTTTTAATCGTTCACAAATTACATTAAAAAATCAATAAATTGAAACGTATTCAAAACGATCAATTTTGGGGAAAATTAAATTTGTTTAGACAGATAGGTACCTGGTTCTATGGGTTACTACTGCGGTTTAAGATAACGTGGTTATAGAACGGCATATACACATCCCACTATTGTAAGCGGTGGCAAAACGTTTGCTCACCCGACATATTCTCTATTGTATGTTACTTTTCTTTCACCGCAGCGCTCCCACGTGAACGATACTCGAAAATTTCACGATTACAAATACAATTTTCAAAAATCATTCTAGGTGTTTATCGTTTAATATACAATTGTATTTGTACAACGTTTTATTACAATAATCCACTAGACTGCGTTGTGAAAAAAATTGTCTAAGGAGAACATTCACCGGACACTATTTATCACTACTCGTTGGGTAACTATTCTGTCTACAACCGTGGTTGCTATTGCGATCAGAAGGACGGTTTATCCTGGGTCAATAATATATTATTTTGGGGTTATGTAATATTAATCAAAACGACATGGTATCCGTACTCCGTATCGGCATAAAAACCTTGTATAATAATTAATTATTGTCGATAAAAGGCATTTGATTTCGCGTCGTACCCGAACGTTTTAAACTAGTTAAGTTTTGGAAAAAAAAAAGTCCTATACAATGAGTCACAAAAAGAAGCATTTTCTCATTCGGACCAATAAGGCGAAAAATAACCGGTTCGATGAGTATCGATAACCAGCATTTTACGTCGGATTCGTAGGTGCATTAATAATTGTTGGTCCGCGGCCTCGGCATCAGTTTGGAGACCGCATAACATTATAAATTGTCGACTATTTTTTTTTTTTTTTACTTCGCGAATACGCGGAGTTCAACCGGACGGTACGCGGATTTCTCTGCGGGATAGTATACGAAATCGAACACGCCTTTAATATTATTATCGCCGTAACGTGTCTCGAGTACATATTTTACAATATACCTACGTCTGTACGTATATATTATGCGCTCGTATTATAACGTTACGCGTGTTTAATACACCTATCGCTTTACGCCGCGGTACATTGTTGCCATCGCGGTATCCGAGTGGCCGCGGGTAATAATTTACCGCCCGGTTAAACGCGCGTAGGCATATTATATTATTATCGTGTACCCGCCTATAATATATTACAATATCGGCCGTGTACGTTTACGACAAACCCGCTCGGCGTACTGCCCGTACAAATAACCGTAGCGCGGTCGGATTAAACCGTCACGCGGCGATCGCGCGACCTTTGCGCCGGGCTCCGGCTACGTCATTTGTCATTTTTATAGTGCGGGCGCGCCGTGCGTATAGGTTACACGGGCGTCTAAATAATACGCAGGCGTACCCGATAAAACCGTTCCTAGACGGGCGCGAAGCTTTCCAGGGCGCAGCCGACGACGACGCGCCGCGGTCGAGGGGTTTTTTTTTTTTCCGTGCCCCCTCGCCCCATCGCGATATCTATCTATACCGCGCGATCTGCCCGGGAGATCGCGCGACCGTATTTACGATCCTATTGTGTTTATCTCGTTGTACAATAATAATATGATTGTGCCGCGCAATCATATTATTATTGTCGTCGCGTTTTACACGGACGGTGTATTATTATTATATAAATACACGCAGTGCCGTGAAATATTACTCGCGTTTGTTTGATTCGGAAAAAATACACGACAAAAACCCGCGTTTTCACCTACTTTTCTTACTGCCGCTGCCTGCGTAGGCACGTTACCCGTAGAGGAGGCATAGGTGAGCGTTACGCACGCGGCTCGTGACGTCCGCCATCGATGAGGTCGTAAAACACACGGCGACGGACAGTGTCCCGGCACCGTGTTTACAGACCCTATCCGAGTATCGCCGGAGCCGTAACGAGAACCTACGCATGTTTTAATAACCTACTTGTTTGCACGAATCTCGACACCGCTCCGAGAAGTACCGAGTTCCGAGCGCGTGCCAGAACCCGCGTACTGCCCAGTCGAGGAAAAGCCACGGCGGGTTGCGTATTTACATACCGCGAGCGGCCGTATTCGCGGGTAGGGTCCGCAAATACGCGCCCCGGCAATACAATTATAACATAACGACGGGATTGTATTAAACTGCATTTACGGGTGCGTGCTCGGGTTTATGTGTGTACCTATGCAGAACGGAGTGAATCCCGGCGCTTTTGCGGATATAACATTATTATTATTATTATTATTATTATTATTACGATCTCTGGTTATGCCTAGCTTTTAAATATCGTTCGTGTCGACCCGCGGCGTAGTAATAATAATAATAATAATATGGCCGCCTCGAGTACGGGACGTTATAAATGTATAATAATACGCACGTATAGATACCCAACTTTATATACCGTACGTAACACGCGGTCACACGGCAATAACCCGGGGAAATCGGTTTAAACGGTCGTTTTCCGTATCTACACGAACATAATAATAATAATAATAATATCGTTATTATTATATTACGCGCATAAAGCGAACGGTGCGCGCCCAATGAAAAATCGGTCGGATAAACGCGCGCTCCTTCCATCCGTTTATACGCGTTATACGCCACGTTTGCGTAGTGCGCGACTTGGCAATCTAACCTAACGTAATCTAACGTTTTTATTTTTTTTTTCTTCTATATAGTCACAATAGAATCAGCGAGAGGGCGGCTTGGTCTTAATTCTCCGCCTTTGACCCGATGACTTCGAATCCTTACCGGATCCATCGGCTGTTGTACCACGGCATGCTACTAATCCGGAATATTAACACTCGGATTGTTTTCATCATCACGTCGTCCTCGTATTTTCTTGTCATGATTGCCTCGGCTATAGCTAGGAATGCCTTTTTGCAACGTCCCTGAGATGCACCACGTCGGGAGGTGTGCGATCGTCGTGCAACCACGTGGGACCGCACAACAGGTCCAAGATGTCTTCATGAGACACAGATCCCGACCACTATGGAACGCGAGGATCTTTCTTGTCTCTCTTCTATCCACCATAGGCATTCAAACGCAATGCGCTCCATGGTGTCATTCATGCCTGGACAGTACACCCACCTTAGATAGGCAAGCACCTCATCTGGTGGAATTCACGACCGTAGCACTAGTGATTCGTCAGCACCCGAGTCAGGGAGAAGTTCACACTAAACTTAAGCCTAACCTAACCTAAATCGTCGACTTTGACGCGAGAAATGTTTTTGTGATTGTTTTCTAAGAAAACGTATTTTTTTAGTGTCGTTCGCTTCCTCCCCCCACAAAGTCGATTGCAAAATGTGTAACTCATTGTTTTTTACGACGAGGAATATAAATCATGACGGTAATTAAATCAGGTTTGGAGAAACGTGTTATGTGGGTGTTTCTTAAAGATCTTTACTTATTTTTAGTAAATAAGTAAAATAATAACAGAAGGAGAAAATGTATACCATGTCGAGCAGTTAATAAACTCAATGAAAATTACCGGTTAAGATCGTAGGTGCCTGTATAGACTATACGATTCGGTCAGTGTTTTTCAGACGTTTTAATGTTTCAGTTCGATTTTTCACCACATCAAACAATATAATAATAATAATAATATTAACAATATTACATTCGAGTTCATACACAACATTATTATTATGATAACACCGACACGCGTTGTGTAAAATCGTAACATATCGTCGCATACAGCAATAAATCATTTACTCCCTTCGAGATTATTATTAATGTGTTTTTTTTTTACTTTTTTTTTCTGTTGTTCGTCGCCGATCTGGCGAATGATGAACGGTGAATCGGTCGGCCGTACAAAATATAATACAGTATACCGAAAGAGCGAACCGAATAAATCGCACGTGGGTGATATGTGTGATGTGTACCTACTGTATGTACACAATCCGAGGGGAGAATTCAATGTATATACAAATACCTACCACCTACGAAGCCAAAATACGATGGATATCGCGATACTCTCTTTTTTCTACTTCTTCGTGTTAGACGAGGGCAGTGTAAATAGGAAGTTGTATTATTGTATTATTGTAATATTATTTATAATATAATAAACCATTGAGTTGTCGAAACGGCAATTATCGCGTAGAATTTCGGCTAAATTTATAATATACAATCTGTGTTGTGTTTTATACAAATAAATACAAAATAAGTTATTTAAACAGTTATCTTTAATAAAGAATCGAATTATCTAATCGTAATTTATATAATTAATTAGGAATAATAGGTAAAATATTAAATTTATATTCATACATGGTTTAGTAAATTAATAATTAACTGTAATTTTTCTCATCGAGACAAAAAGTTTCCAACTATTTATCTTTGTCTAGATAATTATTTTATTATTTTATAGTAATATTGTTTACGTTTTTTTTGAAATTTTAAAATGTATTTTTATATACAACTATAATTTTTATTTCATGTCTACGCCTGACGGCAGTTTACGAAAAAATACATAAGTTTTAGTAAATATTAAAGATAACAACTAAATAAGATTAGAATTAAATAAGATAATACAACTATAACAGATATAATACAATTATAACAGTGTCTGCATTCGTGTACGACGAGGATTTATCGTTCCAGGACCGAAGGATGAAAAATTATTCGGAAACGAACGAAATTGGTGACCATATTGTATCACGGCCCCGAAGGATACGCGCACAGGATTATTTGTTTTTTAGGTGTACGCCGTCGTAAAATAAACGAAAATTGATTATGCTCTGCACACTCGTTACTAGGCGTATAACCTTTTCGAAACTATATATTAGTTTTACAGTCGGTGTATAACATAATACGCGTCCAGTAAAAATACAGAATAATAATTACGACGTTCCAAAAGTTTCAAAATATTTTCTGAAAAATTCTACAAAAAATCAATCGATTTCGAAAAAACAAGAATTGAATTATACGGGTTATAACACAAAGATCTGACACGTGAAATTACTTTCGTTCTGTTCAATATTTTCAAGTTTTTTTTTTTATGTATGATGATTACAAAATCGTCGATCAAATAATTCACCTATTATTCGTCGTTTGATGACGATTCATCATTTGTATAAATTTTTAGTACCGACGTTTTAATTCAAAATATATTTATATACAATATGGCTTTCTTAGATTTTGTAAAAATATAATTTATATGAATTTTAAGTTTTAAAAAAAATATATTTATACATAATACATAAATATATGTATATTGTATAAATAATATGGCGCAATGCTATGAGGAAATGCTTACAAGAAAAAACCATACAAATATTGAATAGGCGAAACAAAAGTTATTTGAGGTGATAGATCTTCGTGTCGCATCCTCTATTATATAAGTGTTATTCATTTCCCGAGCGGACGTCGGTATAAAAGACCTTGACGGTATAGGTACACTTCGATCGCGGTTTATAACCTAAGAAAAAAAAAAACGGTTACCCATTATTGTAATATAATAATAATATAAGGGCAAGTGTTAAATTTTAATAAATTTATACAACAACGACGACGACGTAAAGTTGGCGTATAAATGTATAATAAATAGTAGCCGTGCTGCCCCCGCAACAAATGGTTATACACGCCGTTGCAGTTTTATTATAATAAATTGTATAATATATACCGTCGAGAAAAGAAGAAACGATAATTTTAAATAACTCGGCCATATTTTACAATAATAGTATTCCTTCCGAAAATGTGTTTCGGAGTTATTCGCCCCCGGAGACCGCGCAGGCACAAAAGCATTAATTTTTATAGGTACGCACATTTGTCATTTTTGAATATATATATATACTCGTATGTACATTATGCATGTTAAAAACGATCAAACAAAGTGTTTAATAAAAAAAATAATAAAAATAAAATGATGGTATCTATACGTGCGCCAATAAAAACGTTCGGTGGAAATATAAATGGGTAAATAATAAATTTAATAATATTCAAATATATTCGAGTGTATAGTTTACAGGCTATAGATTTTATTGTGCGATAAATACGATAAGAATATTATCGAAACGGCCACGAATATAAGGAAATTACCAGTTGTAAAAAAAAAAAAAAAAAAGAAATTGTAATTTCGAAGGCGCGTATAGAAATATATTAACGTGTGACGTTACTTCGCGTTTGCTTGTTGCATAATGTCTCATATTTCTTAAACTTTCGCATGATATTTTTTAGCTCATTAAATTTATCGCTATTGCTTTATGCAGCGTAACCTGAAAAATCATGTCGTGACATTACGAATGGAGTATCAAACGTGTTTACGGCATATTTGATATAAATTAATTTTTAGTAATCGGTAGATAATAATAATATGGTGAAAAAAAACTAACAATGAAAAATAAATAACTATACAAATTTCCGATTATAATTTAATGAACGAATTGAAAAAAGATGATTGAGAGCAAGTAGAAATAATGAGAGCAGACGAGATATACGGGCATGGATGTTTAAAATATTAAAGGTTATTGCGTTTGATATGATAAAAAAAAAAAAAATGACAACAAGGTTACGTTACAATAATATTACTTTATTGTAATTACACTACAGTCTTCACTATGCATGATATCATGATATCCCCTTGTGTTGCTGACCACCTGCCCCTCCCCCCCCCGAACAGTTTGCTGTTGTTTACAATTCGGTTGTAATATCGTTGAAACGATTTCGTTTACTGTATAGTGTACAGTATTTCACTAATGGAATATAGATACAACCGGTAACCGAAAACCTTAAAATACCTTTATTTCAGTGCAAATTACAAACGCGCGTTTCCAAAATGTATTGAAAATGCACGTTATACACACAGAACCTGTTTACTATATTTTCGGTATTTTCTTACAATTTCGGTGCAACTATACCGGATGTTTCAACAAAAACGACCTTGAAATATTTCAATCGCAAACAGACGTGCGCCGATATACTTGGCACCCGCGCAACCGTACGATAACATGATAATATTATCATTATCATTGTAATCGCAATGTAGGTAGCTCCGGTCGAACGCGGAGCTGTTCAGTTGGGTTTCCGGATGCACGCGATCGACCTGTCAATCGTGTGTCAAAACCGCACGAATGCCAACGCACTCTGTACACGTAACTCGTAAGTATATAACAATAATAATATATTATAATTATACACTCGCGAGACCGTGTACGGGGACGGCTATTATAATACAGTACTCACGTCAAGTCGGCGGCGGCGGCTGCGGCACATTCCTCGTCGTCGTACAGTGGCTAATTATTGTTATTTCGTCGTCGGCCGCCTCCCGTATACGCGCGCACACGCGTTATTATCATACACCGTGTGTGCACCGTAATAATGATATCTTACACGGACGTACGATAAAATATTTTTATACATCCATATATATATATAGGTTAACCCCACGTGTGTGATTATTATTTTAGTGGCCACTCGCCACGGTCATAGTACGGTCCTCGGGGGGTTCAGACGTCGAGTGCGCGTGGTACATAGTCGCAACGTGGTGAGTAAACAGTGACGTGACGCGGGGTAATAATTGTCGGTGTAACGGCCGTCAGTGGTGTGGTGTAGCATGTTGTCGTCGTCGCGTCGGAGATTCCGGGAGTGGTGTTTTAGCTCCGTGTACATTTTTACACGGGGCCGGCGAGACACGCAGAGCGCACTTTTGGGCGGCGGCGGCGGCGGCTATACTCGACTGTATCTATTGGCCTATCACAGACTATAATATTCTATTATTCAAGACTGAAAACGGACGTTGATAAAACGAGAGTAGAAAAAAGTATAAGATAATGTGGGGTGAGGGGAGGGATCATTTCCTTTATGAGCCCCGGAGCCGTTCAAGTGGATGCGTTTGGAACTATAGTTACGCACCGGATAAGTGCTAGTTTCAAAATCATCCGCTAATATAACGCTGTGGACCGGTAAACAAAATTATCGCAAATTTTCCAAGGCCATATTTAAGCGTAAACTTCATAGACTATTGCCCTATTGCCTGTAAGCCCTTTTCACAGGAGGGCTTGTATCAAAAAAAAACTATAACAAACAAATTAAAAATATCAATCATGATTAAATATGTGCCTGTACTAAAAGGACTCATACCATAGGCTAGTCTAGGGGCCAATATATCCTAATTATGGCACTAGGTTGAACTTGCAGGACTACCTCATGATATCTTCAAAATGATTTCACAATTAATGTATAAAGTATCGCATATAATATATAATAACTATGAAATAAAACCACCATAGTTTTCCTAGGTAGTTATATTAATATATTTTAAGTTGACACCACGATGCAGAGAAAATCATCTCAACATCATGGTTTACAGACGATGTTTCTTCCTTTATTTACTTATGATACTAACTTCTTTGGAGCTTAGAGAAATATCAAGTTTGAACCAATAAATAGGCTTACTCACTGATAGGATATTTTCAAATTAATAGAAAATTGTTATGTTAACAACATTCAAAAAAAATAATTTTTTTTTTAGGGTGCCACCAATGAGCGGTAACCTTGATCCTGGCCTTCTTTCCGTATCTTACATTATAAGTAGGGCTCGAGACTTATTACACTTAAAATCCGCAAAAAAATCCTTAAAAAACGTCAAAAAAGCTATGAAAAAAATATTTTAAAAAGCGAAACGGTAGAAGGGTTTAAATTATCATCCTCTAGTAGCTCTAACTTATTATATACAATTTTTCAATTTTACACACATTGTCAACCCAAAATTATTTTTTTTATAATACCTATACATACAATTTTATTTAAACAAAATTACTTTTTGCTGATTATTTATGTCATGTTAGAAAATTGGGTTTAACAATTTAAAGTTGTTAGACAGAGTCCTTTTATTTTTTGTTTTTTAAAGTACTATTTTGACATTTTTAAGAGCTTTTTTGTAAATTTTAATAAAAAAACCTTTTTTCCTAGTAATTTCTATCTTAGTTTACAAAGTTGGAAATTTTGTAAATTTATCTAACTTTTTTCCCAATCTTAGTTACTACGAAACAAGATAACGTTTATTAAATTCTTCATTAAAATAACGGTTTTAAAATTTATACGTCTGCTATAATACATGAAAACATGGACAATTTGTATAGTAATTATGTAAAAGCCATCTTTAGATGACATATTTTCTCAAGTCCACAACGTAATAAAAATAATGTAAATTTAATTTCGTTTTATGTTTTTTTTTTTTTTTTTTTATATATATTTAGGTACGTACTCATGCAATAACTTTTAAATAACTGAATGAATATATTATAATGTTATATATTGTATTTTGTTTTCATCACATCAAACGCATAATTTAATTAAATTTAATATATATACATGTATATATGCCATTTTTATTATAAGTAAGTATTTTTAAATATTATATGAAGACTACGTGTTATTGATACACAACGAGTACGTGGATATTCGATATCACTTAATTACAGTTTCTGTTTTCTATTTATTTAAGTTTTGACAATTAATCATTGGTCAAGATCGATAAACATTAACGATAAGCAATACCTACTTCTTTGAGTATTTAACAATAACTTATACCTAGTTTGCTCGATAAGACCCCCATAACAAACGTGTATGGCACTGACAGAATTTGTATAGTCTCTTTTTCATTTTTCAGTATTCAATATTAAACTTTTTTTTTTAATATCTACAATCCCAAACAAAATCTGTCAATAAATAATTTAAGTAGTGTTGTATTGTTTTTAGTTATACAAACTATATCGATATCGTTTGTTATTTTATATCGCGATACGATATCAATATAAATGAATCGATATCGATAAATGAAAACATATCGCTGTGCATCACTACTACGCGTTAATGTTCATGTATTTATTTTTTATTTCAGACACCTCTCAAAGTTCGAATAATTCTATAAATATAAAAAAAAAGTGGACGTTGACGATTTTTCAGGTCAAAAATTTCGCAGAATCGATTTCCAGAGAGCAACTTTCAAGTGTTTGCCATCGCGATTGCTGCAGCTACCGTATAAACGGGAAAAATTAATTGTCTTCGTGAACTATGTTTACACGTTTGCCGACGACTTGTTGCTCGCAATGATAACTCGTACAGGAACGTACATTGTAGGATATTATATTGGCTAGCCATGATTATGATGGACTTTTTGTTTTTGTTTCCTAGCTAGAATTCAGATTTTTATTTTCGTGCGGTTCCATCGGCTGTAGCCTATGAAGATACAGCCCTGAACTCATGTACTGATATAGACAGTAATGAAACAAACGTAAAACGTGTTATATACCCTGCAGTACACACACCCACCAATATTTTCCATTGGTCAATATATTTCAATATTTACACTAAATTGGTATCAAACGAGTACTGTTGATAATGATCAATGACTTTCGTATTGATGAACGCCCATAAATCATAAAAAATATCGAGAAGCGACCGTTTCTCAAAGACCGCGTTCGTTTCGTCACCGCTATCCTAGCCTAATGGCGTTGTGGTTTACGTATATTATACGAATGGTATTAAAGCTACAGTATACATTATACTGCAGTCTGCAAGTACTCGAAGTACTTACGACAAAATTACTTTTTTCCATTAGGTACCTATGTTTGTGTTGTTTTCGAGATTATGAAATAATACTCGAAAACCATTAATTCGCGGCCGCGATTGCTCAAACGCAACAATTATAATGTATCAACGAGACAATTTATATTATCGATTTTTTCGTTTCAGTGGTGTTTCTTAACATCGCATTACAATATTAATACATCGTCCGTAATGCGTCGTTACAAGAATTACATATTTATGTGATTTTTTTTTTTTATCTCTTCTAAAGCCAAAAACCAAAACAATAAAATCTCGTTAATCATTTCTTTTTTCCTTTGTGATTTATTCATAGTGCGCATGGTATTATAATAAGTAGATACCTATAGTATAATAATATATACGTTTCGTTTATCAGAGCAGGTATTTTGCAAACGCGACGCGCGGGTAAATAATATGTAAACGCATTACCGGATAATTTTTATTTTTTTTTTTTTTTCAGAATGTTTTTTGTTTGAATTTATTCCATAATAACTTTTTATTGTGAAAAAAATCACATACATTATACCGATAAAATATAATTTCGTTTGAAAAGCATATATCAATTACGTTTACGTAAGAGTTTTAATCTACATAAATTTTAGACGTTATGTGTTTCGACTAAATTTATATTAATATATACTGCTGCAAGTACACGCGTATATTTGTGTCCCATTATAATAATTCGTATTAGAATATTCTAACGATCCTTCGTGATTTTTTTTTCAGATTCCGAGTGATCGAAAGAGCTTGATGAATAATATTATACTCAGTAACAGTAGTAACACTGTCGTATAAATGTATATTATGGATTTGCCAGTTTTCCGTACAGGTATTCAAAATCGTATTCTGAATAAATTGTAAAATTATTGTTATTATATTTTTTTTTTTAAATATTGTTCCTTAGCATTAAATATAATAATAAATTAAGTTGGATAAAGATAACGTAAAATGTAATTCCAATAGTATAATATGTCCGGATTTCGGCTATCTCTTTCTAAAAATGTTAGTACAATGGACAATCTGCTAGACATGGTATGAGGGGCGCACAGTACACAATATATTTTTAAATCATGTCTATAGATATGTTAGATTAACGATTAAAGATATTTTATTGAATTCCAAACTAGAAAATTAATTATTCGGAAACGCAATACATATTGTAAAATATCGTCAGCAATAGACCCTTGTAATCCGATAAAAATATCAACAACTTTTAATTTTCAGGTTACATTTTAGGATTCAATCGAGTCGGATAAGATGCCTATATAAAAATATTATAATCATATCGAACAAAACCCGTATATAATGGCTGTAGTTCTGTATTTAGATATAACATGTTTTATCTTGCTACGGCGTGGTGGCGATAACTGTTGATATTTGTAAATTTTAAATTTAAAAATAAACAATACACATATGCAGCAGTGTAATATTTTAGATTCTGAAGGAGTGAAGAAGCTTATGGTTTTACAATGATGTTTATTTTTATTTATTTATTTTTTTTATCTGTGAACAACTTTTCTACCAGAAATATTGCTCTGATATACAAGTGTAGCACTTTTTCTGAAAGGAAATCTAATTGGGGTGGGGTACTTTAAAGAGGTAATTTTTACGATTTTCCAGGAGTTTTTCAAATAAATGGAAAAAACAACATGCGAAAACCGGAAGATCGGAAAAACAGGTACAATATTACACAAATATTATTAAAAAAAATGTTTGATGCTTATGCAATTATTTTATCATAATATGACAATGTGACTTATATATATATTGTTGACAAAGCAACACTATCAACTGAACTCCGCTCAGAATCATTTTTTCGTTAGCAATGGTAGTAAATCGTTGCATATAGATATACATTAAATTCCCATCTGTCTCCTACCTTCCCAACTTCCCACCTACAACAGTGGCTGCACTCGTTCCCATATAAAGCTGTGCTAGAATAATGTATTATTCTAGGACAGCTTTTTTCATATATATATATTTGATTAACATATGATTATTTAGTTCTTTTTCTTCAACTTTGTTCACTCTATAATATACTAACAAAAAACAAAGACAATACCTGACTATCGGTTTCGGCCCCTTGACTGAATTATCTTCAGTATACCTATAATCATCCAGTAAAAGTTTTAATAATCGTTCGCCAGACCCTTTAGTCAAAATGTATATAAGTTCAGTACAAGTATAGATACGACCACGCAAGTTCGCGTGTTTTGCTATTTTTTTCTCTTAAATACCTAGTTACCGCAAAGTTCTCAAAACTCTGTATAACTCTATGTATAATATTAAATTATGATAAATCTAAACTAAGTTTTGACGTTTAAATATACAATAATTAATGTGGAAATTCGAAACGCCATTAGCGCAGGTTATTATTAATGAATACGATTTTCCTGATTACGTTAAAACATCACCATCCATTTCTCGATTCAAAATTTTACCGATTCGATTATACAGATAGGTAATGTTTTCATCCTGGTTCCGTGCAAGCGCAACAATTGCGCGTATATTTTGTTCTTCACCAATAATATAATTTCGATAAATTTAAAAAATATTTGTATACAGAAAAAAAAACGGTTCTCAGCCTCAATAATGCTGAGAGTTCAAAACCGATTACAAAAAAACAAACAAATAAAAATAATAGATATATTACATTTGTTTTTTTCGTAACGTATCAATATCGAAAGTTTGCATGTAAGATAAATTCAATTTTATCGTCTTGTTTATAAATGAGATAAGATATTATCTTTGGCTGTGAACAAAATTAACCATATTAACGATACGTATAGTATTTATATAGTTCACGAGAAGTGATGTTGCAACAGAAATTGCGTGGAAAAATACTTCTATGAAGGCTTACAATTAAATGGAACGATGTAATAAAAATATCCGACATAAGAACTATATACTTGTGCCACTGGTGAATTTTATGATCAGAAAGATTATATTTGTCGTAAAATAGTTACTTGCAGAAATAAAAAATAAAAAAAAATATTTATCACGCATTATATAATAAAACCAATACTTTCCAAGCTGCAGGCTCAGAATCGAATAGAACGTAGGATTATTTGAGTCGGGAAGAAAAATCATCGAACATCGAATCTGGTGTGAGATGGGATGGTTTTTAGAGGCCCAGATACCGGAAAAGTAGGGAAGAATATTGTCATTTTTAACAATTCAACCCTAGGCAACCATTAAATTGTTCATGTTTTACGCTTCAACCTACTGTTCACCTTTTCCTAGCTGTGACACCAAATATGTATGTTTAGTTCTTTAAAACATCAATAAAACTATCTCTATTTGTTAGTAGTGCGATTTATCTCCCCCCTCCCTTTATTTGTGAAATATTTCGATAAAAATATGTTTGGCGAATTAAACAACAATAGCTGAAGTGTTGCGAACAGGGACCAAACGAAAACGTCCATTTGTCCGCATCGTACGCATCGGGGTTCGGACGGATCGTATGAAACGGATTATAAAATTCTTTGTGTAGTAAATAAACAAGTGCGTTCACTGACTTGTAGCAGATGAATTGAACGCCTAACCTAACCGTGCGGTATTGCTGAGGAAATGTTTCGAAGGAACATATTTTCCGATTAATGTGGATAATTCGCTACTAAAATGTGAACATTATTGTATCCAAATGTAAATGGCCGTCGGTAATCCGATCGCTGCGAATACAGTGAACGCACTACCAAAAATTGATCAGTTTCATACGATCCGTCCGATAGGTACAATGCGGATGACCTATGGACGCTTTCCTTAAAACCTTCCGCGGTTTATTTAAACACATTCTCGGGGGGATGCTAAGATCCCCATCATATCCGCCCATACCGGAATATAATAATTGTAGTATATGATGTCCGACAGTAGTTATATTACACGCATATAATATATTAGTATCATTATTATACGAGTGGTCGGCGGCGGCCGAGAGAAACGACAATGAATTATTATTGCGCTTCGTTGCCGTCGTCGAAGACCGGTAGCCGACGACCTGTCCGACGATAAAATTTACCACGGCGAGCACGCGGTAAACGGCATCGCGACGGCTGCGGGCCGGCGGTAGAGAGGAAAATATACTCGTACGAAATAATAAATCTGTCGGTCGAACGGCGGCGGCGTGTAGTAGAACGGGGTAGCGTACTTATATATTATTATAGTGGTCGGGCGATGAAAAAAAAAAAAAAAAAATTAAGTACCGTGTAACCGGTGGCGGTTTTGGATCACAAAGGACACATCTCTCCGGTTCCTTGGCGTACGCGTACGTAAGGTTTTTTTTTTGACGTACGAACCCGGTCTTCAAAGAGTCGCGCACCGGTCTTGGAAGAAGCAGTTAACTATACGCGCGCGCGCGCGCGCGCTCTTTTTTTTCTGTTTCTATATTTTATATATATGTATACAGACGCACGCTCGCGCACACAATAAGTATATTATAGTTATTTAGGGCTGCCCGGGTAAAGGTTTTTAAACATTTTTTTTTTTTTCGTATTATTTCTGCAGCTCCGCACCACACGGTGGATCCGGCAGCAGCGCCGACCATGTGCGTTTTGTATGGAGATTCGGACCGGTCTGTCTCCACCGCCACCCCGCCGCCACCACTGCCGCCGACCGGGTCAATTATTATCGTTCACGCCACACGGCGGCGGCGGCAGTGGCGGTTTATTTCGTTTTTTAGCGCAGATTTATAGTGACGTCCGGAACACGGCAGCAAAATCAGCAACAGTCGGGACCCGTGCGTTGAAGTCTCTGGAAATTTGTATTATATTATATAGCCGCCGGAATGTTTTTATTCCGTCGCCGCTGTCGTATGCGAAAAAAGCCCATTGTTTTACGACAGTGGTGGACACGATTTACGGGTTTTTGCGTCATGTTAAAAAAATATATATATTATATATATTATTATCGGTATAACGATCGCGAGATTCGGCGGCTGGTCGAAGAAAATTATACGCAAAAATTATACCGGGGGGCTACTGTTTCGGTCGTCGTCGCGCCGATCGGTCAATGTCGCCCGGCTTCGGACACACAATAACTCCCGACGACGACGTTTCGTTTTTGATTTTCCGGTTTACCGCCGATCGGACTACCATTTTATTAGCAGTATACCGCATATTATTATAACAATTGAATAAGAATGAGAGAAAAAAATACATTTAAATATATTATTGTAGCTATTATAGGTATTATAGGTATTCCGAACGGGAAGGAGGGGAAACACCCACAGAGCTTCGTCACTATAGTCAAGTTTTCCCCCGCAAATTCAGTATTATGGGGAAATATTCTGTGTAAAACAATAAATAACCGAATACTATAATACAATAGCATATATTATATTGTATTATGCCACTTCTAGAAACAAACAAAATTGTAATTTGGGCATGAAAATGGTAAAGACGAGGGTTCAAAGCTAAAACACCCAGAATGCACAACCTTGATAGCAATACAATGCATAATATAATATGTATACAAAATGGCATTTTCTTGGTTTCGTTTGGAGAGTGAATAGTGTATATCATAGCAAAAAAATGAAATAAAAGATTCCTCGGTATACGCTCCGAATCAAAAATGAACACCAAAACTATAAAGTCACAATAGAGTCGAATTTTCTTCCAGCCGACTTGTTGCTGTTACACTATTTTATATTTTCTTTGTTTTTTTTCATATAATGATAAGGAACTTAACATTAACAGTTTTGTCAAAATAGATAATATAAACGATATAACTAGAGCTCTCCATTGTGACGGAGGCGTCCTTGTCACTATTAAAAAGACGTTAAATTCCAAACTACTATTAACATTGATACTTTAAGTGTTGATCAGATTTTCGATGAAGTTTAAGTTAATGATCTTATAATTATTCTTTATGCTGTGAATATTCCACCTAATATAGTTATTTACAGTCATAGGCACAAATAAAGAGGGCTTTAGGGGCTAAGTCTCCCTAAAAAAGACAATAGCCTCCCCAAAACTCTCCCAAATTTTTGTCTATACTTATTAAATTTTTTAATAGTTTATGACACACGGTAAAACATTTGGTGGTATTAAAAAATAATTTTTAACCGATAAATTTAACATTGGTGAAAAATGAATGACGAAAATTGAAAAAATAGTCATGATTTGACGGTAATTAAATAAAATACATATGGAATATCTTACTGTATATTCGTATTTTTAAGAAAGCGTAATTATTCATGAATAAACAGATTTTATTTATCATGACATTATTTATAAATTATTATATTACTGTAATTATTGTAGCATTGCAACATTAATACTCCCGGTCGATTTATCAGGTAGTAATTTTTTTAATAATCCTTCGTACACTAACCGATCAACCTCTATATTTTAGATACCAACACACAGCGTAAATTACATGAAAACTTCTATTCCAAAAACTATGTCACTTTGTAATAAACTTTCAGGAAATATAGATTTTTTTCTTTTTCACCCATGAGTAATATTGTAAAATCACACTGTAATTATGGTATGTAAATCTGAATATACAAGTCTTTATTATTATTAAACTATATTCTAACTTTATTATATATACTTTACTATTTATGTACATTTAAATATTGTTCTAATTTCTAAGTTTCTTATCTGTATTATTGGGCTCTGCCCATTTTATTTTTCAGTTACATGTATCCAAAAAAAAAAAAATTTGGTGTTGCTTAAATAATTTTAGGTGATCTGCCCCTCATAATATTGTTATACCTGCCGATAAGATAAATTCTCATTATTTATTGTACCGCGTGGGACTTCGAACAGATTTTGATGTTCGTTCTTCTAGCAATACCCGTCCACCCATATTTAAGGTGTTGCTTAATGAGGAACACTTGGACCCTAGGTTACGCGTCACTGTTATTTATTGAATACATTATAATAATAATTATTGTTATATTTTAATCGTAGTATTTTTAACAGCTACGTAGTTAGGGGGCCAATGGGTTCAAGACTCAGCTCCCCCCCCCCAAATTTAAGCTTCTCACTAAAAAATTAGACTATTGGTACAATTATTGGTAGTTGGTGATAAATTGTATGTTTAGTCTTCCAAAAAAAAATCCTGGCTACGTACCTAATGGGGATGGTACTCTAGAAAAATTTTCACTTTTACCTTGTCTCAAATATTATAATCAATATTTATCAACTTTTATGTATATATATAATCGTAAACTGGCAACAGCTGCAACCTAACGCCAATCTAACGGAAATAAGATTTAAGTATAATATCAACCTAATAATAGTACTTCAACTGAAATCGTAAATGAATACAACGTACACCTAACGCATATTCGGTTACTTGCGTTTACAGTTTTAAAATAAAACAAGAGTGAAAGTCATCGTGTCTATACGGCATCGCGAAAAAATCTCACATGAAGATTTGTCTGTCTGGATCCGTTAAACCGTATTTTACGACGATACAATATTATAATATATAGTACAAAACTATAATATTTATATATTATATTATTATATATATTATATTCACAGTATGAAAAGCCCCGTTAATATCACCTTGATTGTTAGTCAAAACAAATGTTGATAGCTGTATTTGTCAGCGTAATTTTTTATTAAAAATTATACAACACGTCAATAATTAACGAAGCGGTTACCATATTATAATATATTTTAAGCGGTACGTTTAATTTAAGGAAAAACATTTTATTATAGCTCACTCGTACTAATGTATAATTAATGTATAAATTATACAGTCATAATAACACGTATCGTGATACGATGATATATCTATGTATATATTATATTTGTTGAACATAAATATATTTTATTTTATAGGTGTAAAGATCACGTTGTTCATAATTTTTATTTTTAGTATTCCTTTTTTAACCGCACACATACCAACATTTATAGCGTAGTTACCTATATAATTAATTCACTCGCAGATGATAACATTATATTATTATATTTGTAACCAGTCTATTAAGTGTTATTTGAGGTCATCGGGATAGGATAATATTTAATGGGTTAAAAACATCAGACTGGTTATGTTTATTTTTATTTTTTTTGTTCGCAATGTTTTGGCCAGCTCGCGTTATTGATTATTGGCTGTATAAGCCACCGTGTAACTCATTAATATCAATAAAATAATATTATGCTCAATAATCATTAATAAATTAAACATTATAAAAATACAATTTTATTATGTAGGTGCGCTCCACCTATCTGCGAATAATCGCGATGCTAATATTTTTTTACCAACGTGAATACGCGTATTACACGACTTCATGAATCCAATAAACAATTTATTAATTATACGTGAAATTGTGTATTTCTCGAATATACCTATGTTGTGCAATATTATTATAATCATTTGAAAGTTACAAGTCAATTTAATGTATAAAAGTATAAAAGTACAATGATTATATTACAGAAATAAAACCGTTTAGTAAACGACTGAATTTATTAAAATTGACGATCAAAGTTTTTCTCTTTTTAATATTCTAAACGGAGCGAAGAAGCTATTACAGCTTTACTACGATGCGTGTTTTTATATTATTTTCTAGCAGTGGCGTATAAGTAAAAAAAACTCACTATTAGTTTTAATGATATGCGTGTTCTTTTTCTTTTCTAACAGAGGTTAAGTGTAAAAATTCGACCTGAATGAAAAAAACTTTAAGGGCCCTTTTCCAATTAGGTTTAAAGGTTTAAATGTAAAAGATATTCACTAGATACACTACGTTAAAAGCGTATTTTATTAATCTTTTTCATTGTAATAAATCAGTAATATATACATAGATATAGAGTATTAGCATAGTGTGTTTGACCGAAAAGGATCAAAACGCATTTAAATCAAAACTGGAGATATAATAGGAGTTAATGCAGTTAATATACACTAATGTTGCTGGTTGGCAATAATATTAACAAATTTACTAAGATAACAGATATTATTAAAATAATAAATTGTAGTATTACTTAAAGTGTTTATATTCAATATAAATGTTAATAAATTAGTTACATTTAATTATTGATCTAGTAAGGTTGAGATTAGCATTTAGGACACAACCCGCTTTAGTCTTTGTAGCAGTGAAGATTACACCCAGGGTTCACCATGTTCCTTTGATGTGTTTCCCGCGAATGGGAAAGACTACGAATACAAATTTTGATTTTAAAATTGTGTTTTTCGGGAAAATTGGGTAGGTCCGGGTTTACCAGGCCTACTCACTAGTTACACCACTACTTGCACTTTTTGTAAAGAAAATTGTTATCATAAAAATGTATCAATATCATATCATTTGCCACACCAACAAAATTCACTTACTGTACCCACGAAGCCGAAATGTACACTGCACAATCTTATATATATTAATCATTTTCACGCAGTCCTCTAGTGCTCTAGATTGCTATCTTTATTTTCCTATTTTTTTTCAACAAAAATAATCACGAATAATTTATGAAATTTAAAAAAAATTAGAAAAATAATAATCAATAATTGATTGCTTATGAAAAGGTCCATCGGAAAAACTTACGAATTTCCGGTGTGTCTATCTACCTCTAGTTTTAGGAATCTTTATGCAAAACCTCGTACCTTAAGCCAAATAATATTCCGAAAATCCAAAACTCGTAAGTCAAATATCTCTTTCGACAAATATTGAAAACATATTTTTTCGGAAATAATATCAAACAGATTGTATAATTATAGGTAGTAAAAAGTAAAAAATATTTGCTTTTGTTTGCTGTCACGGATTTGCGCTTCTCCCGTAAAATGCTATAAAATCGACTCGCAAAGTTTTTCCCCGAATCCAACGATAATGCGGTGTTTTAATAACTATACTTCTTTATTTCAATTTCTTTTTTTTTTTTTTTTCATCGGCTCTAGAAAACCTTATAAAGTAATTGGAGAAACGAAAACGCGAGTACGTTTCGTTTGATAATGTGTAGCAATAGGCGTGTATACACAGGCAACAATAAACTTTATCCACAACGTTGCGCGCACCAATAAAACGAAACGCGTTCGGTCAAGACATCACGTATGTTAATTTATCGATGTCGTTAAAATATGATATACGGATGCAATGTAAATAACGATAATAACAAAATTTTAACACGGTCCGGGCGTAATATAATTATAACTAAACACACAGGTATGTACAACGAGCGGCAATAAAATAACAGTAATAATAATCTCATAGCCAAGGCTAACACAGTTAAGTTTTTTTTTTTTTTTTTTTTTTTTAAGAACGCTTTAAATATTATTATTACGCCGGGTGCAGTCGGGTTTCGTATATAATAAACGTACATAATCATAATTGCTTAATACGACATATATAATTTTAGGACGATGGACATTATAATGTATAAGTATACCTATTTCTTTTTTTTTTTTTATATTTTAATATAATAATTCGTTCGAAACCACGGGGGTATTATTTCATATTTTTAGTTGTTACGGATTATCATGATAAAATATATATATATATAGGTGTACTTACCGAGAGTGTGTTATTAAAATAATAATAATAAGCGGTAATGGTAATATTATGTTATTCACGAAAACGAAAACATTATCATTATAATGGTTTACGGCGTATGTAAGGCGGGTAGGTGTACTATATTATTATTTATTTTTATTTTTTAATACCTGTCTCGTTAGATACACGTCGAAGGCCGCGGCCAGATCGACGTTGGGTAAGTGCGGTTTATAACAACCGTCAGGATTCGCAAAAACGCGTCTGAATTAATATTTCGTATCAAACTGTACGGCGCTCGTGCAGTCGTAAATATTGTCCAGTAGGAATCTGGTTGATTTTTATTGGAAAGCTCTGTCGTTCCGCAATCGTTTATGTTGACCGATTATAGCGTATTATTTCAAGAGTCGTATTAACCGGGGTTCGGAACTTATAGGGCCGGGTCAACCTGAAAGCAAAATAGGTATTGCTTACGGCCCTTAAAAAAAAAAAAAAAATTGTTAATTATTTATAATTATTATATTTTAGTATCACTCATAAATCACGATATATTTTAATTTGTCCCCTCCCCTTCTTTCAGTGGAATGTATTTACAGAGTGCTCGCAGACAAGTATACAGCAAGTATTTTTATATGTAACGTATGATTGATTTAACATTTGTATACATTTAAATTAGGCTCGTCTGATTTATTTATTTTCGGTCCGCCAAGTACATAATCCGGCTATGCTCATAGCAAGTCATAAAATCAACAAAAAAACTTCATTAAAAGTCCGTAACAATACGGACGGACGGATACAACGGGGATTTACGGTGTTCCAAATGTATGTTTAGAAACCGAACATGGACAAATGTCTTCTACGAAACATAGACAAGAAATTAAATATTTCAAATATATTTTCAAAATTAAAATTGAGCGAGAGATATTCAAAAAAATCAAGTAGGTATTGTTTCTATAAAAAATATTAAATTTTTCTAATATTCAAACGAACCGCTCACACGTCTACAATGGTGTTAAAAATGTAACGACACTAATGACGGGTTAAAAATTATAAGATGATTCAGCTGAAAATAAGAAATCGAAATTGTCTTAAACAATCACAAAGTATAAAATATGCAAGAAAAGCAGAAAAAACGACATAATAGTTCCATAACACTGGTAGATTTTATGTCAAGCCAAAACAATAAGCAATAATTCTGTAGATTCCGAACGTTAGTCATAACATAACTTCCTTGGCTCGCTAACATGCTAGAATCTTTTTTTTTTTTCAAGCAAGCATAATTTTAGGCTATTCCGGATTTTGAGCGTAGCGATGATATTAGGATGCTGTGTACTTTTTTGTGACTATTATAACAACTCGTTAACTAGAAATTTGACTACGATTGTCACCGTCTTCGGGGGCGTTTCTTCCAATAAATTTTGTTTATATATTGGATTGAGGTCAAACTGATTTTCCTTGTAGATTTCTCAGTATTTGAGAAACAAAACCGAGAATATTTACGCAATAATGGTTTCTGTTATTTTAATTTTGTTTGAGAAAACAACATTTTTTCTATAAGCATTTAAAGTTAAACATTTTCATGGGAATATTATATGATTCAAATCACGACATTTTACGTACTTTCCGATTCATATAAATATAGAACTTTTTTTTTGAGCCATAAAAATACTTACAAATATAAAATAGTAAAGAAGAAATAGGATTAAATAACAATTGTAATTTATTTTGTGTAGTTACAAATAATAAGGTTTAATTTAAGTTTATCAAATGATTTTCAACCGAACTTTACTCGGAATCGTTTTCCGTTAGCAATGATCTATCGTCGTTGCGTACAGATGTACTAAATTACCCAATGTAACCTATCTTCTCAACTTCCCATCTGCATCAATGTGACTCCTCTATGGTACGAAGCAACACATCAATTTTAAAATTTAACTGCGAGTTACGTAATATGCAAATTTCTCGGTCATAGTCCTGCACCTTTGGTTGTTACGTGGCGCAGTTTTATTCCAATAATATAGCTAATCATTTTCCATAAAATTTTGTTTAAAATTCATTTATACCAGCGAACCTGTTTCGTTTATTATCGACTGAATATCGCCCGCTTTCAAATACTTACCCGAAATCCGTGTCACCGACGGCGGCGAAATGTCCTCTGGACCGAATTGCACTACTACCGGACCGCCGCCGTCGTTATCGTCCAAGAGGATGGTAAAATATTCTCATTGTCTTTTGGCGGATAAATACAATAATAATATTATTAACTGTGCTCGTTTTTGCTATACATCATCACCGACAACTCGGTCGACCGAAATATTCCTATTCTTATTTTGGATCATTTTTTTTCCCTCACACATATACACCATCGCCACAACTATATAGAATCCGGTTTTGATAAAATCATCGTAAACTAAAATACTGCCAGTGCACGCGCTACATGCCATTATAATATTTAGGTATACGATGCACGCGTATCGGCAAGTTTACAGGTCGTCTCGAGACATATTTTAAAAATTCCAAAATTCGCTATTAGTGTCCGTATTAGTTAGTAATAATTTTCGGTGAAACGGTTTTCCAGAATTTGTTTTGCTCAAAAAATTCCCCAAAAAGTAACGTTCTATTGTGGATTTATGAGCAACATAAAACGAACATTCGCAGTCAAGGCTTTTGATTTTGAGTTTTTGGGTTATATCTAAAGACCACAATTGCAGATCCAGATCTTAATTTTGGAAGAGAATACAATTTAAAGCAATGAAAATGGGTATATATTTGACCAAAATATAAGAAAAAAGCATATCATATTACAATGTTTGGAGGGGGGGGGTTATCATACTGCCCCATTGATCCGTCACTGATAAATCCACTCACAAAATGTGGCCACAATTTTATTTTTGGTGTAAAAAATGTCCTGAAAACTCTTATTAAACGTAAATATCGATGTTTTCTGAAATTATAGTTTTTTTGTTTTAAGTTTTTAGAAATACTATTTTTAGAGACCTGAAAAATATCATCAAATACATATATTTTTATATTAGCTATATTAGCTTAAATACCTATAAGATACGTAAATATTTTTAATATTTACCCACTCGAAATTAGAGCAAATATTTATTTTTTTTATCAATTAACTATTAAGTGCATGACCAGTTTATATACATATATAAATATAAAAAAAAAAAGTTGATACGGTTAGTGGGTGTGCCACTGTTATAGATGAGAAATTAGAAAGATAAGATATATAAAGTTATTTAATTTACATCTGTGCACATCGATGAATCATTGTTGGCAAAATACGATTCTGAACAAAGTTCCGATGACATGCTACAATTTTTACTATCCTCGTCAAAATTTTAACTTAAGAAACTTATAAAAAGTAAACCAATTATGAAACCACTTAGTACAACTTATAATGAACTTTGTGTTAAATTGACAAGTATTTCTGTTTAGCAAAAAAATTGTATTCACATAAAACCAATTATAAAAACTAAATATTCAAAAATTGGCAAATACTTATAAATAGCTCAATTTTACTATGTCTAGAAAAGTCAAGAATAAGTATTTTGTAAAAATCAGGTCTAAATATTTTTTTTAATTACAATAAAAAAAAAAAAAACAAACAAACTCGAAAACAATGACATAGTTTACGTCGTAAATTTGTCTGTTTTTAATTTATGTTTTTCTCTAGTTTTTCTCAGTTTATTGAAAACTGCTTGAAAAAATTGACTTTTTGTACCAACTAGATCCAAGATACCACAAAACAGGTTTCGTGGCATTTTTCGATTGAAGCAAAATTTCTGGTAGAAAGATTCTTTACAGACAGACAAAATATATATAATTAAAAATATCGCACATCATCTCAAAACCAATGCATTTCTCGCTCCACTCGTAATATAAAACAACAAGTTTTCATAACGTCAAACGTGTTACTGTCTATATGTTTTACATTAAAAACAAATTTACTCATTTTACCGGATAAATTCCGAATAAATGCCAATCACTAAATCTTATACACGTTTAAATTTGCATTGATTATTAATGTATTACTGTTTGATGGGCTATAGTAAAAAGATTTTGTAAGCGTTAATAAATGATCGACCAACTTGCGCTTGCCTAATAACAGTATTTTATATTTCAAAAAAAAAAAAAAAAAAACGAAAAAAATCGACGTGTATCTTTTTTTATAAAATTAATTAACCTATTGACGCAGAAAATAATAATTTATAATGTTTTCACGTATAATAGTTTATAAGTCGGCCGTTTATAAATTCAATACAATTTAATAAATTATACAACATTTACGTATATAACACTATTTCTTTGCCCCCTCACCATCCCCACCGGTCGTTGTTTTATAGTCGACGACAATGTCTTTTATTAAATCTTATTATTCGTTATAACGCATTACGTTTTAATCGTAACCTGTAGTTATTAAACGTTATATTTTAATGAGTTTATACCTACGAGCTATAAGACGACGGCGTTGGCGCGGTTTGCACGCGGTTCAACAATATACAATTAATTGAAACTTCATATACTTACCGTCATTTCTAAATTAAAAAAAAAAAAAAAAAACATCATTATTCTTATCGCATTCGCCGTATTTACGCTTTTGTTCTATAATATTTTATTTATTTAGCGTACAAAAAAATTATACGTAGCGATTTATCAAAAAAATACCACTTCGTGCTATTACAACAGTCGTTCAGTATAAACCGAAAACTAGTCTATCGGTGTACAATCTCCTTGAAATATATTATTATAATAATATTGTTTACTGTCGGATACAATATGTAATTAAATATTAACTATGATTGTGATATACGATCGGTATGTTCACAGTTCTGCTATATAATCACAGTCGTATTATAAAGTATATTTTAATGTACACTAAAGGTATGTAATGTGTGTAAATGAGATGATTCGTTACGATAATATCACGATACGCGCCGCTGCAGTTATTATTAGTAATGCGAAATATGTTTTAATTGTGCGCGAGCATTAAAAAGTTATATAGTTTTTGTATAATTGTTACTCCGGCTTGAAAACGAAAAATGTAACCCTGCTACAACGAAAAAAAAATAACACGATAGAGATCGGAATGGCACCGGATTTGAATTATTTCGTCACGGAACAAATGCGATGACGGTCCTACATCAATTGTACAGGTATACTAATGGTTTATGTGAAATAGGTACCTGACTAACCATCAGCAATACAAAGTAAAATTTAAAAAAATGTCGACAAGTTAGGATGTAAAGTTACTAGAATGATATTAACTGTATAAACTGATAAACCATTTGGACACGAAAAACGATCAGTAACGGTGAGTTCGTTAAAACGTGTTTTGAAATTCAACTATTTTCACGATTTTAATTAAAATTTAAACTTAAAACGCTTATAAAAAAATTCCTATGTAATGCTAAAATTTTCAAAAATGTCTATTCGGCTAAAACAATTTTATACATATATAAAACCAAATAAAAACTAAAACTATCATGTATCTAAAAATAACTCAAAAATTGCTAAAATATTTTGACTATTTTACCACATCAATAAAAAGTTTATAAAACTATTATATAAATATTTTAAGTTTTTAATTATTTTTCGTTTTTTTTTTAATCACAACAAAAAATTAAATCTAAAATATAATGACAACTTTAGAAGTTGTAGAACTTTTAAAAGGTATAAATGATACGAACGAGCTAGAGCATTTTACAAAAAAAAAAAAAAAAAAAATTTATAATGAGAAAATAATCACAAACAGAATTTAGCTAAGAGATGAACTTTTGAGAATTATAAAAAAAATGTCCCTAGTACTGACCGTGTCTTTTAAAATACTGTGTGAAAAATCCGGTCCGTTTTACTCGGCAAAAACTGTTTTCAAACTGAAATAAATAAAACATATGTTTTAGTTCAATCGTAATATCTTATTCTACGCTACATTCGAAATCTAAAAAATGCATACGCTGTAAAAAGTATCCGTTTGGATTCGATAAAAAAATCGCATGTGATGTCGTCTGCTAAGACGCTGTACAGACTACCACTTGGAATGTAGACGTTACATTGCGTATAATATAAAACACTGGTAGACAGTAGTGATTAAATAATGTAATCAATCATTCCGGACGCGACTAAAATAACACACCCAAAATATATAAACAATGAAATATTAATTATAAAACTATTGACATACGTACGTATAAATAACTTATAAACGAAAATTGACGACACTCGTTCCATAGCACAAACTAACGGTAAACAAAATATATAATATAATTATTTAACCGCGTTTTTGTATTAGAAACTTTTAACGATAGTAATTGTGTTATCTAAAATGTATAAGCGAACGGCGTACATATTTTTGCATAAATATAATTCCGGCAGGTTGGTTAGTTTGGGTTGAGCTGTGGAATGTTTAGCAATATCTCAAATATGTAATGTAGTTTTTGAAACATCAGTTATTATTATGAACGACAAAGACACGTATATCCAGTGTATAATACAATTTGACCATGTATATGTATATATTGGTAAGTACCTATGTTCTTAAAGATGGCGTGCGGTAAATATAGCATGAGCATATCGTCCCGGTGAAACATAGTACTTATGGAGTGAGTACTCATGCGAGTTAATTATCAACAAATATAAAATAATTAGCGCGCAAAAATTTAAATGTTTCGAAGTAAGTAACTGTATACATGTTATAATAAATAATAATAGTGAAAACTAACAAAAAAAAAAAAAAAAACATTGGTTCGGCTAATAATACATTACAAACGAAAAATAAACACCATGGAAACTATAATAATACGTTACCTAAATAGTAATAACATCGTACTAAACATTAAGTGCGATAATATATGTATCCGAGCTATTTATTAAAAAAAGACTATTTATTGAATTTACTGACTCGGTCTAATTAACAGCCGGCGATACGGGAAAATTGCGTTACCTACGAGTACAGTAGGCGCAAGTAATCCAAAATCCAAATATTTTTGAGGCGCTTAAAACCCCATATTATTGATTAACAATGATTATGTATATTTAGTACCTATTTACTTGATACGGGATTGATACGGTGGTGTTTGGCATAGTTTTTGAGCCCCCAAGCCTCCCAAATTTGCGCTTATGCACAATTATTACTGTAACTTTTAACAAAAATTAGAATTTAAATACAGATCACGGCATTTAAAGAGGAGAATACTTTCTAGAGCAGTAAAACGAAACGCTATTATTTTTCTAAACTATAATTGAACAAAAATGTGTTACAGCTATTTAAAAAAAAAAAAAAGGAAAAACTAACACAAAAATATATTCTCCTCTTTAAATATAGTGGACTGTGTTAAAAATCCAGATTCATAATTTTGTAATGTTGCCCGTTAGTTAGACGGAGATATAGGCTCCGTTTAACAACATTTTGAAATAAAATCATTTATCGAATAATTTAGTGGAATAATTATGATGTTTTTGTTAAAAATATTTCAGTACAAAGCATTTGTGTGAGTGCGCGTATCGTGTGTGTCAATAGTGGCATATGAATAAAAAATAATCGACATAGTTATATGATGAAACGAAAACAAAGTATCAAATTATAACTACATCAGCGAAAGATGCGAATGAAACCGTGGGAGTTATTATAACAATAATATATTGTTATCAGTATTATAAAATATGCGCAGTGTGAGTTCTTATATAAAAAATGTAGTTCGGGAACGTGCAGGAATCATTTATGGAGTATAATAAACGACCTTTGTAAAGTAGATATCCACAATGGCTGCGCTGCAATATGACACCGTGACATGATAATTTTAGTCTTGCGACAACAGCAACTAATGCAAGTATCTAAATTTTTATTAAACTATTACGTAAAAAATGTCATGACGACAAATAAAGCTAAAACTATATTCTTCTTCGGGTATGTTCGAAAATCCGGAGTGCTTAAAACCGGGTCTGTATGCAAATCTAAAACGTACAAGCCTACAGGAATTCAGATTTGCATGGATATTAAAATCTGAACTGTACAGTCGCACAAACTTAGAATGTACAAGTCGGGTACGTATAAATTTGGAAACTTTGAGACACCTGAAAATCAACGAAACCTAGAGTTTCAGGTCTTTACGGTTCAGATCTTGTTTTTCGTATTTCGGATTTATATATTCCACATTTGTACATTTCAGGTTTCGTAAAGTCATAAAAACACTATTTATTCTAATTAAACCTCATTCCGTATTATATTAGAATTTAAAATATGTAAATAATATTACGAATAAACTGAAAAATTTAAAAAAAAAAAAAAACTTATAATGTGCCTCATGTTAAATATTTAATAATTTATACTTTGTTAAAAAATTGTATCGCATAAAACTCGAAAACGGCAAATGTCTCTAAATAGCTCTAAAATTTGCAAAATGATTTGAAAATATGGAAAAGTCCGAAAAAAACTCATATACATATTATGTAAAAATATCAATTTTTCACAATTATTTTGAACCAAATTACAAAAAAAACCTAATGAACCCGTAAATACCGTAAATTTTCCCGTTTTTCTTAAAACACAGAGTTTTTTTGTCGGTTATTTCTAATTATAAAGAAAATTGAAAGGAAAATAAAAAAAATACCCATGTAATGCACTTAATATACATAATTTGATTACAGAGAAGACGATACATTGAAAATCAATGCAAGGTTTCCGGTAAAGGAGTTGTGTCGCAAAAAAACAAAAAATCGCACATATCATACCAAAACCAATATACTATATACATGCATCGCTGAGTTCAGAATCTAAAAAAAATGTACAATATTTGGCAGTTTATAAGACGGACACATCCGATACACACATTCCGAATAGTTTTTATTTTCGAAACAGAAAGAAAACGGGTTACCGGTGTCGGAACACGATTCGTATTCGAATATATTGTATTAGGTAATATAGTAGTGTCCATTAGTCGGATTTATCATAAAAATCGACGATGATCATTTTTTGTTTTATTTATTAATTATATGTGTTTACACGATAATAGCGTAGAAATAACGCCGCGGTGGTTTTCTGGCATCGCCGTAACGCTTGAAAAAAAAAAAAACTTATCGCGGGAGGAAAAAAATAAAATGTTAAACATTTTAAGGTCAACCGCGTATTAAATACGTTGTCGGACGACGATGGCGACGGCGGTGACAACAGGCAAAGTAGTATATTATAATAATATACAGGGTGGTTGATTTTATCGTGAACCAACCTGTCGTTTTATCTTCTTTCAGTAATAATATGATCGTAAGAGAATCGTTTAACGATCTCGTTTAAAATATTTTTACCGGACCTTATTTTAAAGATTTTTCAGTTCTGCGCGCTACTGATACATTAAGGGAAAGGGAAACGTCGATTTCGGGTACAATATTTTATAATATTTGTGGCTCAAGCTAGAAAAAAGTAGGACAATTTTTTTATTTGTAAGATCCCTGGTTTTATTGTTATTCTTATTACATTATATTTACCTCAATCTATTTGAAAGTATCCATTACGGGATTATTAAACGTTTATAAATTAAAATTAGACCGACAAAAAGGTGTTTGAATTGAGAAAGATATATGAGGACAGCCGATGTATGTGAGATGGGAAATCGGGTCAAATTGAAGTTTAAAAAGAGGGTGGCCGACTCCAAATACTTGGAATGAAGGCGAAAAACAAAAAGATAGATTAAAATGTAGACTTTAAAATTACATTTGTCAACTACGCATTTCTTAAATTAGAGTTTCCGTTTATTTTTTTAATTAGAGCTACGAATCAAAACGTATCCAAATCTACGTTAAAAAAAGTACGAATTTTTTCGATAAGATTATTTCACCCCAAACCCCAATCCCGGCTTTTGATATTTGTTACCATCGTTATTTATAATTCGCACTCGAAAAGAGAATATTTTTTTGTTTTTATAAAACCGTCGTGGCTGTTTATATGGTTAAAATGCAGTTTGAAATAATAAAACCGTCAGCAAAGAATTTTTATTCGAACACGGACATAAAACTCAATAATAAATCATCCATACATTTTAGAAATACAATCTCTAATGGGATTGGAGTATAAAAATGTCTAAATGAAAATCAATCTTTTGATTTTTGTGTGTATACGGGAATACGGATCCAGAACAACACGTTTGATTAGAACCCCGCAAATATGAACAACTTCGTAAATAATATGAGATATTATATAGACGTATTCGGAAAGTTCCTTTTTAAAAGAAATTCGTTCCCGTTATCCTTGATTCTACTGTAAAAAAAGAATCGGTTTTTTTTACAATTGTTCTGTTTAACAACATCTATGCAAAGTTAAAACTGATTTATTTATATTCTTAAATCCTAATTGGAAAGTACTACCTAAATGTTTAATTTACTTTGAAAATTTATACATATTATGGGTTTTCAAAAGTCATTGTTATAATGTAAGAAAAATTTAAAAATGTAAAAAAAAAATCACGAGCAACGAATCACATTGTTGTTACAATATTTTTCATTTTTTTTTTCTTTTATGATAAAGGATTGAATCAAAATATTTTTTTTAAAATAAGTTTTGCTAACATATATACAGTGAAGTGGGAGAATGGGAGTTCAACTCTTATAAAGGCACATTCTTGACAAAAATTTTATTTAAAAAATACAAACTTCAACTAAGTAACTAATTTGCATGAGTCCGTTAGGGTGTTTAAACTTTAAAACCCGTTATTTAGATACTACGAAAACATAATTTCTGTACATGAAGTTCGCCAGGAAGGGAGTTGGAAACCCCCTAGCATAGCTGAAATCACCAAAAGACACTGATACTGATACTATACCATGATGCATATATAATTTATCATACACCCGTATGGCTTCATTTGAAGAATCTGTAGGGCTTGTACAAAACTAAGAAAACACGACCCACCCGCAATAACATGGTGAAGTTCGTATGAAATTCAACTAAAATTTTATCCTATAAAAAAACTCGGATTACCGAGTTCGAGCCGTTTTGGTCGGTCCAAAAAGGGGCCGCAAAAAGTATCCAAATGTATCGGGAAAAGATATTTATACACGCATAAAGCAGACACCAATATAGTGCGGCAGTCTCTGTTTTCGGAGGAAATTCGACAAAAGGAAACGAATATTTGCGTTCGGATTCCTCATAAACAGGAACCGTTTCTCGGGCTCTATTTTTAGTTCACGCGTTCCACGTTCCCGTTTCACAAAGGGCCGCGCGTTTCTTTCCAATACTGATTAAAATGCGCTTACCGCCGCGTGGATTCGTGACAAACGTATCGTAACTCTGCGGTTATTACCTATACTTGTAACTAGTAGGTACTGTATAATACTATAATACTAGTCGTCGGTCGGCCGCGAACGGAACGCATAACGAAATCGATCGGCGGCGGCGGCGGCGGCGACGTCGGCGACGGCACGATGAATGCCGTGGTGGTGGGGGGGNGGGGGGGGGGGGGTTCAGGGGACATGGTGGTAGGGCGGACGGTAGGGAGGTTGACGAGTATAATACGCGCGACACGACGAACGGGGTGACGGGGGAGGGAGAGATAGACGTCGCGCGCATATACGAATGTCAGCCGAAAAATCACTTTGACGTGTCCATTTGGTATACGCGCGCGCTCGAGACTGATATGGCTAATATGTGTATAGTACGTATATTATAATATTTATGTTCGACATAAAAGACCGCGGCCGGTTTGTGTTTCGACTGTATAATAATAATAATAATATTGCCGCCAGTCGCCGTCGCCGACGTCCGCCGCCGCCTCCGACTAATCAATTGTCCGTCATCGAAAACCGTATCCTGACACGACGAAGGCTACCACAATCCACGCTATACATACACAATAATAATAATAATATACACCTACCTGTGTTATAATACCTAACCTATAATATACGTTTTATAACACACACCGCACCGCCCGTTATAATAATAATAATATACCTACCCGGTACACACGCGCGGCGCACATTGTATTAAAGTGTCTATCGGTGATGAATTATTATTGGCCCGGTCGGGCCGCGCGCACGCACGTCGTCCGACAGCTGCCGCGGTTGTGTTGTAATAATATCATACCGACGCCCGTATACCAGATACCCGGTATGCCCGTACGGGCGCAGGAACGGAGACGGTTAGGTTAGGCCACCGTAACACACGCGCGAGCCGCACAAAGGTATTACAAAGGTATCGCGGTAAGACGGACGGACGGATCGCGCGGATATTCTGTACGTTACACAATGATAATAACAATAATAATGGGACGTCGACGGTCGTCGAAAAATGCATCGGCGGAACGGTACCCGCGGTAGTCGTAAACGAAAACATAATAATACATAATGTGTGTGTGTGTGAGTGTGTGTGCGTGTGTGTGTGCGTGTGTGTGTGCGTGTGTGTATAATGTGATGTTGTACGTTGTGCAGCCCGCACTGCGCGTGCGTGTGCGCAACGTATACCATTATGCGTCGTATCGACGTGTCATCGTGATTTGGCGTTTTCGGATGATACCCGCCGACAAAAGGTCCCCTCGCCACCGGGGCCGCGGCTATATTTTATTATACGAGGTTTAAGGTACACAGGCACCCGTGTAATAATATTCATGTGGCCCGGTTACGGTTCTGCGGTTCAACGGGACGATGACGACGATCGTCGGGGCTCTCGATTTTTCATTTTTTTTTTTCCTCCATTAGCCCGGCGACGACCGCCGCCGACAGTAATAATATCGAATGAAAATACGAGAAAATAATTTTCGTATGTGCGCGCGCGCGCGCGCTCGATACATAATGTGTTGTAACGTTTTGCGACGGCTGGAGCGACAGCAGCGGCGAGAGGGAGAGAAAGAGAGAGAGAGAGAAATTAATTTTACGCCCCACGAGATACGATATTAAAATATCGGAAATCCGATTATTTAGGGTCGGCCAATATTGTTGGCGGGGGTGAAATAAAACCACCCAAACAATGATAAATCGAAGGAAATACAATGGAGGGTTTTGCGGAAAAGGCTATAGGATACCTACTGCTGATGTGCGGTCCAAAACGATAATAATACACTCGTGAGTATCATCAAAGTGACTGCTGCGGTGCGCATCGCATGAAAATATACCGACTTGGATATTATATTAATGGTTCATTGGTCGCGGTTATACGGCTGAGCTGCAGCGGTGCGGCGCAGTGCAGATGGGGTAGGTATAATAATGATTAGAAAAAAAAAAAAAACAACGGTCTATAATCATAATATAATAAATGGGAAATTTCACGTTACGTTTTTTTTTCCCCCCGTCGACACGCTTTTTGTTCGACTAATATACCTATAGGTTTAGGTATAGACTACAGACACTTAATAACCCCTTTTGCAATAAACGACCATACACGTGGAGATGAACGAAAGTAATGCGTTTTTAAACTCCATAGATGAAGGACGCGTATTAATATTTTTCAATCCATTCTAATCGAAAAGGATCTATTAGTTTTACTATTACGTGTGTGTGTGTGTGTGTTTTTTTTTTTTGTCAAAGTTTTGATCGGAAATCTTGCTCCGATCGAAAATTGCCAACAAACCTTTTGTGTTGAATTTTGGATCTAGTTAGTTTAGTAAGAAAGTCGTGTTTTGATTTTCCAACCGGTTTCCATAAATAGTTGGAAACACCTAGAAAAAACGCAGAGAGTTTATGATATAAATGATTTCATTTTTTCGATTATGGTTTTTTGTTGAAAATCGGTTAAAAATTATCGTAAAGAGCTGATAATTTGTATTAAAAACCGTGTTTTATGTTCACATTTTCCCAAAGGTTTTCATAATAAATAGTAAAAAAAACGTTGGAAAAACGGACAAATTTACGAAATGTATTATTTTCAAATTGTAAATATTTCGGTTTTTCAAAATATGTATAATTGAACTCCACTATGAATCGTTTTTCGTTAGCAATAATTAATCGATGTGTACAGATACATATTCAATTTCTCCACTAACTTCTTAACTTTTCACCTACAACAGTATCTCACCACTTCCACCCATCAAGCGAGGTGCGTCTGTTTGTTGCTGTTATAATGTAAAATGTTTAAAATTTATTTCGTGTATAAAGACATTATTAGGGAGAGGAAAATTTAGCGATAAAGTGTATGGCTAGTAGGGGTTAGTACGGGCGGTTAATTTGATACGGTAAACGCGGTACGTGGGTTAACTGTGACAAGGGGTAAGAACGTACAATCAAGTGGTCCGGATGAAATAACACACAGAGACATTTATTATTAGAAGGACGCGGGATGGCGAGTTTTTTTATTTTTTGAACATTTTCGTTAAGTACTGTTGTACGCGGGCAAAGCAAGTTAGACGAAACCACAATCGATATGTGTGTTTATAATATAAATTCGCCAGGCATTGGCGCCGGAGAAACGGATTCATATACAACGTACGAGTAAGTTTGGGAAGGTTAGTATGAACAAGTATACCTAACCGCGCCAACGAAAGTCGTATTATTATTGAACCTTTTCCTCCCCATTTAAAAAATAAAAATTTCGATTACGGTTTTTTTAACCGCGCTCGTTACTCGTATACACATATAATTGACCGTGGCGCGTTATTATTTATGCCCCGCCGTAACCCCGATAAGCTTTAATTTCTGCGGGATGAAATTATACGGCACCTATAGGTTGCATTTCGTACAGGTACCTTCCCGCACTGTTTACCGTATTATTATTACTATTGCTATTCGCCTATAATACACGTACCGTATCAAACCGCGTGACTAAATAATTGCGATATTGCGACTAAACACGAACGCTGCGTAGTTAGCGTCAGTAGTAATAACGCAGTATACACATACACACACACACACACACACACACACGCGCGCGCGCAAAAGATAAAATTGAGAGAAAAAAAAAATTACGTAAACCCGTGTTTCTGTTAAACGCGATAAATTCAATTCGGCGTGTGTGTACATTATTAAATATTTCAGGAAAAATACGCGCGCACCGGCGAACGCGATAATATTATTTTAAAACGCGATTTATATAAAATACACCCACACCGCAGCGCTGTAAGACTGTATTATTATTATATTATACACACGGGATTATTAATTCTCGAATGAACGCAGGACGCTCAGATAGAATAATGCATTCTATACATTCTGAATGTTCGTCTTTGATATCGTGCTATACCTCATATATAATAATAATAATAATAATAGTTATCACTCGTGATAAAAACGAATGCATTTTCGTTTTGTTTTACGCGTGCATTATCTAAGTTAAAATCACAAAGATTTGCGGTGCGCCCCGTCGGAAGAACTTTCAGATTAATCCGGTGTGGCGAACAATAACGAACTGTCACCGTTTTGCTAACGTATAATGTATTTTTTTATATTTTCGAAAAACACTTTTTCGGAACGTAAAAACGCTCAAATTTTTTCACGTGCGCTGCCGTAAAATGTGCGATTGTTCTATCTGACGAGTGACGGTATACTTTGTTTCAACATTTTTTCTAGACCCGTGGTTTTTTCTAAAAAAAATTGAATTACACGGGACACACAGGATAGGTTTTACTTTTGTAGATTTCCTGGGTTACCTTATTGGACTACAAAAAAAAAAAAAAAAAAAAAAAAGGAAAAACACTATTAATACCATACAACCATATATCAGTTTATCGAAATAAATCCACTGAGAATAGTTTTTTTTTTATCGCAATGATTTATCGTTGTTTTCTGTTTGTCAGCGTAGACGCTAAATCACACTGATATTATAAGACCAGCTATAAGCTATGCGTTCCCAACTTGCCACCTACAACAGTATTCTACCTACGGCGCAATGTCCGGTTTTTTTTTTTTTTATAATATTTATTATATACACATAATGAATGTGATACAAATACAGTGTGCAAAGCAAAATTTACGAACCAACTATAATAAATACATGGTCGGTTTACAATTTAGTACACGACCGAATCCGACATCGATATATTATAAACGTTGTCGTCAAAATACACGATCGCAAAGTGCAAACACGTGTATTTATATTCTGATAATACGCACGAAAAATATAGGTAGCTGTACCAAGCGACCTCGTTTGGAACAGAAAATACAATTATCGTGTTATCGAAAATGAATAAGATCTGCAATAATTAATTTTAATGAACACGTAGATACGTACTATTTTTTTTAAACGGGCTAAAGAACAATAAATAACAATAATATTTTAAAAGAAACAGTTTTGTGACAAATTACGTACTCATCGTATATACAGTGATGATATTGAACAACAACAATTTATTATTATTTGCGAAGGGCGGTCGATTAATAATAACATATATTTCAGCGCGCTCGGGTGTACGTGAGCTTAAAATTAAAACCAATACTATTGAATTATAAACGATTCGGTTAAATATCGTAACTAAATACTATGTACTGTTGCATAATAATTTTACGAGAACCTAATATTTTCAGCCATTTTCGATATTTATATTAGAATTATATCTTATATTTATATAAGATTTTGAACGAATCGAGGAATGCAATATTAGTTTTACTACAATGTATTTTTTTTTGTTTTTCTAAGTGTGTGTGCCTCTCTTGAAAACTTTATCTGTCTCCGAACAAAAAACGTACAGGAACTTTTTGCTACATTTTCAATCTAGTTGGTGCATTGAGCAGGTCATTTTTATTTCCCTCGTAATTTCCTTGATAAATGGGAATTACTGGCCATTGCCAGTTTGCATAACGTTTGTTGACTTTTGGATTACCTTGGTAACACGGGGAAAACCAATATGCTCAGAATGGGTATTCGTTGTTACTACTCTATATATAATTATATCCTTCCTTCCAATATTCTCCTTAAAAAAGCGGACAACACTCATCAGCAGTATCAGACTTTTTAAATTTATTTTTTTTTTTTTTAAGGAATCGACTTCGTTTCTAGCATTTAGATGTAAACTATAGGCATGCAAGGTACAGTGTACGTATAAAATATATTATCATCAGTAAACTGATAAATCGTATACATAATATACATTTTTAAGTCTTTCGGTTTGTCTAGTTTTCATATACAAAACAAATCTACATGTTATATTCCAATCTTGATGTAATTTGATATACAAATTTGACCTCGAAAACATTGGGAAGGTCGCTGTCTAATTTTTATTTCCAAATTCAACCCATATAAAGAGTGAAGCACACGTGAATTTTGTTCTTAAAATATAATGTTTACAGTTTTTGGAAAATAGCATTATTATTTTTCCTTTGTTCATTGGTGCGTTCTCTAGTTAATTTGGTTATATATAGGCAAACAGATATTTAAAAAAACCTTTTTGATATTTCCGTGGACGATGGCTCTAGATTACAGCGGATGGATGGATTTAATTCTGTGAAACTTGATTGACGGTTTAATCATCAGAAGAGCGTTTCCTTACATTTGTGAATCTTAATATCGATCTAAAGGATATTAAAATAATTTATAATTTATATAGTTTTTTCTCCGAGAAATTATATCTATAAAAAAAAAATACGTTTCAGGCAGGTTTGTTTTTGGATATTGACTTTGGTCGCTTTAAATTTATTCGAAAAGTATTTTTAACACAAAAAATATACAACCGTTAGAATAATATACTAATTTAATATTATAATAATTTTGCAGCGCATAATTTGAATAATAATAATATTAATATACTTATGTGAATTTTTTAAATAAATAAAAAATTATCCAATTATACGTGACTTTTTTTTTGTTTTTATGAAATTAAATTATTCGTATTATTCACTATGGTTTGCAATTTGTAAAAACACATAACATATGCAAGTATATGAAAGAAATTTCAACAAATATATACTAGGCGATTCTTTTATCGTTGGACACTCATTATTTCAAAAAGTATTGAACTTATTTCAAAAAAATTTTGCTCAATAATTTAAAAAACAAATAGCTCTAAAATGTTGCAATGACGTGGCTGGAGCTTAATTGAGGGAGAGAGTGGTTTAAAAACCGTAGCACACCACGGGTATAAATATAAAATACTATTGTCTTTTGTTATCTATATGCTATAACCGTGATTAAAACATCAACAATAAAAAATTCCATATTATAGGGGAGGAAGTGACCCATCCGAGGCTCCCCTCAGTTACGTAACTGCTAAAATGTTACATTTCCTTGAATTTTATGCGAGTGAAACGGCTAGGTATCTTCCTTTGATTTTCAAACGAAAACCTATATTATAATAGTTACATAAATAAATGGAATATTAGTTAAGATAAATTTTAACATCGAAATGTATGAAAAAAAAATCCTAGAACTATTCGTTTCTTAAATTGTCAAAAAAAAAAAAAAGAAAAACTTTTTTTTTTAATTATACTTTTTGAAATAAAGAGTGTTTTACGATAAAATACTTACCCTGTGATAATATATATATATATTTATAATCTCAAATAGATGAGAGCGCTTTGAACAATATTTTGCCGCGAGGGTTTTATATGCATATTGTATACACATCGTACAATAAATGTAACAGTATATATAAATCGTAGAAAATAAAAGACCATACTTTGACAAAAGTTTCAAACACTAACAATTTTCTGAAAAATCTATTTTACAATATTAAATATTAAATTTAAAAAAATTATAATAAAATTGTAAATGTTTTATTTAAAGTCACTCTCCTTCTAAAAAAAAAAATTCACATATAAACTGTAACTCAGAGGCATACTAATTATTTAAAAAAAAATATACACGTCGAAAATATTGAATAGAACAAAATTTATTTCAATTGATAGATCATCGTGGGACACCCCGTGTAGTCATATAGTTATTAAAACCTATACGTCACCAAAGAGGATTCGTTTCATTTCGGGGGAAAAAAATTTACGGAAAATACTTACGCAGCATAACAAATTGTTACTCGTTTACTTATGTATACTTACTGTACTTATTCGTGTAAACACGAATATTTTTCGGAATAATATGTTATAATAATATTATCATTATGTCATGTGTGCGGACGAAAATCTATGTAGACGATAAATATCGAATTAAAAACCTATAATTACAATGGTTCATAGTTTCTTTTTCCTATAAATCGCGAAAATAATTCAGTACGACCGTATAACATAGCTGCATAGTGACTAGTCAAAAAGTTAAAAGTTGTAGTACTTTTTTTGATAACTTTTAACTTGACTAGTTTAAAAATATATAAAATATTATAAAATCTATACACATAAATAAAACAAAGTCGGGTTAGTTACACCATCCATAACTCAAGAACGGCCAGACCGATTTTCGTGATCTCTCATAGCAGAATGACTATTAAAATATCAGAAAGATTCACGTGAAAAAAAATAGGGGGGTAAAATAGAGGTTTGCAGGTATATTCGGTACGAACATCTAATTGCTTATTCATTTATTTTTGTTTATTCAAGGGTTACCTTGGTGTTGCTGAAAAGAAAACTTTATAAAACTTATAATTATTATTATTTATTAATATTATATTTGCACTATTAAAATTTCACATTAGAACACGTTTAGTCCGCCAAAGGTGGACTACCCACTTTCCACCTATTTGTTTTTATTCAATTTTGACACGGCCAAAACCAAAAATTAATACCTTTGGGTAAAATAATAATAATAAAAATTGGCACGGGCAACGCCGGACGCGGGACAGCTAGTAACTCATATTTACTTTCTTTTAAAACGTTAGTTTATTATGGCTAAGTTATTTTGTTGAAATTGAAGTTATTTATGAATTTTTTGTAAAAATAAATCTGTGCACTTAAGTTTTTTGCGTTGATTTGTCGACGGAAATTACAAAACTATGACTGTATAATAAAGGGTAATTTAAACAAAAATAGTAACTTTGAACATAACTAATTTATCATTTTTCTCTAGCTGAACCCATTCACCAACTCAAATTAATTTAAATTTTAAAATTAACTTTAACTTAGCTAAAAGTTATTCATTTTTATTCAGGAATAACTAAATTTAAAAATAAAATTCGTGCCCGGCTTTCATAGTTTGTTACTTTAACGAGTAGGTATAATCGTACAGAAAACGATAATACGGCAATAGTACGAGCTAGCTCGTATAGCTGTTGTATTCGTAATGTATTATTCTTTTTCTTACTCTTATTTTTTGACGCAGACTGAATATAATATGGTAGGTAGGCATTCAAATGAAAAGTGGGCGACAAATATTATATATTATGTGCGCACGACGTTTTATTGTTATTATTTTCATTTTTTTTTTTTTTTTTTTTTAAGGTAGTGTGTTCCAACCGCACATCTCTTGTCGTTTCACTTAATCATTCTCGAGGTTTCGACTCGACTATAAATTAGCTCGTATCCATTTATACCACGTACGCGCGACGAGCGCACACACAAAATGTAATTTACTATTGTTTTCAACCGATTTTTTTTTTTTTTTTTACGAACGTGACACACGGTAGTATTATAGCGGTGTAGCTACGTCGTCTCTGAGCCTTAAGTTAAAATAATACGCTTTGTACGGTTTGTTTAAATTATTATAAGTTATCTATAACTGGGTACTTTTGAAACGCACTGAAATTTTACTGTTCCCAGGCATATTGCGAACGTTTTTATTATTCCAGTTTTGTTTGTTTGTTATTTTTTTTTTTATATTGCTCTTACACGACAAACATAATATATTGAGTTTTTAATGAAACACAAATTCAATTTCAGAATAACAAGTTGAAAACAGCTGCAGTTGTGGATACTAGTTTATACTATCGATCGTTTCGATAGTTTGAATGAACTATCGAATATTTCATTTGAATATTTTTTTCCATAACCGAACACTTTTCGAACATTATTCGGTAAAACTATCAAAAATCTATTCGAGTATTATTTTCCCCATATAAAAACTATTCGAATAGAAAATAAAAGAATGAATATTAGACTAAAACAAAAATTAACTACTTTTACAATCATTGAACTCAATTTAACCAGTAGAGGCTTTTTTCCTCCACATCTCAATTACACCAATTTTTCTGTCTGTAAACCACTTTTCCACCAGAAATATTTTTCTGATCATTAAATTTAGTGTTGATTTCTGTTGGAAAATGCTATTTATTTGGGATATCGAGGAGTTCATTGCCTTTTAATTTTTGTAATAATAGTAATAGAAAAAAAAAACCGATAATACAAATCTGGAAACCTGGAATATTTGCACAATAATGGTTGTTGTATTATTCAATTTTTTTGTTATAATTCAGTGAAAAATAATCGTAGATACCTAAAATTTCACCAAATACTTAGGTGTATTATTCATTTCCAGATATAGTAAAATTTTCAAAACATTCTGCCAATTTTTATGAGATATTTATAGCCATTAGAAATTGTCTAGTTTTTTTCGTTTTTATTTGGTCTTAAGGTATTATTATTTTATAAGCGTTTAAAGCTTAAATTTTAATTAAAATATATATTTGTATACAAATGCAAAATTATGTCCATAACCGAATATAAACTTGTTGAACTGTTAGTCGAACCGATATTTTCTATAAAACGAATAGTTCAAATGCAATCAACTATCAAGTATCGAACTATTCGGTTGTGTCAATCACTATAAATAACTAAAAAGTAAAAAAATACACAATTTTATCTTGTATAACGTTATGTTTATCCACGCGAATCGCCGCTTTAGTGACGAGCTACTGATTTTACGAAATAATATCGTCCTTCAGTGTTCGTAGGCATATCACGTCACCGTCGGTAGATCATACACATCATCTACATATAAGACAGCACTGCCAACTGCCAAGTATCTTATTGTAGACGAGGACCTAAATCATTTTTAAAATAGATCACTTTATCTCTTTAAGATGTGACACTTCTAGCAGTATAACAAACATCATCGCCTGCACAACACCGCCAGTGTCAGTGGCGTCATGATGTGTGCGTATATTATCGTTGTGCGCCAGAATTTCGGTCACGCATATAGATCAAAAGAAGAATACTACTAATCGCTGAGCCGAAAGAGCCGAAAAAGTCGAGTGAAATATTCGTTTTCAGATGCGTGGAACATAAATTATACACACACACACACACACACACACATGAGAAAAAAAAATAACAAACAGACAGACGGTCGGGCGGACACGACAACGAAAATATTACCAGAATATCTACCAACCGAGGGGACTGCTATAATAATAATATACGAGTATACCTATATTATGCGAATTGTGTGCAAATGGGGGAGGTAATTCAAGCGGAAATTTACGATTGCAAATTTCGGTTATATTCGTTGAATGTATGCGAAGACGGTTGACCTCCTTTGTTTGGTATTTTAACTGCCGATAAACATGTATAAGTATAGAGGCCACAAATCTGAGTTATTCGATAAAACAAACAAAGGATACTCTATTCACCGTAGTATTTACTATTCAGTAGGCCATCGAAATCAGCAATAATGTTCATTGCGGCGAAATGTTGATTCTTTTTTTTGCGGTTTATACTCCGCTATTGAATTTACAACAACATAGGTCCTTTGTATGTACAGAATCGCATTACGGTTATAAAATAATATATAGCCAGGGGATATTAGTTGTTTTATAAATTAAAACATTTTGTTCGAGTGAATCCATTGTAAAACCTAATCTATTTAATATGTGTTCATTTTCATCACTCAAGACATTGAATACGCTCAAAATGTCATATTCTGGTACTTACTAAAACAAATTACATCCGAATCTAAAATAAATGCTATTCGATTTTGACAAAAATGAGAAATGTGTAAGGTTTCGCTATGTGATTTTTGTTCTGTATCTGAAATTAATTTTTCTACCAAAATTCTTGCTCCATCCAAAAACTTCATAAGAACTTTATTGTCGAATTTTACCTTAGTTAGTGCATTTAGAAAGCCATTATTTGTTTTGATTTGTAGTTTCCTTAATAATTGGGAAAAACCAGGCATTTTTTGTATATATTTTTGTTGATTTCTGAGTTACCTTAGAAATGAGTGAAAAAGTACGACTATTAATACTTTTGTTCAAAATGGTTTTTCATTAGTAATAGTTTACCGTTGCGTACATATAAAATTAAATTACTCTACGTTTTTCTTATACTCTTCCTTTCCAACTTCCTCATTGCAACAGTGCCACGCCTATCAGCAATATCAGCCTTTTCGTTTACCATTTATAAGTCCCACAACAAACTGTATTTCTAATTATAAACCGGCGTATAGGTACTTCGGGGAACATTGTTATACAAGTAAAAATCGCGCCGAATGATCCTTTCAAATTGGCCGACGGGTCTTGAATACGAGATTCGACCTCGACGAATAGCCGTGTTGTATTATCATAGTATATTATTGTATTTTATTATATTCGAAGAATACGAACGATCAAATTAACTCCGAAACATTCCTAGGGGGATCGCGTACACAATGTGCACGCAGCATTGTAACAATATATACTATTGTAATATATGGACAGAATCTGAAAGGAGCGGTGTGGGGGAAATGATCATTTTGCCGATGTCAATGCATTCGCGTCGTTGAAATATTAATCCGACGTTCGTGATTTATAATATATTTTATTTTATATGGGCGAGACCGCGAGGTAAAGACACGAGGAGGAGCAGCAGCAGGAGGAGGAGGAAAGGAAAAATTGAATTGTAAATTAGGCCAATTATAGTGCGGTCCGGAATGATTTTTCTCGTTTGTCAAACTCCCGTCGGATTTATAAAAATAGACGGCCGTATAAAATAACATGATATTGTATATTATATACTTAACCTACTTGTGCCATCATCACGAATTTAATAGTTTCATGGTATTATATAAATAAAAAAAAAAAAAAAACAATCCTTATATCTGGGGCTCACGCAACTGTCATCGAAAAAGTCTTTGAACTTGTCGAGAGTTTATGAGATTTATAGAAGAATTATTAAAACGGTCGTAATAAAAAAAAAAAAAAAAAAAAAAACGTATAATATTATTATTATATACATCAAAATTCAATAAAATCTACAAGTCATTGTCGCACAATTTAATACCGTCGAAAAACGATCTAACGATTATTACCTACCAACATAACTAATATTATTGGCGGCGTTTCGAATAAATCTAAATAAGTTAACCGTTGAGTTTTTTTTTGAAAATCAATTTTGTTATAAGTGTTGAAAAAAAAGAGAAAACCTGAATTTAAGTATTTTTTTCTCTTGTACCTAATGACAGCACGAAAAATAGTTTTATGAATCGAGACTTGTAAAGTTGTAAATATAGACAGGTAATGAATAATATTTTATATTTTCGCGACTTTTAAACGTCGAATTCAAGTACAGCGATTGATGCATATACTAATCAAAGTAATGTATACACACTATATAAAGTTATAAAAACTTTGCGTACAAAAAAAAAAAAGATCCATTAACGACAAAAGGATTGATTAACGACCTCTGTACTGAATATTGTACGGGAACGAACCTTTATTTTCTCGATGATTCGACACTTTAAAAACACCTTACTGAGAGACACGCAATATATTATAATGATGAATGGTCGATTTACAAACGTAAACGATTTTGTAATTTTCTCGTCTACACTCCGTCTGAACGTTGAAAAAACTCAAAAATTGAATGACGATATTAAAACGTTTATGTAATAATATTCTGATAATTGTGGTCTGAAACGGGTTAAAACCGTAAATGTAAAATAAAACCAAATTATTAGGAGAAGATTTCAGGATGACTTTTTACGGACAATCTGTTGCAGTGTTAATTATAATGAAGACAGTTTTTAAATCATAATACGCGAATAAGGATTTCACCGAGAAATACATATAATAGGTACGTTTTCGGCGGAACAGAACAGAAGTAGAGTATCCCGCAATATGAAAACAAAACCCTTGTGAAAGCCGAAGATCAAGTATGATGACTATAGCGAAATAGGACGTTGACTCTTTAGGAAATGGTCCAAATTGAAATATGTTTGCGATGGACAGAGAGTCATAGCCGGATGATCGGCAGTGAGAACTTGTAGAACGAATAATTAAAAATGGCAAATATAATAATTATAATGAAGAACACGCCTTTTGTACATTTTTAACGGTTTTATTTTTAATTTCGCCATTACGGTGCTTACACAAATAGACTGTAATAACCGTTTTTTGATTATAATAGTCATTTAAGCGTTTCCTTGGTTTTTTTTTCTTTTTTATATTATATCAAACGGAATCGCATATCAATATGTAGGTATATACTATCTATCGTTTTGAAATATTAGTCTGAACAAATTTAATTCGCTGTTTAAACGTCGTATAATAACAGTATACATATAGGTACGTGTACCTAATGTTGAAATGGACGTTAATATTACGTTAATAGTAATAATACGTATAATAACAAGTTGCGCGGAAAGTTATTACGCGTATCAAAATGCATTAACGCACCGCCTCGAAAACTGCACGAGTACCTCCCATGGTAATAACAAGAAAAAATATATCGTAAGAAAAAAAAAATAACAAATAACGTACCTATTAAACAATAGTAATCAATTAAAAATACAATTTTAACCTCGCTGCAGTTAACGCGTAGGTATATAGTTTTACGACCGCGTATAAATAATGCCTCGCCGGTATAAAAAAAAAAAAATTCAACGAGACCGTGTACGCATGTGTGTTATTAGAACACGAATTCAGGATACAAATATTATGTTCCCATGGTACGTACCTATATCATTATGCTGTATATCCTCAATAATGCACGTATATAATAAAACGAGATAAAATCGTTTCATAATCATAAAAAATATACTGCTTATGAAATTAAAACTGTCTAATTAACGTGCGATTTTTTTTTTCTTTCTTTGCCACAAAGATAATTTATATTTTATAAAACCGTGGCGTATATTATATACTACACACTAATAATATAATAATGTAAAATCGAAAACTAATATACGAACTAATAATGAACTGTAAAATAATACGGCTAAAATACTACTAAAGTAATAATACCCGTGGGTAAAAAATGTATAAATTAAAAGCTTGACAAACCGTGTCAATACAGTAATAATATTGACTTTTTTACTGTACGTACAAAGAAACGGATTTTCGTTTACTAATATCCGGTTACGGACCGCTTTAACGGGTTTACGAGACACGGTGATTCGGAAGTTTTTGCGCCTCGCCCTGCAATCTCTTTAATGTAAACATTAAATTATGTTGACCCATTCGTTCTCGCGTATCGTATCGTACGTATAACAGCTGCAGTGTATAAAACGAAAACATCGACCCATTTGATCATATAAAACGGACATTTAAACAGATCCGAAGTTTGATTTCACTCGGAATTCGATTTTATTATTGTCCGATTTTCCCGGAAAACAGAGACTATTGCAATGCGCATTTTAGGCGTATTAAATTTGAAGGGGTGATAAACGTGAAAAAAAAAGATAATTGGAATTTTCGTTGTGTTTGAACAAAACGTTCACATTCATTAAATAGACATGATCGTAAATAGGCCAAATATTTTTCAGGGGCTTAGTACCGTGATTGATTAATACTGATTCGTGTTTATTATGTATACTTAGTATTTACTAGATTTGGGTAGAGTTGACAAAGTTTTGAGGAGGGATATGGCCCCCTATCTACGCCTATGTTAAAATAAGCCTTGTAGTTATTTGGTTTACCAATGTAAATTTCAAAATATTTCTACTGATTTAATTTAAAAATATTAGTTTTTATTTATTGAAAAGAACAACGAACAGTAATCAATCGATGTGAACATTAAACTATAACACCATTATTCACAAAAAAAAACTGCAAACTATTTAATATAACACCATTGTCAATTCAATACATTCATAAATATGTAACTGTTGACTTCTGTCTCCGTTTATTTTCACGCCGCTACTTTGTCAAGACTTTTAGCGGCTCTTTATGGACTAAATAACTTTATGGACTTAATATCCCGAAACTCGGAGATTTGAGTTGTATTATAGGTGGATTGAAGTGATAAAAGTTGGGTGGAATTTTAATAATAATTTTATCGCATGTTTTTACTGGAGGAGAATGTTTTTTTTAAGCTCTGAACAACTCTACAAATCCCCGAAATGAAGCCAGGGTATAATAATTTTGTAAACGCATAACATTAATATCTAATGAAGTGCCTTTTGGTTTGGGGGTTTCATTTTTCAGCTCACACCCTACCATTTTTGTGCTAATACGTCACCATTTTTCTGGAAGCAGTATAGTACTGTTATATAACTATAGTATAGGGTTCCATTAATATAGTATTTGGTCGTATATTGTTTTGTAAAGACTGTTTCTACAATAAAAAATAGATTTGCGGAAAATCGACCCCAGTGACGGAGCTCTAGCTACTGTTCACGAGTTTTTTTATTTTATTTTTTATTCACGATATAAAACCGTGATGCGTTTTTCTTCGCTACGAACAGGTAACAATGCTAAAAATTGAAAAGTGAATCGCAATTGCATTGCGCCGAAATATCGACGACGACGCTGGAAAATGACAAAACTACTTAGAATATACTGTACCCCGAACCCGGACAATTCGTTCGACCCTCTACTCCCCGTCCGGCGGAAAGTGCGTATATAAGATAAGATAATACGATTAAAATAATAATGATAATAGTATAAACGATGGCGCGTGTACATACTATGTTTATGGGGTGGCGGCGAGTGCAGCAGGAAATGCACCCGTCGTCATTGTAAATAACGACCACGCGCATATGTATCTATATATGATAATATTATTATTATTATTATACGCGTAACAAAATGTACACATTTGACGTTATATATTATTATACGTACGCGCTCGCACACGACGAGGGGTTCGCAAAATACCGAGAGAGATGAACAATATAATATATTAGGGACAACAAAACAAAAAAAAAAATAAATAAATAAATAAAAAATACCTAAAGCTAATCTCTGTAAATCTATATGATTTATAGTGTGGGTAGGTACCTGGTAGGTATTGGCCTATTATCTCTTTTCCTTTTACCCTGTATATTATTATTATTATTATACTCGCCCGGCGCGTTAACACGGTTACAAATCATTTTCATAGTGGTCGCGTTTCCTCTCTCCCCGGTGCCACGACCACTTTTTTCACAGTATTCCGCTATAACTCTTCTCCTGAAGTCTATAATATATACTACGCGAGTAACGAATACACCGAAACGCTATACGCGCTACAATAATACACCCTGTACATACATATATAGATACACCATCACTACACTTACACTACACCACTACTGTCTACTATTACTACTACTACTACTACTACTACTACTATTACTATTACTACTACCTACTACTACTACTACTACTACTACTACCACTACTACTACTACTACTACTACTACTACCACGGTATATATACCTACCGCCTGGCCGCCGGCTTTGATATATCGCTACCGGTTTTTCAAAACGCCATTCCCCTCAGTTAACCTTCCAGAAATAGAACCATTACAATAAATTACAATTAATATCCTGCAGGGACCCGGGCGGCCCATTATATAACGGCCAATAAATTTGAATCCGTTTGACGTGGGGCCACAATAAAAGTAATAATGTTAACAATCCCGTAGCCCGGGCGAAGACAATCTGTTTATCCCAGGCCACACGAACCTCGACACCGTGATAAATCGTTTTCATTTTTTTTTCACTCTCTCTCTCTCCGTCTCTCTTGCTCTTCCACGGCTCCTATTCCCCGGTCGTATAATATATATAATTTTTTTTTTCTTCCATTCTGTCGGCGGCGTCGTCGTCGTTGTGTTCTGTTATTATTATTATTATTTGTTATTTATATTGTGGAGAGGACTACTTCATAATATAAATGTGACGTGCACCGCCGCCGCTATTTTTCCCTTCGCGCATAACATAATATACGACTATACGATATAATATACCCTGCTCCTCCCCCGAAGAAGTCGTGTCGTTTTATTATTATTATTATTATTTATTATTTATTATTATCATCATTTATTATTATTATTTTTTTTTTTTTTTTTTATATGTGCCGAACTACAAACGGCAGCTGATTTTTACGCGCGCCCACAATCGAACGCTGCACGTCCCCGCGTCCTTAATTCATCGCACGTTTGTGTATTTGTGTACGCAGCCGCCCCGCAGTAGTATCGCGATATGATATTTTCATGACATTTATACGATTTGACGTTTCGAATATTATTATGTTCGCGAAAAAAGTGGAAGATTACGTTGAATCGATAAAAAAATATATTTATATATTATATTATATCAAAACGGTACCGGAAGAAAAAAAAGACTGATACTGCTAACGGGTGTGCAACTATTTTAGGAGGAAATTCGGAAAGGAAGGTGTGAACAGTAATTTTATATTCATATTTGTACGCAACAACAAACCGATTCTGAGCATGAATCGTATTTTTTCCCTCATTGATATGGTAACTCAGAAATTGACAAAAATTATACAAAGCGTTGTTATTTTTCCCGATTATTCAATCGGGCACATTAAGGCACATTAAAAAATGATCTTTTCAATGCACTAGCTAGATTAAAAACTCTATATAAAAGTATTTATAAAGCTTTTGATTGGAACAAGATTTCTAGTAGAAAAATTGTTTTCAGACAAACCAAACAAAACGGTGCAATTTGTTACAAAAACAATTTGATCGCGGGGATGGAAATCAAAACCATTATACGAAAAATCACGGACATAGGATCTATAGTCTGTCCTAGGAGAGAACGGTCCGCTCTCCGACCAAATCGAAGCGCTACTGCGCATCCCCACGCCCCAACACTATCCATTTATTCCCTCCCGAATCTATCGACAGGTTTTGTACACTGCGTTTCAAATAATGCACTGTTGTCTGTCGATAGTCCATTGTTTATCGCCAATATGACAAAAATGATAAATTGTAATTTTAACGAATAAAAAATGAAATGTTTTAATATAATTATTTATTATTTATTACATATATATCTCTGTATTATACCTACTGTATTATACCTACTGTATCATACCTACTGTATCATACCTACTGAATTATACCCACAGTGTTCAATAAGATATTAAATAAATAAATATGTATTCAAAAAAAACAAAGTCTGGATTATTATAGAAGGTGCTTGTATATACGATAGTTTACGATTTGAAAAATTATCAAGAGGTTATAAAACAGCAAAGGTAAATAAACGTGCGATGCGCGATGTCTGATAATAATAACAATTGAATTGCTACAAAATATCCTAGCGGTGTATAGTCATAAACCGACGACGGAAGAAATGACAATCGGCTATGTGGAGGGGGAAAACATGCACAGAAGCGGACCTTTCTCTCCTGGGACAGACTATAGTGTCGTGTACACGTTAATTAAAAAACGTGGAGACTTCGATTTTTGGCATTAATAGTCCGTTTTAGAAATATCGATCAGCCGCCGACCCGGTTGAATGCTTTACAACGTGCGTATTATGCACGATTTTGTTTTTCCCAAATAGTGTTCGTCTCATGTATTTATGTTTGTAATAATTACGCGATGTGGGTATGTACTGTATATAATTGCGAAAAACAATCCCGAAGTATAAGACGAAATCGTGTCATCGTGTTTTGACGATTGTGTCGTGTTTATAAAATAAATTCTGAAGTGAAAAACAAAAAAAAAAAAAAAAAACCACCACGGAACTCGGGTAATGCGGCCGATAACACTGCTGGGTGTATGCTTGCGCAGCAGTTTCATTCATAATATTATTATTGTTATTTTGACAATTTTATTTATGCGTCCCGAGAGAAGATAATATTATACCATGTCGTTTACTCGTGTTACTCGTATATATTATAATGCTGACCACACACTATGCATGTGTGCGTGTGGGCAGGAAAACAGCCTCCTAAATTTAAGCCTAGAATGTTATGTACGATTTCAATCATCTCCTGAAAATGCGTTTGCGGAGCAGCTGTCAGATATTACAACACGTTACTATTACGTATATTATAAGCTTGCCAAAACCCCGGGTACAAGGATCGGCCTAATGGATTCAAAAATAAATATCAGAAATGTCTATTTAGACAGTGTTTAAAATAATACATTATGTACAAACCGATCCGTTATGCCGTAGCGCAAAGCTAATTTCTTACTTCTCAAAGCGTTCGCGGTCTAAACAGAACCACGCCATTGTAAATGATCCGTCGAAATATCATCAAATATATTGCATTAATAATGGAACTATTAACCGGACATACTTCGCGTCGTCATGGCGGGTAAGTCAATGCTGTGGGTAATAAGTTGAAAAAGCGTATTTTTGGTCTTACAGATGTTTTTTTTTTTTTTATAATTTAATGATTTTGATGATGTAATTTCCCTTCACTTTTATTTGTTGCTGTAAATGGCATAAGTATGTTTATTGTAACACATGTTATGCTGAAAATTTAAACATCTTAAGTCACTATAATGTACTTTTTATTTGGTAAAAAAAACATCAGTAGTATAATTAGATATTATTTAGAACGCCATTTAAGTTGGGCAATTTAGCAATTTAGCCGTTTAGCAACTATTCCATTAAGTCGTTTAGCTGTAATTTTTGACACTTACTTTGCTTGTATTGAAAACTCTACATAGTTCCTGTATACAGAATTCCCTGGGACCAAAGATATGGAAAAAAAATAGTGTATTTTACTGAAATCAAAGATTATTCACTGCAATCATAAAATTATTCTGAATAATAAAGCAGTAGTTGTTTTTCACCCTTAGCCAAGATAACCAAGAAATTAACAAAAATAGAACTGTTCTATGTCAGTTGTCAGTTTTTTAAAACTTTTTTTAAAAAAACCGTTGGATGTATTGAAAACAATTTTTAAATGAAGTAAACAACCCGGCGAAAAGGATGCATATTTTAAGGTACGATGTAAACACTTTTCGTGTTACAAAATTACAAAATTACACATCTTAGTAAAATTAATATAGCTTTTCCGCTACATTCGAAGTATAAAAATAAAACGGATTGTTTTAGTCTAATCATTCGTCTAATGCTTGAGCAATTAGAAATTACGGTGCATTTATTGTTTTCAAAAATAAAACAAAATTTGACCGTATTCTAAAGTAATCTCTGTTCGTATACAGGATGATTATTTGATCATGACACAGTGATTTTCTTATAGTAATATTGATTAATATTTTATTGTTATCGTTTAGAATTTGTTTTAACATTTGTTCACATTTTTACCATAAATTAATAAATTCGATTGTGAAAGATTGTGAAACGACACACTCCGTCGCTTCCTCGCAGATTCGAGAAAAAAAATATATTTCTTTAAACATTTAAATATAAATAATAGTTAATTATATGATATTGGATTTACCGTTTATACGAGATGTAAACAGTTTGAAATTCAGACCGGAGGAGTAATAGGGCAGGGTAATAGATCGATATTATAATGTGTTGATATTGGTTCGTATTAATCACTCTGTTTTTATTATTCTTTATTTTGTCGTTAACTACGATATTAAATTCTAATTATAATAAAACTTACACAAAAAAAACATTTGTTATTTTTTTGTTTTTACATAATATACTGCAAAGAATGTAAAAACCGAACGATTTATTAAGGTTTTTTACGAGAGTATACATAAAACAAATAAAATTAAGCCAACGGATTAACGTAATAATATTATATATGTACGCATCCGGAAAATAACATTTCAGAATACTGTTAAGCCCGTCATCATGTATCACGTGTCGTCCAACAGGAAACTTGAAATATAAAATGACACATTGTACTATTATGATACATTTAATGATATTTTTATGTTCTTAACTGTCAGAGTCACGTGGTATAATATGCATTCGTTAATATAATATGTTAATAAACGTTAATATACGGATTATACAGTCGTTTAAATATTATATTTAGAAATACGAACAAAAAAATTATTATTTATTGATAAGGTCGTCTTGATAGCAAATCGCATGCGTATTTTTTTTTTTTTTTGCACTAAATGTGTGTTCTAATGTATTTTAAACGTTAACTATAATTTATTTTATTTTGTTATTTATAATTTAATTGTGTACATAAATTATTTACCTATCATATTAACTGTTCATTTTTCATCGTACATTTTGTTTGCTTTATTGAAATTTGTACTTGTAAACCGTTCGACAATGTTTTCATTTTTTATTTTACGTAACCCGAAGAAATACGGTAATCCAAAACGAGTAGTTACAAAATACAAATCACATACACTTCTAATTCGTTGGTTTATTTAATTTTATTATCTACTATTATAATTTAATACATAAGACTTTATCTCTAATTAGCAATATTTTACGCGCTAAAAGTGTGGATATTATCATATTATTTTATTTTATTAACATTGGCAGACGAGGTCCAATTAATACGGTTTATAAATAACAAGATAACAATAACATAATAATTATTTGGTTAATCAATAACAGAACGAGGGTTCAATATTTCGCTGAAGGTGGATGATGGAACAATAGGAGGGGACATTAGTAAGGTAAAATTGGAAAGGAGATGAGGGGTGGCGTAGAGCTGGTGTGGCCGCATATGCAACTCTAACACATTTGGCATTTGTCTGGCGCTTTTTAGATCTTTATAACTTTTTATAATACCTTTTTATTTTTCATCAGGTTTTACTAATTTGCTCATCAAATTGTACAAACTATTAACATAACGCACGTGTATTTCGACAAACTCACAAAACCCCACTTATATATTATACGGTCGAACTTCTGCAGGTAATATTTTAAAATAGATAAAATTTGTCCAGTATATTTATAATAAAATATTATATATTATTATATTATTATCGTATAATTAAATACGTGCGTCCGGGGAAGAATACATTTAAGGGAGGGAAACAAACCGTCGAACAAATTATATTATGATAAACTCGACGATCGAATTCGCCACAAATATTAGTATCGTAATGTTATTAAGCTTTCGTAGTGGATTCGATAAAGTTATTACGCAAAATGAACATAATAACTACATGAACTGATGCGAACAATCTGATAAAACAATATTGTGATAACGTCATAATATCAGAATTATTTAATAATAATAATAACAATAATATGTACCGTTCCTAAATCGTTTCCGAAAAGTGCGAAGTTTTATATTTCAAAACGTTTTAGCGATTTCAAACCGTTTACATGCTACGGAACCGTTTTGGATTCAAAAAATGTAACTTAACTGCCATATAGTTGTATTATAGACGCAGATTTCAATTTATGAAACATTAATACAGTTATATTATAGTACAAGTCATTCCGATTTCCAGTATATTGCGGTAGAATATCAGTTGTGGCAAGTCGTCGGTTTAAAAACTGTAAAATTCCGACTGCATTATGTATCGGTGTAGCTTTAAAATACACGTTATTCAAAAAAATATGTATATTTTATAGATACTGGAGATTTTTTGCCGAGGACTTTATTTCCGTGGCAGGTCCGGCGCTATATATTTTTCAGGAGGAATAACGTAAAAAAAATTAATTCCCAATTCTGAGCGTATTGAAAGATCTATTATAGCATTACGGGGGTTTTTGTTCCTAAAGAAAACAGCTTTTCGGGTTTGTAAAAACGCGCAGACAAACGCGTAAACTTTCACTACTATTAATGTAATACTATCGAGATTATACATTTTCTACATTTGTACGTTATTTGGTGAACAGCAGCTGTTGTTGTGGCGGTTCCAACGACGAAACCGCGTCGACTGTATAATGCGTATATTAATATTAATAGGTAACAGTAAAGCTGTTAATATACAAAATCGGTATAACTCGTTTAGAAAAAAAAAAAAAAAACAAAAAAATACGTAATACGGACACACAATTACTATTGTAAAATAGGTATTATACGTATACGATCAAAACACACATATACAACATAATATTTCAAAGATATTATCGTATCATATTATATATGCTTTTATCTTCGTCGTCATTTATCTCGTTTCTATATATAATCCGGTGAGTGGTGACACGTATCGGTACTATACGGCCGGGGGCCTCTCGAGACTTGCCAGAGTTATGGTCGGTAATTTGTCTCTGTATAGAAATATAATAATAATATATACGACGGCTGGTCCGTACCATATTCACTACCTACTGTATAATGCTCGGTCGACGTTTTTTTTTTTTTCACGGTATATTATGTTCGAATTGTGATAATAATTTATAATTAGACGAGTTAAATAAATCTTATTAGGCGCACGTTTTGATAACGTAATGTCGGGTTTCTCTTTCCGTCGGTTTTTCAGTATTATTTTCAGTCTTCGTCGTTGTCGTCGTAAACGTTTGCCAGAGATTTCGTATACGTACATGTCACCTTATTAACGACGAATAAATTATTTGTTTCTGAAAGCGGTGAATGTAGTAGGGGCGAGGGGAATATGAAAAAAAAAAAACCTCGTCGGCACCTGCACCTGCATTAGTCGCCGTTACATCGTGTGTTTCTATCGCGGCAAGTTCCCCGCGCGCGTTGACAGCCCGCGGATAACGAATCCAACATGGCGGCTTTTTTATATTAACCGCTCTATTTATCACCCGTCACAGAACGGTCGCTGCATTTTGAACTCCTACTATTAAGCTAACGCACTCGTATACATACAGTGTGCTCATAATGGTGTATTCGTTTAGTGCCGAACATTACACGGTTTTTCGCCGCGACGGATTTACAATAATGTACGTTACGCGACCGTACCCGACAAATACTATTGTGATATCTTGTAATGTTCTATTAATATTAGAAATGCGAACGTTTGTTTGGACAGATGTTTACTACCCATTGATGCCAAAACTACTGTATAGATTTATTCGTAGCCCGGTAATCGGATATTTTTCTCCGACACCCCTTAAATTCAACCCCGACACAGTATTATTGGTTGATTTTGTAGGTTAATTTGGTGATATGGATGAAATAGAAAAAAATTTTACAAACAAATAATAAGGTGGTCCGTGTAATAGTTGTCGGGAGAATACGCAAAACGTACGGTAGTTGCCATAGAAACTGGTTACTTATGGATCGTTATTGGATTGTATTTCTTTTGGCACGACAACTTCGAGTGGAGCAGCTAGTAATACAATACAATACGAACAATATGTTTGTCCTTTCTATCTCAAATCCCAATTATGGAGTTCTTCCGTAAGTTGGTATTTGAGGGTTTTGAATCATAAAAAAATGCATACGATCCAGTCTAATTGTTCGGAAAAATTCAGTAAAGGGCTGAAACAGAGTACCTAAATTATACGTCCTCGTGAACCTACCGTCGGGAACTTCAGAATTATTTACAGGCGGCAACATTAATAGTATCTATGGCAACGAAACAGTTGTAAACTTTCGGCACATTTTAGCGAGTTAATTTTACGTAAACTTTTTGCTGCATTACTGTATTTGTTTGCTGTTATTTGCTACTTGGTTAGTAATTACTATAACGATAAATAATAAATGTTTGCAAGAAAATCTTGACTGTACTGATAAAGTGATAATGTTGATACAATCATATTTAACGAGTATACAACACCAGTAAACACACTCATATATTATGCTTAATGAATTCAGCAGTTTGTCGAAATGTGCGTTCATGTAGCAAACAGTCTCACTGAACGATCTCGCCGAAACGAATTGTTTACACAATGAGCAAACAGCTTACTACAATGAACTTACCAAAACGTCTTTTATTACTGGTATTATTTTGTTTTGTTTTTTTTAGCAAAAGTCAAAATCATTATATTATTATTAAATTTGGAGGCTCTGTCTTTGGTAATTTCATTCGCCAACCTCTCTGGTTACTTAAATTGAAAAAGCAAGTGGAAGATACATGTATTAAATATTTTTCGTAGAGATTGAGATATTATTTTTGTTTTCATATCATTATTGTTTTGAAAACGAAGAACAACACTGAAATTTACCTTAAATTTTTAACCAACGTATTTTTCTTATTGATCTAAAATAGTTATAGTTGCCAGAGTTGTATTACATTTGAATCTGTAGAGGTATTTCCTGTACCTAATAACAGGAAATTTGATCACACAAATTGCTGCGGTAGGGTTTAAAAATCAAAACTCACAAAATATTCATCCTTGATACTAACACTATGCATTTAGGTACGAAATAGCATCCCAACGACTTTATTTGGGGAGTCTATGTAGGAGTAAAAAATATCACTCACCTTCAGCAATAACACGGTGAAATTTATATTGAAATATTCATCCAACATTTATCACTTCAATCCAAATTCAATTTGAGTTTATTCGGTCCAGAGGGAGCAGCTAAAAAAGTTTCCAGAAGTAGCGAAAAAATGATTTATGTACAACAGGCACAGTATATTTCAACAGTTCTTATTTTCCGAGAAAATTCGACAAAAATAAAAAGGTAAGTAATAAAAGTTTTCGATCATACTGTTATACTGTTCGAAATCGTCACGTCACAATAAAACCAGCAGCCGTTTATCTTTTGTAATACATTTCCCGAGCGTATTTTATATCCGATATGATAATAATTGTTTTTCTTAACGGATTTCATAGCAAACTGCAGAACAAATAATTGTATTCATTATGAATAGGCGCAATTAGTACATTTGACGTGACGGCGATATTTACTTAAATTCCACAAAGAATGTCATATTATTTGTGCGAGTGTACAGGGTAAAAAGTCCTATAGTCTCGAGATACATCAAGTATTTATAGTCGTTTGACTAAAAAAATTGGTTTTAGAGCAAAAAACAAAAATTGGACGAAGTTAAAAATTCCTAGTGGCAATCGTATGAGCTATTTTGACCTTCTCGCTCTATTATTTACTCTTTTAAATATCTATGTAGACATGTATGCATAAGTGAGTTTTTAAGAGTTCAAACCTTCTCCTGAAATTTGAGGAAAATTTTTATATGGTACACACGAGTTTTTACAGATGGCAAATCTATTAGGGTGCAACGATTACGTTTGCGCACATTTTCTCAAAACGCGATTTGTGCACTTTTGTACAATCTTTTTAATAATGATCGTGATACACGGCTCAACGCGCACAATTTACTAAACCCTTTTGAGCAACACATTTTTTAAAAATTCACTCATGAATAAATTCAATTTTTTTTTTTAACGCGACTAAATATTCATGTCTCCGTGCTATTGCGCATAATAGTTTATTGATATTTTATCGTAATGTTAATATTTATGTGAACAAAATTCGATTTTAAAACCGGGTTATTGTATCAGCTGTTGCCCTCGTATACAGTGTACAAAATTCACCGTCAATTATGAGAAAGGGATCCCTGCAATTGAATCGGCTAATTGTATTAACATAGGTTGATAAAATAGGAGCTGATGTAAGTATAATGTGTACCTATTGCTCGTATAATTCGCGAATTCGCGGACTGTTTTAACCTCGCACGCAGAAATGTATACCCTTTCCGACCGCATATCATCGTCTGCGGCGGGCTGTCGCATTCAATTCACTGGCTTGTGTGCCGCGGTATATTATTATTATTATTATTATTGTTGTTGTTGTTGTTGTTGCGAGGGTATGGGCGGTAGGGTAGAGTATAATGTACGAGCCGAATTATATTATACTCGACAGGGCCAATAAACGCGCCGCCGCCTATAATTCACTGTACGAGCACTACGACTATATGCTGTAAAGTCTGGTCCACCCGGTTGTTATATATTGTGCGCTACACACGATTATAATAATAATATGCTACTTTATTATACCCGATACCGTGACAGTTATACTGTCGCGACAGTGCACGTTAGTCGACAATCACGAAATATAGCATCCATCACTGGTAACCACAGTTGAAGAAATGATAGAAACGCCCGCGAAAGATGACCCATCGTGGCACTAAAATAGAACTGCATTACTTGTCCGTAATGCGATTTAGTAATTATTGTTACTTTCGAGACATAGTGACTATTATATGAAAGATCACGCATGCACGATAGTGATGTGACAGAATCTTTCACGATTGTTTAATAGCCGCGGCGACAGTTTTCAATGGTTTATGACAGTAACACTATTACTGTGTTGACCAGGCCAATTTCGTGTACGGGAATTGTCTACAACTAAATATGTATTAGGGGACCGGACAGTTATAGTTATATAGTTACCACTTTTAGTCGCTACCACTTTTTATTCGTACATTTATTTTACTACAATTTGTAATGCTTCAGATTTCTCTCTCCTCGTGACATGCCCAAACCACCTGTCAATTTTCTCTTATTTTGCCTATGGTCAAAGCCACACCTGAACTACCTCATATGCACTTAATTCTTATCCTATATTCTTTCATTACGCCACTTAACCACCTGGGCATTATCATCTCTACTACATTCATTCTGTGTTCTATTTTTCTGTCTACCGCTCCGCAACACTCTAAACCGTACAAAATTATCGGTCTCACCGCACCTTTACAGAACTTACTTTTAAGTTTCATTGGAATTATTCTCTTATCACATCAAACAACTGACGCTTCTCTCCAATTTATCTAACCACGCTTAAGTCAAAGTCACCGTTATTCCGTACGAAAAATATTAGATACTTAAAACTTTCAGCTTCGCCTGTTTACGTCACGTTGATTGTCGTTGTCTTATCCTGTTTCTTTAAACTCATACTATTTACACTCGGGGTTATTTTTTTTTTTTTTACTTATCCTCAGTCCTTTTCCTTTAAATACTACTTTCCATTCTTCAGTTCTATTGTACACTTCACACCCAGATTTCCTGTTGTATCGAAGCTACGCGGCTTTATTGATTCTAATGTCGATTTCACGTGAGCACGTGATTGCTCGAACAACGATGAAACAGTGGGCCCTAGTACGGACCGGTCTCGTCGTCGCCGTAGCGACAGGCCGCGTTGAATCAAAAATATTTTTAAGAAAATCCGGGGACCGGACGTGCGCCCAATTGATACTAATGACGAGGCGACGACACTGTTAATATTAATGGTTTATCGCGAACGGAAAATCAATAATATACTGTGTGCGACGAAGACCCGTTATAATAATATTAAATCCTGCGCGCGATGTTCCCCTCGTAAATCTCCGTATTATTATTATTATTATTACGCGTGTATACGCGGCCACAGCTTGTAGACATAATTATTATCGTAACCGCCGGCTCGTAATAATACGATTCCGAGACGATGCGGCTCAAGACGGAAAGCAATAACGATTTCCCTCCCCCATAACCCTCCCCAATCGGCCTTGCCCCCTAGGAAACGAGGATATTCCGTTTGCGGTCGTGTCCGTATGATTTCACGACACCCCCGTTACGATAATTTTCCCGACCGTCACATCGTCGACTGCCACTATTATACGAGTGTACGGTCGATTTCTTTTAGACAGCTGTTATATGTGTCGACGCCGCGTTTTATTACTATCCGCGATGTGTGTAATACACAATACCAGTAGCGGCCTTTTCGATCGTAATACGAAATCAAACGCAGCGTGAGATCCACGTCACTCGAAACCCGTTTCGACACGGCGCTCGCATTCTGAATTTTTGAGATTTGTCAGTCACCACCGACGTCTGAAAAGCCGAACAAATCCTATGACAGATTCAGAACTGAAGAACGACAATTGTCACGGGGCATAAACTGTGTTTGCGTTAATCGAGATTATTTCTATTAAACGAGTTACGGCCGACGCCGTATAAGTACTCCTTAAAAACCCGCTTAAAAAAAAATATTTCCCGTGTGCAATAAACCAATCTGTTCCCGTTTCACTGCACAATAATATTATGATAGTTAGGAGCTCTATTGAAATGCTCTAAAACCTATATCTATGATCTATCGTATGAATCGAATTTTCGCACTCGGAATGAGTTAGAGTAACAAAAGTGCACTTCGCATTGAGATCCGGCCGTATAATAAGAGTGCGTAAAGAAACAAATGAAATATTGCGATATAATTTGTATAGAACGTTCTCTGGCGGTACAATAATTTCCGAATAAACATCAAATAAATGTAATACGCGCGACGAGCCGAATCGATTGAAATCAAATTATCCGCGTTAAACTACTATGACTGTCGCGTCGTCCTCGTTCAAATAAACAAAATACAATAACATCAACCGCCGCCGGAATGAAAAACGTCTATACGAATTATATTATAACATTTTCAAAGTGCGACGGTGGTGGCGAACGTAGAAAATAAAAAAAATAAATAAATAAGAAGAAGGAGAAAAAAACGGCCGCCTTGAGGTCGGGAGGAAAAAAAAGAATAATGTTAAAAGCGACGCGCGTCGAGTGCCATTATAAAATGTAAACTCGTCCCGGTTACAGAGCGCGTGTGCGTAAACATTGGAGGAGAAAAAAAAAAATTACAATATTTCTATGGGATTTCTCGGTGATCGGACGTTTGGGAGGGGGTACGTCGGTGGCGGACGGGCGGGCGGGGAATAAACAAATTTAACGAAACGTCTTTCATCTCGCGTTGACGGAAAAGGGCCACCCGCGAACCGAGATAACAGGCTGTCGTCACCACCGCTACTTATACGACAGCTACTACTACTTGACAGTAGGTACTACTACAACTGCCGCAGCTATACAATACTATACATTCGAGTTTTATAATAATTTTGATTTCAAAGCCGGTGGCCGGTGTCCAAACACTCCAAAGTGCCCGCCGAGTGTCGAGTGGACAATTATTATTATTATTATTATTGTTATACGTAGAGAGAGAGAGAGAGAGAGAGAGAGGATGCTGCAAATCCGGTGTCGTCGTATGGGTACTCTCGACGGCGACGACGACGACGACGGCGGCGGCACTTGACACAACAACATAATAATAATAATAATAATACCGAAATATATTATAACCGTTACCGCGGTCACGATCGTCGTCCCGCGCGCAACGTACCGGCCGACGACGGGTCGGTTTGTCGAAAGCAAACACGCGCGCCGCGCAACGCGCACAACTGTTGTTTACACAACCGCCGCCGCCGCCGCCGCCGGAGAGAATATTATTATTATTATTATTATTCGTTTAGCGTATTACAATAATAATATTATAACGTGCCTACAGTGTACGCGACCGGTACACAGACCTTGTAATAATAATAATAATATTAAAGATCCCGGACAACGTGTTATTAGTGGGGGGGACCCTCGTAATGTACCGAATTACTTTTTTTTTTTTTCCGCGCGAGCATAGTGTCACGCCTGTAATACCGTACGCCGACGGAGACGAAACGCACGGCACGGGAGTGCAAACCTCCCGTAGAGGAAATAATAATAACCGCTACTGCGCTGCTGCTACTGCCGCCCCGGCGTTATTACTGCACTACTGTTGTGCTACCGGAGATAAAAAGAAACATCTGGCCGGACGACAATTTGAAAAATCTCCCGCCGCGCGGTTTACCATGCGATGTCGCACAAACACGACCGCGCGGTACGCCCGTTACAACGTTATGATGCGTTACACGCGAGCTGCCCGGTACCGCGGGCGCGCGCCGGCATTTCATATCGGAGGTAATGCAAATATCGTTTGTCGAACGGTTTTTCGCACCGTGTCCGGGGCCGTATTTGTAACGTCGCGGGCTTCGTAGGCTTTATAGCCTCGCGTCGAAAACGCTGACGAGCTGGTATTCGATTACCGGTGACGAGCAAGCGGTTTCTAGTTTTTAACTCAGTTTTTAGTAAATCATATTGGTTTTCGCGAGAGCGAATAAAACGGATTACAATACGTCGTTCGAAGCGACGGTAACTGTAGAGGTACCTGATAATTGATTAAAAAAAAAAAAAAAATTCATCAACGGCTAGGCTTCGTTCGGCTACGCAATATTTTGTGTAGGTAGCGTATTGTACACGATACACAGTGTGTACAGGTGAACGATAAATAATAATACGATAATAATAATAATTTAACGGCTTTTATTATTATTACGTCCAGGTATGAACTCGGGGATTGAAAATGTGCACTGCATGAGTGCAAACTGCGAATAGTGCGCTTGGATGTACGATTTAACCGTACTGTACTGAGCAACGTGCAAAATCGTAAAATCATCGCGTAAAAAAATAACGGTCGAAGGGTTTTTCATTTTTAAATTCGCAGCAATAATTTCATTAAACAGTAATAATAATTTTTCTAATTTAAAAAACGCTTTTTAATTATAGAAGTATAGATATTATTTTTATTTTTTAACTACGCCAATGCTTAAATTGCGAGTGTGGATGAAAATTAACGAAATTAAACTAATTAAGTTTTTTTTTTTTAATCTTTTTATTTTAAACCTTATTTTGTAAGTGCAATTCGACCATTATCGTTTTTTTCTAACATAAATGCAATTTCTTGAAAACAAGTGTAATTCGACCACCTTAATTGAGAATATAACCCTTAAACTCCCTCCGCACATCACTGAATTACATACAAGGTGTCTCACGAAGATATAACCTTTTCAATTTCTCCTGGAATAACAAATTTAATCAAATTCTCTTTTTTTTTTTTTTGTATGTATATATCACTGGGATAAGGACTACAAAAAACTAGAAAAATTACTTTTTATTTTCAAAAAATGTAAAGATAACTATTTTATAGAGTTTATTCTTCTATACATTTTGACGTTTGAACTTTTTATTTTTATTAAACTGGTGATTTTTAATATTTTTTTAAAATTTGGAGAAAAGTGCCTATAATATTATTATGCAGTAAGCTGTAAACACATTCGCTAATTGATTATTAATTATTATTATCATTATAGCTAATTCACTGTAAATTGAAATATAAATATTTGTAGTTCTTATTCCTGTGAGTAATATATATAAAAAAAAAAAACAGTATTTGATTATCTTTAATATCTCCGGAGATATTACAACGGATACATCTTCGTGGGACATTTTGTATATGGTATAATACGTTTAAAATATTATACAGTCACGCTTGGTTTGTTATAGAAAGACAGAAATAAAATTAATATTCTGAAAAAAAATTGAAAAAAAAAATGTCATGTTGTTAACTTATATTATACCCATAACAGTATAATATCGCGCCTTTAAGCTTCTAGTCATTTTATGAAATATAATTATAAACTCTATAGGTATTTAAGAGCTTTTTGTCTTTCTTGAACACCGGGCATATTCCGCATTTGGAGATTCTCATAATACTCGTAATCACGAGTATCTGCAGAGCCACATGTATATAATAATAATCTCTCCCTCTCTCTCTCTCTCTCTCTTGTTGACGAAATCATCTTTGCCAGGCTTTCCTAATCTCCGTCCACTGTATCAAGCCATCGCTGACTGGGCCTACTTCTCAGCATCTTTCCGTGGGGTTTATTGGTCAACGCTTTCTATATATTCGCGTATCCCTTGTCCGCCCACGCGTTGATAGCCCACTCTAGTCTTTAGCTTTCAGACATTTTTGTATGTTCGTTACTATATACGTGTATAATAATTTAGTATGAACTATGTTCAGTCCTCGTATAAAGTACTATATTAGTATTTTATACCTATAACAGTATCGTTATTATTACGCCGGGCACGTATTACAGGTATACGGCTACCTATTCGAGATTACAAGGCGGGCGCCCATCGTCGTCACAATATTATTATAATAACTTAAATTTACCTAACCCGTCGTCGTCCGGTGACATATTCGTGTACCTAACCACCTATATCGCGTATGCAGGAACGAAGCAGCTTTCCGCGAGGGAATAATGTATAGGCATTATATTGTTTTTAAATTTTTTTTTCCACGACCGTCGGCCATCGATCACGTAATAACGCTGCCGTACACGTACGTATATAAACATAATAGAAAAACAATGTTTCGTGTATTATATTGTATACGTGTATAGGAATATCGTGTGTCTCTAGCACTCGGCGATAAATCACGCGCGCGCGCACGCACACCGGACATTTTGTACGAACTCCGTACGGCTACGTAGCGCGGTGTTTATTGAGCGCTGAAAAAAAAAAAAAAAAAAAAAAAAAAAAAAAATAATAAAAAAAAAAATACGCACGCGCGTTTATACCTATACATATATATCGGAGACACATTCAGATGACAATCTAAACACTACAAAAAAATTGTATAGGTACAGTCGGTTTTATATTATATGCCCATATACACGCACGCGGTTGTTAATCAAATCGCGTTTTTGTCGAATGCAAAACGGACGGCTGCCCGCCTATATCTATATAATATAGCTTGGTGTACGTATAGGTATTATACGATTGTCTCGGCTGGTTTCGACGTCCAGACAATAAAAAAAAAAAACAAATCAAAATGCCCGTGTAAAAGAACCGAAAACCGTAAAATCGTACGAAAAACGCGCGTCGTCTATATCATATCTATGTTTACGAGTATATCAGCGGTCGTCCGCGGTGCCAACTATTTTCTTTTATTTACTCGAAAAATTCAGCGCATTAAAAGATCACACACTGAACAATATTACATTATTACATGTTCAACTCCGGGGAATTTCTTCATTACAGGAATCGGTTGGACACAAGTGACAACAAGTGTATTGCTTTGAGCAATCGTATATTCATCCCAGAATATCAAAAACTCGTTAAGAAAAGCCAATAAATCAAAATAAAAAATTACTGATCCAGCATATTTTTAAAATAAAGTGAAAACAACAAAAAAAATCTTCCTCGAATCAACCCGTCGAAAGTTCTCTAAAATGGTTCGTACTGTCAAAAAGATTGAGAAACACTGGTCTTTATTGAGCTGCACATAACGTAATAGATAGGCATGATCAAAGTGTTGAAACGCACTCCCGATAAAATATTAATTTCTCTTTGCTTCACTTATTATTGTCATAGTTCTCCGCTTCTTATTGGCTGATATTAGCGTCGCCAAAGATTGCGAGAACTACGACATAGCGTGGGAGTGGAGAAGATATTAAAATATATTTAGGAATACCGAAAAAATGACATTTCCAATGCATCGGCCGGATTCAAAGTCGTAAGTTCTTAAGAAAACTCTTATGAAAATAGGATCTAAGGTAATCATTGCAATTAAAAAACGATTTTGCGCAGAAATCGGTAAACCGGTAAAGGGATGATAATAATCGTGTTTCTTTCCCGTTGTAACCGAAAGGTAACCCAGAAATCAACAAAAACTAAAACCCACGTGTCTACGTAATTTGTTGTTTTTTATTTGTCAGAAAAAAAAAACACCGTCGACAATCTAGACAAATGTCTCGAGTGAAATACCGACGGGCGAGAAATCCTAGTCTTTCAACTTACGGGTGTACAGGTACGACATAAACGAGCGTTTCCGTTGAAAACCGTATTACCGATTTCCCTGCTCGGAATCCGAAATGATTTTCTACGATATTCGACGACGACGACGACGACGACTACGCTACCCGCCGTCAGAGTTTTCGCATTTGTCAGCTTCCGTCTCCGCCGCCCGGCCGGTCGATCGATCGATCACTCGGCCCGTCCGCGGCGTTCACGCACACCCGTGCACACCGCCGTTAGAGGTCATGCGCACCGTTGTGCCTACACATTCATGAATGCATACATAATATATTTGATTATAATTTACGAGCGTGTCGTATTATGCACTGCGGGGCAGACGATCGTCTGCGATCGGAGGTCACAGGTCTTTGGAACCGTGAACGCCGGACTGCGCGCCGGACCATTGTAACGCGGTGCGCGCGCCCCTACGGCGCGTCATTGTGTTGTTATTGTGTCGTTGTCGTTCCGGTGACGGCGCGACATTCGGAAATGCCGAACGGACCGGGTTTAACCGAACAAATGTTATGCGCGGCGCCGTCGTTCGGACACTGATCACTGGCCGGACCTGGTCCGGAAAATACCGGCTCAACAGTCCCCCGAAAAACGTGCGTTCTCGGTTTTTTTTTTTTTTTTTTTCCGGTCGTCTGCTCCCGTCGTTTTTTCCCACCGCACCTTTGGACACTTGCAGCTCTCGTTCCGTTACGGGCTTTGCGTTTTATTCGCTTCGAATTCCAATTAATAACCGTGTGTTCATATTTGCCGTCTCGGTTCAAACCACCGACTTAGATGTACACTATTGGAAACGAACGGCAGGACGGCGAGCGTGAGGCCCACGAAAACTTGTTTGACTGTTCACCAAAACTATCTTCGCCGCAGAAGTCGGAAGAGGTTACCGACAGTCGCCGCCTGACGCTGTCGGTAGAAAAGACAGTAGACTTGGACTATAAACTGTAAAAACTATGGACGTGTTCACTAGCGGACCGCGCCTCGCGTAAATATTAGTCAGACGACGACGTCTGATAAGCAAAAATAGACATCGGAGAAAGAGAATAATTGTTTCTTTTTCTCCATTGAGAAGCAGTACAGATAATACACGAGGACAATTCACGATGTACGTGTGATAAACACGAATTCAATAAATCACTGGCGTTATAGAAAAACATAAAAATTTTATTTTTCTTCCCAGATACCGCTTTTTGCACAGATCTGATTATCGAGCTATACGAGACGTGCTCAATGCTACTACTAGATAATAAGTCCATGCTTCCCGGTGTAATGTTAAACTATTTCACTATTGGAAGAAACTGTCAGAATATAATATATTAATATTAATTTCGCAACGTTTTTCATTGCCTCTCGTCGTGTATAACAAATGCGTTTTAGCATGTTTCAAAAAAACTCATCAGTATGCAATTGGCGGTCAGAATTTTTTTCCCGAAAAAATGCGTATGCACCTACCTTCGGTTTTGGTAATGCCACTTGATTATTAAAACGCGAAATCCCGTTTTTATAATATTTATCTATCTGTAAATGTATCTCGTTATCGTGATTTCGGGTGCGAAAATTTACATTTTAATCATATTGCTGGATGGCGCACGAACTCGTATACATAATAGAATGTGTAAAATTTCCGATTCGCCGTTTCGCAAGAAGAAAAAAAAACAACAATATTCAAAAAAAAATATTTTTTTTTTTTTCTGGATATAAAACAAACGACACGCTTATTATAATAATATGTACGGCGAGCTAAATCTAAAATTAAAACAATTCTCGAATTTCGGTTCATATTATATTATAACGATGATTTTTTTTTTTCGCAGCAGCAGCATAACTTTCGATCGCCGCCGTGAGATTAATAATATTATAACGTGTTTGAAATCCGGTCGTGTCAACTCTTTGTATAATATTATATATTTTTATAAACATGTTACGCACACCCCTTTACATTAATAAATTAGTACACTCGACGAAATTTCCGGACATAAGTGTATAAATTTTAATTATATATACGAAGATTATAATATTATGTATGCTAATTCGGGTCAAAATAATTATTTATGATACTTGCTTTTTTTTTTCCTTTTTTTTTTTTTAATATTTAAAATATATATTATGGCGTACACTACGCGTTAACATAAATACTTGAACAAAATATATAATACATACTAAACCAATATCTCTGGGATCTTGTCGTTATTTATCATAAAAAATTGATCAACAATTTAAAAACTTGTACATCTTATTTGTGAATAACATCATTATAGAAATATTACATTATGTTTCAGAGTGTTTGTTTGATTTATAAGCCGGGGGGTTTTTTTTACAGAATTTTGCTAAAAAAAAAAAAAAAAATATAGTGAAAAAGAGTTGATACTGCTGACGGGTGTGTCACTGATATAGGTGTGAAAACGGGCAGGTATACGGTAAATATACTTATTTAATTTATATCTGTACGCAATGTTAAAATATCGCTAATGAAATACGATGCTGAGCCGAGTTCAGTTGAACATGTATTGAAATGCCGTGATTTTTACGATTTCTATTCAAATTTGAACTTTAAACGTGTATAAAATCAAATACCGTCTATATCATGCAGAACTATTTTTTTACCACTGTATACAGTTTATAACGAACCTCGTGTAAAATTCAAAGCATTTTTGTTCGGCCAAAATGATTAAGATAACGGCAAGAAAAATCTAAAAACATCAGAAAAGATGTTACATTTGAAAATCGGAGCAACGTATCTCGTTTAAATCAGGTTAAACAGGTTGTTTCCCCTAAAAACAAACACACATCACAGTTAAACCTCCTTACCGTGCTTAGAACCCAGTAGCAAAGTGAAATATACATTTATTTTAAGCACCGGGGATTCCATAAATACATAAAACATTATTAGTTTTTCAATATTTGAATAAGCTTATTCGACTTTTAGTGCTAATTTCAAGTTTTGGTTGGTAATATTTTTATTAATTGTTAAAAATGACATTAATTATATAATGTTAAATTATTTTAATTTTTTTTTTTTATGAATTCGTTTTAAATTCAATGAAAATAGTTGAAAAAATACAAACAAATTTAATATATTTCAGCATTATTCACACATATTTCAGTACTTTTTAGTTTTACAAATTTGAACATTGCTCGAATAAGTATATGACGTGTACAGTGGTGTTTATTACGAGGTTAAACTGATCAAATAAATATCCTTAAAAAAGGCTAGAAAATATGTTTTAATTTATTATCGGTGTACTCGTAGTATATATATATATATACATATATAGCCAAAGGTTAATGTATCGCGAATAATAAAAATATAACAGTATATGTATAAAAAATAATAATAATTTATTATACCTGTAAGGTTTTTTATTGATTCTGCATTCTTAAAGTATATAGCTTAGGTACTAAATTAATTTGTTTTCACGAATTTTTTAATCGGCGTCAGATTTAAAAAAAAAAAAAAAATATAATATATAATTATTAATTTATATGCATTAGTTTATTTAGTTGTACTTCATTAAAACTCGTTTATTAAACTAAATAAAACGTTTATAATATACCTACGGGCTACGATAGATAGTAATTATTAGACAGTATTATTTTTTTTTTTCTTTCTGTAGTTCAGTGCTAGTTATTATATTTTAGTATACAGTGGCCTAGTATCTGTTTTACTAACGTGGGATTTAATTAATTACAGATATTTAAAATATTATTCCATTCCCAGCTAAAATCCATTTGCAACGCGTCCGTTTCCTCGTAGATATTTCGTAGGCACACATCAAGGGAAATAATATTATAAAGCATATGCAGAAATAAAATGCCCATCAATTTCCATACCCAGTCAAAATGTATAATAAAACGTATATATAATGTGTAAATGTTATAATATAGTTTAACCTAATTACCTATATATTTACTTTTCTGCAAAATGTACAAGAAAAAAATCATTGTAAATAAAAAAACGATCGTTCGTGATTTTTACGAACGACATGCGAGGAACGTATTGATTTTGTTATGCTGAGTTTTTTTTTTCCATATTTTTTATCGCATGCAAACAACTTTTTTACCAATAAACTTAATCAGAAATTGTATAAGAATATTCTTATAGATCGAGCTGACGAATTTCAGAGATAGTTTTTTGATTTTCTTTGTAGTTTTCTTAAAAATGGGACAAACTGGCAATGTGTAGTATATTTTTTATCGATGTATAGGTTAATAATTAATATGATAACGAGGCAAATTATATAACTAATAATACTCTGTTCAAAATCGTTTGCAACGGTTTATTGTTGCGTGCAGATGTAAATTAAATTACTCTGTTATAACCTAACCTCGGTTCCAACTTTCTTCTTAAAACGGTAGCAAGCTCATCAACAGTATTAGCCTTTATTTTTTATTTTTATAAATTGATATTTATATTTCTCTACAAATATATTCCGTAAATAAAATACGTAATATTTTACAAATTAAATATATATATATATCTAATAAATTATATATATTGTTGGTTAATTTCGAAATAATATTAGTTCAGGTTGTACACATAAATCAAATAGAATACTATGGTTTGTTTGTTTTTATTGTAGTATTTACCTTTTTATACGAAACCATAAATCATTGAACATAATATAATACGTATTAATACGATGGAATAATAATTAATTGTATAAAAATTAATAGCCATGTTCGTTTAAAAAAAAAAAAAAAAAAGTATACGCTTCTGATAAGGGTCACGCTACTCATACCAGTCACATTCCATCAAATGTGTAGGTGTCGACTGCAGTGTAATTTCTATGTAAAAAAAAAAAAAGTATATCCTTTTTGTTGATACGAACAAAACTAACATAGTACACTAGCTTTATATGTATACACAATACGCGCCTACATATATAGATGTAATATATGATAATTGATGACAGCGAATCGCAGTATTTTATTATTATTATTATTATTTACAGTCTGCAGCAGTCTAATAGTTTTGATATATATTGCCTATCTTTTTCTGTTTTTAAATAAAATCAAAGTATAGAAAAGTTGCGGTAAGTGTAGAGACATCGAATTTAATCAATTGCATATTTATACTTTTTTTTTTTTTTAAATCAACAACGACGAATACCTACTGTACAGGGGTTTATAATTTTGAAAAAATCGATATACTTGGCACCGAAACACCGTTATAAGAATGTTTGGGTATACGCGTTGGGAGGGGGCCAAGTCCGGATTAAGAAGCGGTATGGGTGTATGATTCCCACATTGGCTTATTTTCTTTTTTAAATCGTAAACGTAGATATGATTTTTGTTGAAATTGTTTGGCTGGAATTCGTTCGCGGGATGTGCCCTCAAACTATCTGCTCATCGGTTCTATTTCATTGGATCGCTCTTTTTTTCAAAAAAATCATGTGTAATAGTTGGTCACCGGTCTGATTTTCACATAATCCCGATCCCGAATTCGGAATCTAGTTGGTCGCGAACACGTGCATAATAATGTCGTTATAATAACCGCATAGTTTGAGTTCAACATTTTTTGTATGGTTTTTTTTCATGGCTCTCGAGGCCATTCAACGAAGTTTTAGCCGGCATACCGACGTTTACCGCTAATTCTTGCTGTTTTTGTAATTTACTTCGTTCATAATGTCTTGTCGTTCGAACAATAGAAGAACAATTATTGTTCTTCCAGCTCTTGTTCATCATCAGACATTTTCCTCCACTCTCGTGTATTCCAATCAAAATACCGGCCCGTGTATTCATATCGTAATACACCTCTTTCAATCTAAGATGATTAAATGATTAATTAGAAACTCTGTTAAACCGGAAAAAAATAAGGTATACACGAATATTATTACCTATGCATTAAATGCATTCTCCCGCGAATCTCCGATATACTAGAAATGTTAATTTATAGCACAATATATTACCTGCTGCGGCGGCTATAATAATACGTACGAATACCGAGGTTGCTTATTTTATTATTTTTTTTTTTCCATCAGATGCCAAATCGTGGGACGTTTCGGACCAATTAAAACTGCTATTCTATTGTTCCCGCGTATTAACTTTCCGTAACACCATATCTGTTTCGCGGGATTATCTGCTATAATATTATTTCGACGCGTTTCTCTATGCATTCCTGGTGAAATGTACGGCACTGGCACTGACATGACAGCCACGTACGCCACCGGAGAAACTTTATAGATAGGTATTTTTTAAATTTTATATTCTGAGCCGGAGCGAGGAATGCATTGGTTTTACAATGATGTTTTTCTTTTTTTCTTTTTTTTATTATTATTATTATTTTTTTTTTAATCCGCGAACAACTATTCTACTGGAAATGTTGCTCCGATTTCAAAGTATAGCACTTTTTCTGAAAGGAAATCTGATTGAAGTGGTACTTTGAGAAAGTCATTTTCCCAAAGGTTTTCATAACAAACGGATAAACTGTGTCTTTTTTTAAACGAATCTTGTGTGTATAAAATATCGCCATTAAAATATGTATACAAAAAACAAATCAAATTTTACTAAACCTAGGAAAATTCGGGGAAAACCGTCACTTATTGTTGGTTTTTTCGTATTATTATTATAATTAATCAATATTTCTATATTATTTAAAACGAGCAATACCTAACCCGATAACGAACTATTAAGTTATGTACACGTATATACGTGTGTTGGAATTTAAAAATAAAATATAAAAAATAAAAGCAAAATAAAATAATAACAGTTAATAATAAAAATAATAATAATAATGACGGTTACGACGTTAATATTGTGCGTTACGATAATTTACGAACGTTCGGCGACACGTTAATAATATATTATAATAATAATGGAACCGTTTAAAATAATAACGCGACGGGGGGGGGATAGGGGGTACTTAATAATATTATTACGTACCGCGGCAATGAATATTATTTATTTGACACGGCGATAGCGATGTTTTTTAATGCATTGTTTACTTAATTTAAATTATGTTGTATTACACGCCGTTCAAACTTATTAATGATGCGCCTATTAATTATTGTATTTACACGGTGTGTTATTGTCATTAATCAAAGTTTTTCGAAAAGTTCCGTTTTTGATTAATAATATGCACCGTGAAAACAGTGGTTTGTATTTTTGTGGCGGTTCATAATTTGAATAATTATTATTATATTCGCTAACGGCGATTATTGTTTCGAAACTAATGGACGGAATGCCGTTAATGCCGATACTGTATTGTATACATTAGGCGAATATAATTAAAACGTGTATTTTCAAATGAGAACGGACGGTTTTTTTTTTTTTTTTATTGAAAACGATGAAAATAACTATCGCCGCTGCGCAATAATCATAAATTTGTCCATGTCTACTCGTATGTTCGGTACTTGTGCAACACTATAAAAAAAAAAATCTCGTTTTATAAAATATGACCAACCAACAGTACACATAGTATAGACACTTTCGATCAGCCGCGATCCTTCTATTTTATGTATTTTTTTTTTTTTTAGAAAGTCCAACTTCATCATTTTATACGAATGTTTTGTAACATAAGTTTGGTGTTACAAATTATTTACCGATGACGAGTCATTAATTTTCTAAAATTGTTTGAAATTTACATAAATCATTTTTCATGGGAAATTTAGTGAATCCGTTGACGTTATTTAGTAGTGGCGATGAAAATAATTTAAAATCTCGTAATGTTCAAAAAAATATGTACAAAAATTAACGACTTCGTTAAAAAAAATCAAAAACAATAATTATAATAATTTTACGTTACCTATAAAATATATAGTATAATATGTGAACCATGGCGCGAGGCTTTATTAATATTATTACAAAAGAGAAAAACTTAAAAACATCGAACAAAACGCGAGTTATGGCCGGGTCTCCGTGGGACACTCTGCGTGTGTCTATGCATATGACGCCACGACGTTTCACAACAAGATTATAGGCATTTTACTGAACGTAACTCGGAGTATATTATTATATTGTGCAAAATCAAAATATCGGGTGTCCCAGTGTTAACTTTTTTCAGATATTAAAGTAGTTTCAGAATGTTACTGGCGGTAACGTACGTTAACCATTATTTTCAGGGACAAAACGACCGCCCCCCCCCACCGTGTTTCGGTTTCCAAACGATGATGGCGACCTATGTATAGTCGAAAATAAAAATGTTCGCGCTTTCCGAGACGTTTCACAACAATCGAAACACCCTGTACGGAATTCAATTGCGATTTACCGTACGTTATGCACTCGTAATAAACCGCACGAGAAGCCGAAGACAAGTACGGTAATAATTATATCGCACGCGTTTCGGTATACGCGTGTATGTGTTTTTTTTTTTTTTTCCCGAAATTTTTTTTTTTCTCCCGAAATCGTTAAATATATATATGACGCAGTCACAATAATAATATAATCGCGTATAATATTTTACGGACATAAGTGTTTCTCGCCGTAGTAATATGTAATCGTTAAACCGAAATAAGTACTGCGGCGTCGGGCAATAAACCGACTCGAGCGTCGTTCGCTGCAAAACGGTATACACCATGACACAATATAATGCAGGCTGTGAATTTATTTCCGGTGCCTATATAACTTCGCCCGTATAAACCGAGATTCGTATCGATATTATAAGCTTTCACGTCCAAACATCTGGGGATATAATATATATATAAAATTATGTTATTATTATTGTTTTTTTTTTTTTTTTATCGTCGCGTTTTATTGGGTATACGTGCGACACTAAAAAAATTTAAAAAAAAAAAACCGACATAAAAATAAAACGCGTGTTCACGCGCGTATATTAATATACGCGTGATGATAATATATAATACAATAATAAAAAACCGAATCGGCCGTAAAACGAACGAACGGGCGAGCAGCACGAATTTCAACACTTTTTTTTTTTAATTTTAATTTTCTCGTATTTAATCGGGATATGCGGTGTTTTTACGAGTCTTTCCCTTCCCTCCGCGTCACGTCGTTTTTGACGTCGATCCATTAAAAGTACCTATATAATGTGAAAAAAGTACGAGGGGGGGGGGGGGGGTAACGGAACCACGGCCACGGTCATTAACGTCACGAGCCTTTTAAAAACGGCGGCGTCTGTGCGTGTATTATTATATATACGAGTCTGTGCGCGAGGATAAATTAAAAGGATGTGGCTGAGATACCGTAAGTGAGTGAGAGAGAGAGAGAGAGAGAGAGAGTCTACAGAGAGGGAGGAAACAGCACTGCAGATAGGCGCAATCCGGAAGATAAATCGCTTGAACGGTGTATAAAAGACACGTCCGCGTCTGGAACAGAGAGGCTTATGACCGTTCCGCACACGAAATAACACCCGGTTGCTTGTTATGTTCCACCCGGCACGTGTAATAAGTGTAAATTGCTAAATACAGCTAATCTTATCGTTATTTTAAGCTTTTGCGGTGTCTTAACAGGGACGGTCGAATCGCACTTTTTATTTAAATTAAGAGGATTCCACGCTCGTATCTACCGCCTCAGTCTCATTAAAGGACTATACATAGCAAAATTACGGTTCTTGGAACGTAAATTGTGGCCTTTAGGGTTTAAACAAAAAAAAAAAAGCTTATACTAGGGACGGTGTGGCCACTGTTCTCGGTAAGAAGTTGGAAAGGTAGGATACAGACGGAAATTTAATGTACATCTGGTAAGCAACGATAAACCATTGCTAACGAAAAAACGATTCTGAGCGGAGTTCAGTTGATAGTGTTGCTTAGTCAACAATGTATGTCATGATTACAACAGTCAGCGTTTCCATGACAAAAATGATTGTTTAAAAAATATTAAAGTAATAAAAACTAAATAATAACAAAAAATAAACAAAAATGGTTGCCAATGACAACTTTATTTTTAATCTTTTAATCATTTTTAACCTAAATAATCAGGTTTTCCTTATTGTCTCGTATATTAATGAGAATTTCAAAAAAATTACCTTGTTGAGGTATCACCCAGAGAACATTTCCTTTCAGAATAAGTGCTATACTTGATAATCGGAGTATGCTTTGGTAGAAAATGTGTTCGCATAAAAAAAAAATAAAAAAAATAAACATCATTGTAATATCAATACATTCCTCGTTCCACTCAGAATTTAAGATAAACTTTCTAAAATACCAACTAGAGCCAAAGTTGAACAAAAAGCCCACTTGTAATGTTTTGATTGGAGCAAGATTTCTAGGAAAAAAGTTGTTTTTACGGACAAAAAAAAAACACATCATAGTAAAACCAATAGATCCTTCACTTAGAATCTAATATAAAATTTTCAAAAGAAAATATTTCCAAGGGTTTGTACGTAAATTGTATCTAAAAAATGTCCATACAAAACAATGACAGCTATATAGAAAAAAAAAAATATGTAATTTTTTACAAATCAAGTCAATATTAAAGAATTTATTTTTAATAAAACTTATTTTAGGTTTTGATTGAAAATAGTTGAATTCATATTAGATGCCTATTTACTTATGCAGTGAAAATTACTATAGAACGTTTCTTTGGGAACAAATGCTTAAATCAAAGAATCCGGATTTTTTTGACTTTAAATAAGAAGAGGAAGCCGGTTCCTCCCCGGCCTCTCACCTTAACCGTTGTACTTAGGACACTTAACTCCTTAGTAACTTCGTACCGAAGGTGGAATTAGAAGCATTTTTACTATGTCTAAGGCCAAGGTCGTGTCTAGGGGGTGCGAGAGCTGCCCATGCACCGTGCGCTATAATCACAGAGGCGTCAATAAAAAATGTTAAAAGTTCTGTAATTAAATAAACATATGAGTGAACGCTCAACGGACAGGTTTAGTCTCATTTTTCTTTTTTGCTTATCGGTAAATTTTTCTGATACCGAGTGTCGATTTTTCTAGACATGGCACTGGTAGAGCCGTGCATCACAGACACAAAGAAATTTCGAATTGATAATGCACAGATAAGTGCATAATCTCACTTGCAGCATAACAAACGACGGGTTTTTTTTCGTGTACGGAAAGCGGCCAAAAGATACTGAGCAAACGCCGAGGGAACGTGGCCAGCACTAATCTGGATTAGAGACGAGAAACTATTTGTAAACATTTTTTTCCCTTCTATTTTTGTTTCGACACCTACTGAGGTGTAATACGGATACAATGCAATTCGATGCGTTTTCATGAAATGACACCCGCGACGACGGGGAATAGAGCTGGAATCTATAAGATATTTTTTTTCGACTAGTACTATTTTAGCAATAACTATTATTATTTTTATAAAATTACACATCAATTTTCATTAGATAATGGATTCGTATGTGGATTATATACTGTAGGTATACCAATAAAACCATATCGGTTCACCAAATTCGATAATTATTTTTCATTTTAATACTACGTTTTATAACGATTGAAAACTTTCAAAAAATGTTCGATTTTTCCCCGTGACGACACGACGGTACAATATATAATAATATTGTAAACCTTCCGTACGAATGTATTGCACGACACAGCCGTTACGTGTTATTGTGCCGGGCATCCATGGTGTTCACCAACATTATGCGCACTGCACCAGTGTTTTTCGACCGTTTATCATTTCGCGAGAACCGGTTACGGCACATAATAATAATATAAACTCGGCGGATTTTTACAACACACACACCTGTAAAATATGAGATTTATGTTTTTTCTGGGTTATTTATATACCCATCCGCTATATAGTAATATAAAAGTAATAATAAAATTTAGAAAAAAAAAAAAATGAAATATTAGGTACTAAAATTACTGAAAAACCGAATTACGAAGACAAACATGGTATTAATTTTGTTGTAAATAAATTAAACGATTATATATTATTCGTGACAGTAAAACGACATTCAATTTTTAATAAAAATATGTATTCTGCGTGCAGTGTGTACCGTTCGAAATGTATGAAAAATTAATCTAAACGCGTAAATATCGCGGCATTAATTTTCGGGCACAGGTGATTTTTGTTTTTTTTTTTTTTTTTTTCCTATAGAACTCCTATAGAACACCTATAATATACAATATAATAAATGTAACTGGTTTTCGTACAATTTTCACAGTATTAATCAATCTAATGTGGACAGCTTGTAATATGTGCAATATATACGGTAATTAATCATCGGTGAATCATATTTCATTAAACGCAAATAAAAACCGACAGACCGTGTTGTACGGCCGCGTAAAAATAGTGTCATTTATTCGATATTCATTACAATCGATTATTATGGTAATAATAATAATGGGGGGGGAAAAAAACCGAGCCGGACATACTTCGCACCGCGGATATTGTTTTGGACGGAAGTTGCTGGGAAAGTATAGGATACAGTGTATGAAAATTATTTAATTTATACATAGGTAGGTACCGAAACCAACTGTAAATCGTCGCGATCAAAATCTAGTAAAATGACACGGTTATTATTAGATTCTGAGCGAAGCTTTTACTACCGTGCGCGTTTTTTCTATCTGTAAGCAACAAATCTGGTAGAAATGTTTTTTTTTTCCGATTTTAAGGAGTAGCATTTTTTCTGGAAGCACGTTTTACCCGTAGTTTACGCACTAGACTTACGCACCTTTAATACACTGGTTGCTATTTGAAAATCAAAAGTAGATAGCGAAGGCCAAGGCCAAAAGTAAGAGCGACAAAAAAAAAAAAAAAAATGGTAATGTCAAAATTGACAAAATATTATTTTTCCTATCTATCTGTCTATCTGTCTCCCGTTAATAGTCTTCGAAGATGCGTGAATCGACGTCATTAAGACGAAGAATCAGAAAGCCACCTACGTTTAATATAGAGTTATGGAACCAATGTTGCGTGACACCGTTTAGAGGAGTTACCTAAAACTAACGACTCCAGCTCCGTCGGGTAACGAGTACGGTTAATTTTTTTTTTTTTGCAATTTAAATAACAATTAGCTCTAAAATAGCGCATTACGATTATTTTTTTGTTTTACCTTCGGTTTCAGGTAGGCGAACCGTATATCAACTTTTGATTTCAGTCGCCCGTTAACGAGACGTTCGACCGCGGGCGCCGTGTCTGGGGGGCGACCGGGCGGCCTTTGCACACCCGGGTTTACAATCGGCATCCCCAACGAGGTTTTCCCGTAGTAACGATATTGCACGCACGAAACTTTAAACGAAACGCGTAACTGCTTATTGTAAGAGCCGCGGTGTAAAGTGGATTGCGGAAGAACGGGCCCTACGAGTGTTCGGCGTGCCTGTAATTTCAGCGTCCCCCTAAGCGGGCGGTCTAGTCTCCGATTCTCGGAGGGCGATCCGGACCGTTCGAACGGCGGCGCGCGATTATCGACGCACCGACGCCAACGGTGCGGACGTTATCGCGATGGCCGTATAGGTACGCCCGGGTATATTTTCGAAAACGTTGCGCGTTCGCCGAACCGAACGTTACAATAAATTTCGCGGCGCGCAACGCATATATTATTATTAAGAGTGCGGCAACGTTAAATTTAATAATATTCCGCGGTTCGTTATATAAACGTCCGTGTACGCGGATAAATAATAACGCCACGTCAACGTAAATTACGGCGATTTTATGCGCCGACCTCTCTCTGTATAATAATAATAATGTCTGTTGCGATATATTATACGCGAGAGGACTTTCCGATTCCGAGTGCGCGCGGCGTGCAGGTATACAATAATTATAATTAACATAATATCGTAATTTATCGTCGGTTACATCGATCAAAAATAATAATAATAATAATAATGTAAGCGCGCGCGCGCCGCGATACGGCGATAGTTGTACGCGGCACGCTCGCCGTGTGCGGCGCTCGTTCGGGTCGCGCGAAATTGTCGGAGTTTTCGAAACACGGAACACGCGGCCGTTTATCAGCCGCCGCGAGTCGCTACGACAGACGCCCGCCCGCCAATACGCGCGCGATATATCCCGTCCGGTTCGCACGGCCGCGTAGATACCGTCTCGTTATCCGACAGCGACGATCGACCGCCGCGACACGGGAACGCGCGTTTCGAAAAAGCGCGGCGGATCGGATTCCGCGACGGGTGCGGCGCGCGCGAACCGCGCCGGCCGTTGGCCCGCCCGCGGCGCGATAACGGCCCGGGCAAATTAACGGACGTTCGCCGTTCGCCGTACTCACCGTACCGCCGAGCGTGTACAATTGTGATAACAGCACGCGGGAAAACAATTATTTTCCGACGGCGGCGCGGACACCGGCGGGTCTTGGGGCACATCGGATTTCAGGGCGCGCTTTTTAATTATTATTCGATTGGAAACCCGCGAGGTGCGTAGCCCGCTTTACACGCCGCATTAATACCGGGCGGCTGTTCTGATATAATGCTATAAAACTACTTGAAATTCTACTAAATCACGCGGTCTCACGAACTTGTCACGAGAAAAAGGATTTAAACGGAACGACTTTATTCAATTATAAAGAACTTAGAGGTATTCCGGTCAGGTGTTTGTACAAGCGGTTCATTATTATGTACCAATTAAGTAAAATTACCACTAAACAAGAAAATAAACGGGAAAACGGGGCCGATGACGCAAGTTAAAGTATAGGTAATAAATTCTTAGATTATTTTGGTCCGAAAAATTTGAACGCTTCGCTAAAAAAATATATTTTTAATAGTGTAAATATAAGTATGCTTACAACTTAAATAAAAAAAACTATTGTAAACTGGCTGTTACTTGAACTTTAATTATAACATAAAAATATAGGATACACGTGGCTCAAATATTGGAAATGATTTATATACTCGTATATATATATATATATTTTATTGTCTACTAACAACTCATTTACCTCGCCACAAGCCTTGCTTAATGGGGTTTTAAAATAATAATACATTGTAAATTATTATTCTAATAAAGAAAACGGACGGACACAAGTGAGTGCAGTTACTGTTGTAGGCGGGAAGTCGAGAAAGTACGATACAGACGGCAATTTAATGTACATCTGTAAGCAACGATAAACCATTGCTAATGAAAAAACGATTCTGAGCAGAGTTCAGTTGATATTGTTGATTTTTCAACAATATATATATATATATATATTAATTTGACCATAAGACATAAATGTCATACGGCCAAATGATTACAACAATGTGCGTTTCCATGACAACAATGATTGTTTAAAAAACATTAAAATAATAAAAACCTGATAATAATAAAAAAATAAATAAAAACGGTTGTCAATGACAACCTTATTTTAAGTTTTTTAATCTCTTTTAACCTAAAGAACCAGGTTTTCCTCATTATCTCGAATATTAAAGAGAATTTCAAAAAAATGACCTCTTCAAAGTGCCATCCAGAGAACATTTTCTTTCAGAAAAGGTTCTATGCTTGATAATCTGAGTAAGTTATGTGGTAGATAAAGTGTTCGCATAAAAAAAATAAACATTAATGTAAAACCGATACAATGCTCGTTCTACTCAGAACCTAAAGAAAAATGTTATTTTAGAGTAGATTCCCAGTTATTAGATTTTGCTTGAAAAATAACCCTTAATACCACTCTTGAGTGGTAGCTTTCTATGGTGTACCTCACCGTGACAATTCTGTCTCCCGCGGATTATATTCCGACACTGATAGTATTTATTTTTTATTTTTTTACATATTATAAACAATCTTTAAATTGTGCAAAGTGGAACCGGACTGTGGTTTAAGGTTGATGATATTTATATACGATCGATCATAATACGCAAATTTGTATTAATTTTATAATTGAGATGAAAAAATTAAAATACTTTTGTGTTGATATTTCAAATTACTGTTATTTCTGCAAACATAAGTATATACACGTTTTAAAACTCGATACGCGCGTTTTTAATTCAGAGGATACGCTATTTTTGAGGTTTTTAATGGAAGGTGATTTTTTTTTTCTTTTTATTATTTTTGACAATGTCCTTTTTCACCGATACCTAGTCAAAGATTCGACTCTATCCTGATTCATAATGAAAAACCTATTGGATGTGCCACATTTAATTTACACGGTGAAGAGTTAACCATAAAAATGCAAAATACCCAATTTTTTCTTCGTTTCAGTTTATTTTACAAAACATATCTGTTAACGCAAAAATAATATTGAAATCCTTTTGACAGTACAATTAATAATTTAGCATTTCGCTCTAGTTATTGGTAGTCCGGTCGTTGCACACTTCCCGTTTGAACGCGTTTTCCGCACAGGCGACGAGCGATTGTCGAACGAAACCGGGCAATTTACTCCGGACGGCCGACTTCACGGACGCGGGAAATTTCTCGGGCAACTCGTACCGGAGATCGTCGATTTCGACGTCCGTCTCGACGCGGCGGCACTCTGGACGGCCGCCGCCGTCGGCAGACGACTTGTACACGGCGAAACGGATTCGCGTGGGCTTTGCGACGCTAAATTCGACGGACAGGGCTCGGGCTGGTTGGCCGGCGAGCGTGGCGGTCAAGTCACCGGTCCATTTCAGCCCTTCGACGATCACGTCAAACCGCAATTCGTACGCGTTCCGATCCGCGCGCCCGCGGGTGTACGACACGGAATCGATTGTCTGCTGGACGCGCGTCAGCGAAGACTGCCGCGGGCCGATGTTGAACATGCGCGCGCTCAGGTCGCCGTCGGTCCAGTTGAAATCGCGGAATCCCGTCAAGCGGTCGTCGTCGGCGACTGCGAACGCCGGGGTCGTCATCTCGGCCTTGAGCCGGGCCACCATGCCCTTGTACGTGGAGTCGTACACTTGTTTGGCGATCGCCTTTTCCAAGACTCGCCGGTACTTTCCGGCGACCAACGACTCGTTAACCGCGTCGGCGGCGGCGGCGGCGTCCCGATCGTTCGCGGCGTCCGCTTCCGCGGTCACCGTGGCCGATACGGCCGCGCTGACGGCCGGTCCTCTGCCGCGGTGACGGAAGCTGGCGGACACTTTGCTGCGAACCGCGTCCGCGTCGACGGCGAAACGGCCCCCATTACGCGGCAAATTCGTCGTGTACGTACCGTTGACACGGAGGTTTTCGAACGCGCATTCGACGTAAACGGTATCCTTTGCCGGGTTAACGGACAGATATTCCAAACGTCCGTGTTTCAAGTCGCGCAATTCGGCGCCGTGAAAGTGCACGAAATTGTGTTTGGTAATTTTCACCGTCGACTTCTTGACGGGCAACGGGTCGTCCAAGTCCAATAGCGCGGCGCCGTTGCAGCGTCCGTATTGTTCGGCTACTATCGCGTCCAACGCAGCGATTTTGCGCATAATAACACTGGATCCGCGCGGGACCGGACCGCCGACACCGCCGTTCCCGTTTCCAATCTCGTCCTGCGTGCCGCTCGCCATCCCGGCGTCAGACCCGAAAGACTCGGCTGATCGGCCGACAACCGGTTGGTCTGCGTCGGTCGGCCTGACGTTGTCCCCGTACGAATTTCCACCTCCGTCGACAGAGCGTTCATTGCCGTCCGCAGGGGTTTCCGCGTTTTTGTATTCGGGCCATTCCGCAATGTGGCCGAACCCATTGTTATCGTTGCCGTCGTACGACGTCGATGTCCCGCGCGACATCAGACCGGCATCGTTATTTGTACGGTCTCCGTGTCGATCCAATAACGAATGTCGGTCCGCTGAAATTAAAAAAAAAAACAATAAAACTATACATAAATACTTTCGTCGATTTAAAATTATAACAACCGTAGTATATTTTAAATTCCGAGTGGGACGACGAGTGTACTGGTTTTACTATGTGATGTTTAATTCTCTTATACCGTGTAAGAAAATTCTACCGGAAATTTTGCTCCGATACATACGCGTGGCACCATTCCCGAAAGGAAATAGTGTCCAGATGGTACTTTTGAGAAGTCGTTTTTCGATTTTCACAAAACTTATGTTTACCTTTTCTAGACGTGGTCGATTTTTCAACAAATTCAAGTCAGTTTTTTAGATATCTATAGACATTTTAATTTTTGCAAGTTTTGTACGTAATTTGTATTTGGTATCTAGTATTTGGTATGTAGTTCAATCGTTAACTTAACAGAAATGCTCGGAAATTTAATGGAAGGTTTATTAATCATAATTTGTGGTGAAAAAAAAAAAGTTTATTTTAGTATTTTTTTTTTTTTTTTTATATATAGGAATTTGAAATTTGAATAAAGTAAAATTTTAAAATTTTAAACTCACTATTTTAAAATAGTGAGTGGAAATATCTGAGCTTTTTACCCGCCAAAAAAGCGACTTAAAAACCGCACATCAAAAAAAGCAACATTTTGGAAGAAGTATCGGGAATTTTGATAATTTGTTCAAATAAGAAACAACTATTCATCGGGCGAAAAAGAGACATGAAATGAAGAATTTGAAATAAAAATGCGATTTACGATAAACACATCTTTATAATAATAACATTTTTTTCGTTATACTCATCAGAACCTAAAATGTTAAATGTAAACTCAAATACAAAAGAATAAAGAAGAATTTTCTTATAGCTAATAGGCTTTTGCATTGTGTGCGTTAAAATAAAAGTAATACAAAATTAGTAATACTATAGATTTTAAATATAATTTTTAAATTACTTGATTTTACGATTTTTGTCAACAGTTTTACTTAAGACGCTAATCAAAAAGAAACTAATACGCTCAACCCTTTTTTCCTACTATTGAATAAAACTTATTAAAATTCGGTATAAATTATCCAATTATTTCTGTTCGGTCAAAACAATATTTTATCCGCATATAACCAAGTAAAAATTAAAAAAAAAAAAAAAAAACTAGAAAATATGAAATGCAAATAAATGGATTGATCGTCAATACGTGTTGACAATTTTACCGCGTCTAGACAATGCTCATATAAATATTTTGTATAAATGTCAGATTCTCACGAGTATTTTCTACACAATTGCAACTAAAATAACAAAACTTAAATACATTTTTATTTTATTTTTTTAAGAAAATTTTCCAATATTTTACTCTTTTCTAGTTTTTCTCGATGATTAAGAAAACTCCGAAAAATTAAAATTTCCTGTATCATGTACCGACTAAGCAAAGTTTGCGTTCGTCAAAGATGGTACACCTGAAGGTCAAAGCGAGATTCCTCGTAGAAAATTTGTTTACACGCAGAAAAAAACACACAGTAAAAAGCATTCGTCGCTGCGTTGCGAGTCGAAAATTCACAATTTAAAGAGAAAATATTACGCTATACATTTTAATAATTGTACGTACGGATGATGGCCGTCGTCGCTCCATAAGCCACGAAATGCGTCGAGAGCAACAGCGCAAATGCACCAGGTATCTTCATCGTTACGACTGAATAAGATTTCGGTAAACGCGAGACGTATTTATGTGAAACGAAATAATAAAAAATGTCGACGATGCGGTACTCGAAAGTGCACGAAAGCGCAGAGCAGAGCAAATTACGTGAATAATAACAATAATAATAATAATAATAATAAAAAGAGCTTAATTTGTATTAATATTATTATTTCTTTTTTTACCGTTACAAAGGAAAATAATCGTCCGAATACACCTGCATCAATTCAAACGTAATTCTGACGATCACTCACTGCAATAATATTGCACTTGTCCACGTGGTGGGTACTGTAATCGCTAGACCTAATGGATTAATCGGAATTTTTTTGTTTTTTTTTTTTTTTTATTAACATTTTCCACTGATCAACAGTGATTAAAATGTACACACATAGACGTTTTTTTGTTTTTTTACTGAAAAACGACGCGAGGAAATAATTACTATTTATCTATATACAAGGCTAGTTTATAGGTTAGAAGCCACGGAAATCTGAGAAATGTGCGATTACTTTATTCTATTCAGTATATTTAAGTACCTACTTTTTTCTTCTTTTTTTGTTTTCAATAAGTAATTACAAAAACACGATTCTTCTATTTTGCATTATTATTATTATTTTTTTTTTTTTACGCAATCCAAGATTTTATGAATTTATTTTGAAACAAAATTATAGTATTATAAACGTTTATTAATGACGATTCGTTTATTGTCGACAATTTTCTTTAAAGTTTACCGAAATTATTTTTCACAGAAAAATCAGTGAATCGTTCGATTCAGTGGCGGTAATATATTTTGTAGACAATTATAACGATTCGTCGTCATTAGTCAATATTCATTACACCTAAATTGTGGTTTACGATAAATTCATAAAGTTACTGTCTTGAACAGGTAAGAAGAAAAAATTATATAAGAATCGAAGTGCAATGCTTTTTAAAAATATTAATCGGGACAAAAGCAATTGCATTGGTCACATTTCCGTGAAACGCCCTATATCTATACTGGGTTGTTTAATTAGCGAATTTTATTTTCAGTGCCGATCAAACGTATGTATTTATGCATGTAATATTGCACCGTTCGTTGAGCTTTTTTTATTTTGTTCCGTTTTATTTATTGCGGACACGGTATAAGGAACGGGGGCATTTGGAAATATCACTTAAACGGCCGTGGTGGATTTTAAACCGGTAGTGGTTTATTGTCGGAAAGGGGAAATATAATCTATCGGATGTGTTGAAGAGCAGCACTTTCTTGGCACCGTACACGATGTACGTTCTCCCCGGGGGCGTGAACAGCGAACACGGTGCACAAAAGATAAACGCAGAGACCGAATCTTTGGTTCGATCGCGGCCGGAACGAGGGGAACAAAATGAACCAAATAAATAACCGAAGTATGGTGATGGGTGCGCGTTGTACGGTGTGTGCGCCCGCGTAAATTGTGGAGCAAAATCGCGAACAAAAAACACAACACCATAGCTCCGGCACTGGAGTCATATATTCGTATGAGTTGCCCCCCTTCCCCGCCCGGCCGACGTGTAGCCGTTAAAATATTTAATTACTTTTTGTAACCAATTTAAAATGATTGCCATAGTTTTGTTAGATTTTAGTCTGCAGGGATAAAACTAGGTATTTCCTACGAAAACGTACACGATTTGAGCGCAAAAACAATCGCATTAAAAGTGAAAACCCTCAAAATATACTCACACCGTGCATATACAAAATACAATCTCTACGACATCATTTGGGGGAAGGAAATCCTTAGCGGTGTATAAAGCTAAAAAAACACTCGTCTCCCGCAACGGAATTGGTGGAAATTCGTAATGGAATTCAACCAAAAGGCTATCATTTCAGTCCGCCCGTAGAAATCAACTCTAATTCGCAAGTTTGAACTAATTCGTTTCAGTGAGAGCCGCTAAAAGTATAACAGAAAAAAACATATACAGTGTCGGTCCGGCCATGGTCGCCAGGCCGTAAACGCGGCCGGGGCCTGCGGTCGTATTTGTGTCTGGGAGCACCTCAAAGCCCGACATTTATAAAACATCATCGTTTAACTATACTATTTTTCGTTAAAGTTAAGACTTTAACTGTTGATTATTGCAGACTGTAGTAAAATAACAAAATAGAATAATTAATTGTTATCGATTACTGTGTGAGTGATAATATTTACGCGCCAATTATTGAAAACTGAAATGACATTTTTGTGTATGTAACATATTGATATTATATAAACGCGTGCCCGCGAAATCCATTGTTATTTTTTAGAAATATTACCGACTGATAAAACCCCGACTTCCTACGAAATATCGCATTGATTTTCATGGTCTTTGAATTTGTTCATTTATGGTGCCCCTGAAAACAAAATTTTCCAGGGGCCCTTGGTGTGCCAAGCCGGTACTGAATATACGTATATGTAGGTATGACGGGTGAAATACAGCGCAATTGTCTTTATTTTCGGGGGGAATTTTATAAAAAAAAAAAACTAATGATAATAATAATAATAATAACATCTTTATTTACTACAGCTCTGTTATTCTCGACTGTGTTTGAAAAATAATTTTTTTCTACTTCTCGTATAATGTACGGACCGGAAGGCGGCGGTTGTGGCGATGTGACACGTCAGTCAATCATCCGAGTGCGGTGCGGTGATTTGAAGACGAGACTCACAGAGTAGGGTCGGCGCGCTCGGAAATCGCTGACGCGCGTGATGGGCCGTATATATATCGTTCGTCGCGCTCGTCCCGGTCCGTCCCGTGAGTGTCGTTATCGCTTTGATGTTTTTCGAGACGGACAGGGGCGGGCGAAGGCGAAAATGTGTGCTAAAACGTAGGAAAAAAAAAACAATAAAAAAAAAAAAAAAAAATCGCGTATATACGCACTGTGCAATATGTGTCTACGGGAGACGGATATTCGGCTATATATATATAAATATATCGTACCTTTAGTTTTTAACCGAAAATCTCGGTCCGATAACGGAGTCGGGGAGCGTATCGACGTTCTCCGTCTACTACGAAACGAGCTACCGACGCCAATGGAATCTGCCGGCATGGCGTCGGATATTCGTCTCGAGTTTCGGCGGTACCTTGTCAGCCAGCCTCTTGTCGGGCGGCACCCATGTACGCCGGGTTCGAATCTGACGATAATTTCGCTTGCGTTTTTCGCTATCGCTTCCGGGCAGACGGTGTCAGATTTATTAGATTGGCGCGTAATCGGTGTTGTAATGGGCCGACGGCGAAAAACACGTGACAGCGCAGCGTGTTTAATTCTGTCATCGCGGAAACGGCGTTTTGGAAAATTGTAAATCTGCGATGTCGCGACCAAAGGACGGCCGAAGCGGGTTCCGCGTACCGTCGCCCGTGGTTCGTTAGACGCACAGGGAACGGTAATACGCAGCCGGGGAGCCGGTGCGCGCCCGGGACAAACGGCCGAGCCATCAATATCTGCCTGGCCCTCGCGCTATGTGATTCGTTTGCGCTTTCGTCTCTGGGGCCCCCGGAGAACGATATCCTCCCGCCGCGCGCCTTCCCTGCGAACCGATCGGCGAAACGCCTAAATCGAAAAAATAAACGCGCGCCGTGTGTGTGCGTGTGCGTGTGTGTGCGCGCGCGCGCGCGCTCGCGTGCGAGCGTGTCGACAAGTCCGCCGCGAACCGACCCGGCAATCCGCGGCCACTCGCGTTGCGGAAAAACCCTGACGAGCCCGCCACGTTGCTGCCCATCATTTGTTACCACTCCGCAACATTTCTCATCGGCTCGTTGTTGCCGGGGGGACGCGTCGATTTGTCGCCGACCGTGTCGCCGTTTATACAGGGTGATTTTTTTTTTTTTTTTCGGCTCTGCACCCGCCGCCGCCGACGGTTTTATCGGAGGATTTCACTGTAAACTCTATTCGCGTTTTTTTTTTTTTTTTATCTTAATAAATCGATTTTTACGCCTCGGTACGACACTGTTGTTTCGATTTTTTTCACCCTTCTTATACGCGTGAAATGATCACAAACTGACGTTTCAAACGGAACCCGCCACTTCTCTACCCTCTCCGTCGACACGAATACGAAACAATTACAATTCCATACAATTTTAGACAATGTTCGTTACGCTATACATATATTCTGATCGTTAACTAATTAACTTAACTGGTTTTATTGTACAAGCTGAACTTTGTTAATTTTCATAAACATCTAGAATTTTAACCATCCAGATAAGTCAGCGAGTTGAAGCCAAATGATTCCATTGATTTCTTATTAAAGTAATACATAATACAAAAGTAAATAAATAATAAATGTGTAACACTTAACTACTGTTTGAGAACTTTGGACGCCACCGCTACATCACGCCACCTATGACTTGTACCAGGTCCGTCCAGTTCACAACACCCAGACGTTCCAATTCTTCCGTTACACCGTCTTCTTTTTCTGGGTATGCTCCGTGGTTTTTTCCCCCGTGGTACCCATTTCAGGGCTGCTCCTAACGAGTCGTTTTTTTCCGACTCGTAATGCGTCCAAGCCATTGAATACTCCGGCCTCTGATAAATTTCGTTACTGTTCCCATACCCATCAGCTCTTGTAGTTTCCTATTGTAACTTCTTCGCCAAGTACCTGTACTTAAATCAACCATTGAATCACACATTTTCTTCCACACTTAATGTTCAAAGGTCCTCGGCTTTTTTCCCGTTGTATGCATTGTAGGCCAAGCCTCCCGCTCATTACTATATAATATACAGTAATAACGCACAATAAAATAAAAACGATAAACAATTAACGTATACGGATAAATTATGATTTATCGTGTTCACGGCGCGATGTTGTTTCCACTTCCCCCTTAACGGACGCTTATCGATTACGATGTTATACATCACGGATAACGTCATAGTTATTAATAGGTTTACACGCGTTTTCTTTTAAATGTCGTGTAATTATGTCGAACACTCCGTATGTAAACGCATAAATGATTATAATAACGTGTATAGGTATCCACGTTATTCTCGAGAACCGCGTTTGAAAAAAATAAATATAGGTACACGAGATTAATCGATACGCCGTTACAGGTATGTGTAGGTAGGTGGGGTACGTTTCGAAATGCCCAAATTGATTTATCTGAGGTCCGATAATATGGAAGGCGCACGAAAAAAAAAAAAACACGCCGGTCATTAATCGCGAGCGCACATATTATACGTATAAGGAGGTTCACCTCGCCTACGGTTTGACGATAAAATATTATATACACTCGCTATTATTTATTATAATGTAATATTGTGTATCGCGCGCCGTATTATCGAAAAGAAAAAAAATCACATCATAAAACCAATTAGCACACCCTATATATTATGTTATTATGATCTCGGTTTGGGCAGGGACCTATACAAACATGTCTCTGAACCTATGTGCGTGTATAGGGGGGATCGGGGAAAGGCGCCTGTCGGCAGCCAGTGGTCCGTGCAGGGAACGCGGGTGGTTGGTGGTTATATTCGCCTCCCCGTCGGCTGAACAAATACCATAATTACGGATATTTAATTGGCAATTTAAATTTGAAATTTAGATTTTTTAGCTGAGTTACAAGGAAAAGCTACGGGTCATCGAATGAAATTGGCCATTTGGGATCCATATTTTGAATTTCCGTATACAGTCGATTTGGCTAAAGCGTCGGATTTCGCGATACATTCACGGTTCTTATATTATTTGTTATACCGCATACGCTTAACTTTTAAACACCGGGAGGTTTTTTTATGTACCTTATACAATGGCATTACTAAAATACGATGATAAATAATAATAATAATATGCGAAATAATAACGGGTGTAAAAAAAAAAAAATAAAAATTCTATAATATAATAAAAGGGGATGGGGAAATGAAAGACTAATAAATTATTAGTACCTAAAGAATAAATTTATAGAAAAAAAAAAAAAAAAAAAATTTAAAAAAAAAAAAAAAAAAAAAGAGGTAATAAGCGACTGCATTAATGATAACCGTCGTTACATAATGCAGATATATCCAAACGCACACGACACACTCTCGGGTCGGCTGCTATGGCATAAATAATTATTGTCATTACGATATTCGAAAGTAATAAATTATGACCGTAGGGACCGATAATAAAATATAGATAAAAAAAAAAAATAAAAATAGTACCTATACGGTGTACAACGACGGGTCGTGTTCATGTACGTATACAGAGCGTGTGCGGAAGGAAATGACGTTGTTATGAACACACGCGCGACTTGGCGAATTTACGTTCAGCGGGACCGATTTTCTGCCGTTAGTTATAATATTAGAGCGGATCGATCTATTATAAAACTCGAAGACAAAAACTGGTTCCATGCCCCCGTGTCGGTTTTTTTTTCCCGACATTGTATTTGTTTTAAAGCGCAATACGAGCATGCGAATTTTAACAATTTGTAAACCGGCCTATGTTTCGCCGAAAAATTGAAATATTGAAAAAAAAAAACTGGTCCGTAGTGCACAGATAATGTGTTTCCTTACTTCAAATTTGACGATAGGTCAATTGACTCTAATATTAAAAATAACGGCACAGAATTGGATCTACTGAACGCCTATGTTGTGTGCTTGTCAGACAGAAACAGTTGCGAGCGTTGCGTCTTCTAAAGACAACGCCTAATTTTATCGTATTTCCTGTATCTAACTAAGCGGTAAAATGCCGTTATGTAGAACATACATTGTGGCATTTAGGTTAAAAAATAAACTTGTTAATCAGTCCAAATCCGTTTTTAAAGTTGAAATTCGTCAAGTCGTTAGCCTAAAACGCATACAACAATATTAACGAAAAAAAAAAAAGAATATTTTCGGGAACGGTACGCCAACAGTGGCTCCGTCCGTTCCCAGTATAAACTTTTTTTTTTTTTTACTCGCTAATTTTTAATTGATTTTCGGAAATGAATTTAATAAATCAATATATCGATAAATACATTCGCCTAAGTCTGTAATAAATGACTCACGAAAATTCACCAGAGCGAAACTCGGGTACTGTTAATATTAATACGCGGTTTATAATATATTATTTTATAGCGGAAGCTCGAGGTCAACTGCAAACGCGCCGTATACACCGGGGCGTGTGTTATCTGCGCGAAAAATCGCAATAAATTAATTTGATCGTTTCTATATAGCCGTACACTCGTACATTGTATTTAATTAGCGCACGCGTTTACCCGAAAGAAAGCACCGCCACGCGAAACTCGACAAAAAATTATGTAGGCGGCACCTAACGTTACTAATCGAAACATAAACAATTTCGAGAATCGTTATTATTATAATAGTATATTATAGACTATCGTTACTCGTTATTCGGGTCAATTTCACCATAGGAGAAAAACAAACCGAAACTAAATAGATTGTATTGTAAATAATATAATACGGTGTAATTTATTATTGAAAAAACATGTGAATTCCACTATTACGAGTCGAATTTCCCACCAGCCGATTTGTTTTTGAATACATATATATATATACATTATACAGTGATAAGGCGTTGTATAAAAAAAGTTTTATCAAAATAGGCAATGCAGTTCTCGGGATTTTTGATGACATACAAACAGGCGGGCGGGGGGATCACGGGTTGAAGTTCAATCCTTCTAATAGCATATTCTTGATAACAATTTTATTTATAAATACACATATTTGGACCAAGTCACTCACTTCAATGAGTCTGTAAGGATAGGTATTTTAAAACCCACTATTTCTTGTAGAAACGTCAACAAAATTGCATCGCCATACCTTCATTTGGGGGGGGGGGGGTAGCCTGTAGGTGCGTACAAAATTTAAAAAAACACTTTCGTCTCGCAGCAACATGTTTTAATTTTGATTGAAATGTAACCAAAATGTCTTCAGTTCAATCCACCTATAAACAAATATCAGGTTCCTGAGTTTGAACTCTTTTAGTTCAGAGGGAGCAGTTAACGTCACCAAAGGTTATAACTTACAATATATTGTATTCAACATACAATACAGTGCAATAATCTTTATTTTCGGGGGAAATTTGGCAAAAGCGAAAGACTTCTATAAATGAACCACAATCTAATATGTATTTATTATTTTTATTATCTTGCAGAATGATAAGTCCCACTGAATAAGCTTGTGTGGTGTTGTTTATGAAAATCGCATCATTCAGATAATTAACACAATAATATAGTAATGATACCGGGATTTTGATGCTCGGCATGACGCGGAATATGTGCTCTAGGTTAGGTTAAATTACTGATACAGGTTATTTTTATTTTGTATTTTTAGACAAACTATTAGGGCATTTTTAAGTTTAAGTGTATTTTTCACTGTTCGTTATCGATCGACGACGGGTTCAAGGAGATTGTATGTGTCTCTAACTTAACATATTTTTTTTTTTTTTTTAACTGTTTCTATTATTTATAAGACTAGGCAATTTTTAAACTCAAATTTCTTTACTTTTTAGTCAACAATTTAATGTGTTTGGTAACTATAGTAAATCGATTGAAAAAAAAAACTTTTATTATATTATATATTTTATTTTTTACAATTAAACCTATTATATCCGAACAACTGTAATAACTAATAACATAAAGCAACTTAGTGCCTAAATAGTAAATAGTGTAAACTAATACTTACCTATACTTAGGTATTCAATTTCAATCGTAATTTTAGAGCTGATTGTAAATCGTAAATGACTTACAAAAATATATGAATTATTAAACTTTGATCATTTTTATCCAGTCTGAAGTACACGTTAAATAGTATGACACGATTTCCAAATTCAATATTTTCCTCTTTTGAAAAATCCTAAATACGTCACTTACGTCGTATATTACTAATATTATTATATTTTTTCTTCTTTGGTATCGTGTACACTGTACACGCTACCATATTATAAAAATAATAATATAATATCGTATTGAAGCGGTGTCGATATAAATCGTCGGTTCGACTTAGTATTTTGCGAACAATAATACTGTGTTATGTATAGGTACTGCGTATAACATGTGCTCCCGACAGATATTTTCCTTTTTTACGCGACCCGACATAGTATGTTTATTATTATATATGTATACACTGTGTGTCTGTGTACGTGTGCGTGTGCAAAAGGTATGGACGTTAGAAATAAAAATCCAATAAATTTACGAGATTGAACACATATGTAACACGGCGGCGGTAGTGGCGGTGACAAACACGTGCAAACCCTCTAAAGGAAGAATCCAACTCGGATATATTTTGCTATTATTTCCAGAGTCGAATATCGACTTGCTAATAAATCATACGACTTTTGGACTCTGTATGCAGTGTCTTTATTTTCACGTTGACGCGTATATTTCCCCTCTTCTCCACAAAAAAATCACCACCCCGGTAGAACGAATTTCTTAATAGAGGTCATACTACTTGCCGTCTTTAAGGAGTTGCATATAGACAAATTCTTCGATTAAAAACCGAAATCTTATCAATTCGAAAATAATCAAATTTACTTTCAAATACATATCGTACAAGTAGTCCCGTGTAATCATCACAAGTAATGTAATCGTGAAATTAACCAAAATGTTTCCGAAAAACCGTACTGCGCGGGTAAAAATTATACAGTGTATATAATGAAACAATGCTAAGCCCGATTATCGCGCTATCAAATGTACGCATATTGCTGCAGTGATGGTATCTGCTACGATGGTATTAAATAGGTGATACTAATCGATAGGTGTAACTCGAATTTAAATTGAAGTGGAAACAAACTGACGCGTTATAAATTGAAATTTTGGTTTGTTTTTTTTTTTTTTGACGTCAAAAATTTGGACACTTTTAATGTTAGTTGCGTGTAAAAAAAAAACCCATTAAAAATACTTATTATAATATGTTCCAACCAATTTAAAATAATGTTTATGTATATTCTACAGGCGTAAACAGCGGCGAAACACACTCGACCCCGTATATAATAAAGTAAGTGTATAATATAAAATAATATGATAAGACGTGTCGCGTCTTAATTTATTGCCGTGCACGACGCGACGTCTGTTTGCAACCGGAAACGCTGTGCCTGAAAAAACATACATCGTTGTAATCCAACACTCGCCTCGGCTTCTTATAACAGACCTTATAGTCCTTCGTGTATATGTGCGCTTATGGCCTGTCACGTCGCTGTCTTCGGTAATATTTACCGTACACAATATGATAATCTCACTCGAAAGTGTTCGTATTTGTTCGCTCTTGTAGGTATAGTTGTGTAGTAGGTACTGCTGTTGCAGTAGTCGGCATTTCCAGGCGTTTCTGCTCGGCCGAGGTTAGGTTATTAGGTTAGGAAACCGAGTAATGAAACTAAACAAAATTTCAATTATAAATAGGTAATTCAAAAGCCGGCCGAGTGTTTTCAAAATTGTACCGCTTCTGGAAAATACTAAATACTAAATACTAATTTATTAGTATTCTTTGAACAATTCAGGTCTCCGGAAAAGCACCTTTGCTGAAAGGAAATGTTCTCTGGGTGGTACTTCAAAGAAGTAATTTTTTGAAATTCTCTTTGATAATATTCGAGATAATGAGAAAAACATGGTTCTTTAGGTTAAATAAGATTGAAAGATTAAAAATAAGATTATCATTGGCAACCATTTTTATTTATTTTTTGTTAATATTAAGTTTTTGTTATTCAAATCTTTTTTAAACAATCATACTGTTGTCACGGAAACGAATATTGTTTTAATCATTTTACTATATGACATATGTATTGTTGACAAAGCATCACTATCAACTGAACTCCACTCAGAATCGCATTTTTCGTTAGCGATAGTTTATCGTTATACAATAAATTTCCGTCTGTATTTTATCTTCCCAACTTCCCACCTACAGCAATGGCTGCACCCAAGTGGGAATTATGTTTTTCTTTCGATTATTTAGAAAACTAAAAGGAAAATAAACAAAATAATCTTCTCAATACATTTGCAAATAATGTTTCTTTTTCAGAATAAACGTTTCACTTAAAAATCGGAACAATATTTCTGGGAGAAAAGTTATTAATAGACAAATAAATTTTCAAAAAACATATCAGTGTCGCCCCGGGACTTCTTTATATAATATGCGCGTTAATATCGCATTCTGTAAATATAGGTCGAGCGCTCGAAATAGTAAAAAAACTTCCGATATAATATTATAGTGGATACTAAAAAGCCTACAATGCCTATAAATTTTCCATACTCGTAAATATATATAATCTAGAAAAAAAAACAAAAATAAAACAAATAAACTCTTTGATCTAATTAAACTAGTGCGAAGAAATGTTACGAGCACCGTAAAACTGTAATAATATATTACACGTTGAAGTGAAAATCGTGTTGTATAAGAGTCGTAAAAAGTCGAATAATATACTGCGCGTTTGTTACGATTTAATAATTATATCGGACGAGAAAGAAAAAAAATCTCGAGAACATAAAATATTATAAATAGGTACGGGTATCGCGATTAGCAGTAAATAATCCGGCCCGGTAAAGTTGATTGCCAATCGTTTTTTTTTTCTCATCGCAATTGTATTATAATATCCATTGCCCCGCGGATTTATTTTTATAAAATTATGTTCACGTGTTCGTCAATAACGATAATAATAATCGTTTTAGTATTAACGCGTATACGGCGACGACGACGTCGAGTACATTGTCAAACCGAACGATTTAAACTGATTCGTCAAAAACGTTGTTTTATCGTGTCACGCCCGTTGTGTTACGCCATCACCGCGGTTGCAAAATCACTTTTGAAATGAAAAAAAAAAAAACCAAAAAAAAAAAAATAAAAGAATAAAAACGATCCGTCCTGTCACACGACGCCAGTATTAATTATACATAAATCATAATAAAAATTTCCCCTAGACATAATATAATATTATCGCGCGGCATTCCATTATATCTATCGACGTCGAAATAATAGTCGGCGATAATGGTACACCGCGGGTGTACGCGTAGGATAGGCGGAAGAGGCGTACTTATACATTTTGTGAACCTATGCCGCGAGTCGTGCGGAAATGATTATAACGTACGATTATTTTTAAAATCCACTTAAAACGAAGCAAAAAGGAACTGAAAATCAAAAAAATCACTAGAAATCCAGAAAATATCATATAAACTGTTTTCCATTCAAATATTCTAAAAAAACAAAAGTATTTTCCAAGGGACATCTGAGTTGCGTTGAACAATTAATATTTATTCAATATTTTCAAACAAGAAGTGTTACCGGCGAACCACACTTTGGAACACATACGGTGTAAAAATAAATATTAAAAGTTCGAATACACTGATTTAAACACATTTTGAAAACATTTTATTAAAAAGAAAATTAAAATTAAAAATAGCAGCCGAAAATTAAAAAAAAAAAAAATATTGAAGAAAAAAAGAAAACAAAAATTTCTTTTTATTCCAAGTATTACGAATCGATCTTATAGCTTATAAACTATAAGTTCCGTTTAAGATTTAGACCAAAAGAAAAACTTCCAAAATCCGAACATTACTGGCGACTGACTTTTTTATTATGTATGTTTGTACTAAACTAGAGGCACCAAATTTTTTATAAACGTTGTCGAAGGGCTGTAGTCCTAATTTTGCTAGAAAAAAAATCTGCGGAGCCCCAAAACCAGGAATGCAAATTTTAAAACACAAATCGCGAAAAAATACGCATAAATGATTTTAGATTCTGAATGTAGTGAAGAATGTATTGGTTTTACGAAGATGTTTATTTTTATTTTTTTTTTTTAATATGAATACTTCTACTAGAAAACTTAATCCAATACGATGTAGACCCATTTCTGAAAGAAAATTGTCCTAGCAAATGTGAAATGCCGGAAAAAACGTAGGAAAAACGGGAAAATCGATACAATATTAAGCAAATATTATTAAAGAAATGATGTAATGCCTATTTAATTATTTTACTATTATACGTCATATATGTACATTGTTGACAAAGCATCACTATCAACTGAACTCCGTTCTAAATCGGTTCTACGTTAGGTATGGCTTATCGTTGATTACAGGTATACATCAAATTACCTATAACAGTAGCTGCGCCCGTTTCCATTATCATAGGAGAGCTTTTTTTTTTATTTAGTGTTTCTGTAATAACTTTTTTACCAGAAATCTTGCTCCGATCAAAAACTTCTTTGAGACTTTCTTGTAGAATTTTTGAGTTATCTCGATCGAACGAACATTTTTGAAAACGCACGACTTATTATATGCTGCTCAGAATCGCGCTTCGCTAGCAATGGTTTATCGTCCGATATAAATCGCACTACTGTATACATTCTGCCTTCTGACCTCTTTCCTGAGACAGTGACACAGCCATCGGCATAATAATCCTCCTTTAAATTTAAGTCGGACGCGTCCGCGGAGCTCCCGGATCGCACTCACGGAGCGCAGTTTAAGAACCGCTAAGCTACGATAACACTATACAGCAGTTATTCCGTCTTACGGCCAAGATTGTTAGATTGGAAAAAAAAAATTAGATCATCTGACGCGTAACAATTTAATATTAAATTATAATACTATCATACTCGTGTGTGAATTATTATTTACGCTTTTTACACGTTCATATAATTGCGACGTGCGCAATTTATATTTTGTGTTTTATGCACGCGAAAACTAACCCATAATTAGTGTTATTGCAATACTTTTTATAGTATATTGTATAGGTAGATTGTATTCCTAGCTGTTTAATAATATTAATTTATAAAAAAAAAAAATTATAATATAATCATTAACGAGAATAACGCTGTAAATATAATTACTCTATTATAGCGTAATATTATTGTAATCTCACGCGGTCAATCTACGATTGTATTATTGATAACGGCGATATTATCGCTATAATAATATGGAATAAAAAAGATGTCTTACATTACACGGCTGCGAAAAACAACAAAATGCGTTTTTTAAATATTAACAATATTGTAATAACGATGAACGTCGTCGGCCGGAGCGTGTGTACCTACAAATTATTTTAACAATGTAACCGGCAGCTGTAGCGCAGCAATTATTAACAGAAGACGTTTGTCTCAACGGCTCAACGTATAATAATAATGTATAATAAGTACCGACGACTACACCTACGACTACGTTTCTCGCCATAATTATTACAATATGGACGAGTAGTTGCGCATAAAAAAAATAATAATATTAATAATTAGTAGCGTGAAACGAGAATGAAAAAAAAATTGCGTAAAACACTGTGGATTAGGTCGGGAATGTCCGCGTGTAGGTAAATGTAAACAGATTTTCCAATAACAAACGTAATAGAAAAAGCTTGTTGTACTGAAATATGTGTAGGCATCTAATATTTTTAGGCAAAAAAAAAAAAAAAAACAACAACAAATAAACCGATCCTAACCGACGTATCGAAATGACGTGATAACTCCCGCGACGAGTAAAACACTCGTGTTGTATTAACACGTAAACAACACGTTTCGACGGTGTTTTGTTTGTTCGAGCGTCTATCGAATTTCACTTTTTTTCAAGGTGCAAAATTAACAGCTAAACAGTTTTTAATGATGCTTATCGTGGAAAACAATGAAATTACTCGTACACACAATACCTAGTACACAAAGTATACACGCAATGAATGTAGTATACGGCTTTTTAACAAATCAGCGTTGATTTAATTAAATTTTTAAAAGGCGCCTGGATATTTTTTAGTCGACTTTATACCAACTTAATTTTCTGTATTTAAATACGCCCTATTATGCTGCTGATTTTTCTGATTTTTTTTTTTTTTGATACCGAAACTACATTTTTCGATTTTTAATGGTATATACCCTTTTAACAAAATACCACCAGTTTAGTTGTAAAACGGTTTTACCGACTCAAATCCGCTGAAATATGCACCTAGTTCACCTAGTGAAAACCGCGTTTCGAAATTCGCAACCCCGTTTACATTGGAGATAGAGTAGAAACAGACAGACGCGGACAAATTCGTATAGTAACTAACGCTACTTAAAAATGACCACGTGTGACGAAAAATGACGGGGGGGGGGGGATGTAATTTAGTCCCGCTTATATGCTGAAATGTTGATTCTGGCGAAAGTTAGAGGTTGTAGATTTTTCCAAAAACGTAGCGCGAAATTGCAAATCAGTTCTAAAATATCGAAACAGATCCGGAATTGATATGACAAAATGAAGGAGGGGTCGAATTTACAGACGTGGAACGAGGATAAAAAAATAAAAACGTACAAAACGCTGGATTAGGTCAAGAATGCTGACGCTGCGAAGTAGGTATACAGATTTTCCAATGACAAACTGAATAGAGAAAAAAAAATATTAATAATACACTGAAATGTGTATACCTATATTATTTTTTCTGTTAAAAAACAACAAATAATAACCGCGTGTGACGAAAAAGTCGTAACAAAGAGTCGATCAAGGATATTATTATAATAGAAAAACACTGTGTGTTAATGATGGCATCTATTGTTATCAAAACTTCGGGATGACTCGTGTTAAAATTTATGATTGTACCCGCAGACGTATTTACGTTTTACAGACCCTATCCGTGTTTGGCCCAATCCAATACGTTACCGAATCGACTTTAGAACGTTTTATTAGTTTCACTGAAACATAAACCATAATTTTTCGTCCATAGCCCGAAACTGGTACTGGAAATCGGGGAAATCGGCGCAGGCTTAAATGCGTAAATCGAAAACCTATGCTAAGCCAGTCAATCAAAAAGACACCGGGATGGGTTAGGTTAGGTTTTAAATAATAAAGCAGCACACGGTCTACCCGTCGTGGACCGTCCGAAACCGGGAAATTCAGTGCGCCAAAGACGTGAATCTTAAACCCGGCGGACGGAAAACTGCGACGGGTCGCGTATTTACGTACCACTTCGGGCCGAACTCGGATACGGTCTGTAAATACGCTACCCGCTACGATTCACGCACGCGCGTGATAGCTGCAGCGAAAGCCGCCGCGGCGTAGTGTACTTCCGGTCAAAACGCCCACATCATCATTATTCGATCGCTCTGTATGCGTTTATATTATATATATATATATACATAAACCCAACCTAACATATGTATTGTATTATATATGTATAAAATATACGTTTAATAAAAAAAAAAAACACATAATATATAGGCTAATGGATCTAAGCGAGTTGGTAAAAAGTAAATAATAATAACGAAAAATAAAAAAAACGCCGCAAAGTATAAAAACTAATAATAAACGTTAATTTCACGTTAGCTCCTGCTGTCACACGCCAGTAAACACACACACGTACGACGTTATTAGCTCGTTAATCATTTTACGGTCCGTCTTTAAACACATAATAATAATTAATAACGATAATAATATAATATATACCGGCACACACACACGCACACGTGCGCTTTAGTATTCGTATTTTATAATATACATAGTGACCGAGAGAGAGAGAAAGAGAGAGAGAGACGGACGGACGGACGCCGTTTGAGGCGACCGGGCGCGGCGTCGGGGCTTTTTAATCATCTCCCCCTCTCTCTCCGTGCGGTGTGCGTTTAGGTATTTTTTTATCCACCTCGGCGCGCGCGTGTGTGCGCGCGTGTGTTTGTAAAGGCTTTTTTAGAGTCAACGCCGCCGCCGTACAAATCGCGGGCAATATTTCAAGCCCGAAACGATGTTTTCGGCGCGCCGCGTGAACGCCGGCTATACGTGCACGCGAGAATATACGCGCGCGGGGCAAAAACGATAAATTAGCAGCTCCCCGCGGAGCCGCGCAGCCGTACGGGTCGCGCCAACTGTTTTTGTGCACGTGAAAACGCGAAGCGAAACGGCACGGCGGCGGCGGCGGCGGACCCGCGGGAGAGCTGCGTGCATAATACGCTTAATAATAATGTATGGACGAGAGTTGTTTTTTTTTTTTTTTTTTTTTTTATCCGTGCGTGTGTCGGAACAGGGTACCGCCGAAAGGCGACCAGAAACAAACGAAAAACGAAAACCCGTATTTTGCCGAGAGAAAGAGAGAGAGAGAGAGTGATTGAGTGAGCGAGCGAGAGAGCGGAGAAGTGCGGCGGAATTTCGCGACGGGCCCGCTCTCTATACACGGTAACAATGATATACTCCCGCGCGGTCGGTTAGCGTATTAGCGTTCCGGGTTCCGTTTCGGCACCGGGTTCGAATTTACTCGGTTGTTTTTACTTTTTTTTTTTATGTATCTTGCGCGTGCGGACGACGCGTTGTGTTGTCGTTATCGATGTGAAATCGATTCGTCTCGGGCTCCTTCCGTTCGCTCGCTTACCCCGAAACTCGTTCGAAAATAGCCCTCGATTTTTCACGCGGAACCGCGTCACGTAGGGCACAGGGGAAAATACGGAACGAACGAAAAAAAAAAATGTGTTCTCCGATCGTCGGCACCTATATCGGACCCGGATTCAACAGCTTATGGACGCCGCGTTGGCCCGCCAGTGTTGGTCGTGTCGGTCGACGTTTCGTCCGGGGCAGTGGTGACTCTGTGGCGTTTTTTACCTTAAATCACCTATTCAAAATGTCCACCCACCAATCCCAACCGGAAAATTCCCGCACTCTACTACAAATGTATTGAAATCCGTTAAATTTCAATCGAATTCGTCACGTTTATCGAAACCAGTCTAAAGTGATTTCGACGATTCTTTTATTCCGTGAAGACGTAACAATATCTGTTGTGTCTCTGAACATACACGACCCGTTCACCGTTCGGTTTTCTTTTTTCTCGCGAATCCCGCGGTCCAAGTACGCGTCCTCCGAGCCGCCACTGTGCGTTCGCGTACCCACGTTCCTAACGCGTCTAACCGCGAGAGCGACGCGATACGACGCGTCCGCGCGCGCGTGCCGGGAACGCGCCAACGGCAAGCGGGCGAACGGTTCCCAAGCGCCGAGACGTGTACCGGAACGACGGCCGTACGCGGACGGGTACGGTCCCGTCCCGGGACGCCGGCGGCAAAGACGATACGTACGGAAAACGAATAGCGGTGCGCTAAATCATTAAGTGCTCCGTTTTTACGGACGCGCGCGGAAAACACGTGGCCGTGCCCGTGCGCTCGCGGCCGTGTACGCGTATTAAACACGCGCGGGCCGGTTCTTCGATTTCGGCGGCCGCGCGTCGACGGGTGTGCGCGAACGTTCGCGTTCGGCGTGGGTTTCGCGCGGCGAAACGATAAAAACGGCCGTTCGTCTTACGTGCGCGACGGTCGCGATAACGACACGCGTTCCGCGAATGTCTCGCGTGAAAAAAAGGCGCGCGCGCTCGTTCGCCGCGCCGCGCCGACTAGACCCGCGTAGGCGCGTTTCGAAGGTCTGCGGCTGTCGCGTGCTGAATTAACCGCCGAGACCCCGCGGTCGTAATCGGTCGTCGGCCGGTCCCGGCCGAACGCGCGCGGTTCAATAGGAGGCAGTGGTCGGTGCGCGTGTTTCGTTTCGGCGGCCATCGTGCGGTTTCGGGCGACCCGGTCCCGGCGTATTCGTTTACCGAGCAAAACGTTTCGGCGATATTGTTTACGGCGGCGGCGGCGTGTCGAACTATATTTTAATGCGTTTACCCGGTGAGCCGAGATTCGCACCCGCCACTCGTTCGAGTACACCTGCCAGAACCCGTTATACTATTATGGTTTACGCGACGCGTTAATTTTTTGTTCGTTAAACTCTGCAATATTCGATTATTTCTCGTCACCGCAGTGTAGTGATTACACATTAAACAGCTATATTTGTCCGTCTTGTCGTACCCGCCCGCCCGTTGATTCGGATGAAGCCGCGGCTCCGCGTAAACATTGTTAACACGGCACCGTACGGTTCGACGACCGAGTGCACTTTGCGACAGCCGTGTGGCCGGAATCGTCGAACTAATGCAATTCGCGTTCGCCGTCCGATAATGCGAAACGTACTGTCTGTTATCCGTCGGTAAAATACCGTGCGGAAAACCAAAAATGATCGCCTAAACACGCCCGATATTATGTAATACGGACGACTACCGAGAGACACGAACAGAGAGAGAGAGAGAGAGAGAGAGTATTCAATTTTATTCGAGCATTTTGGAATTTATACATTCGCACCGAATGCGTGGAAACGTAAAATATAATTAAAAAGTGTTTTTCCCCTATGTCGCCCTCGAAATACGAAACGATATTGTTCGAGACGGTTTAAACGTTCTCTGAACGACTATGCAGGAACGGGCCGTCATGTCTCCGTTTCGTCCGGTACCAGTCCGCAGAGCCTCTGAGGACGGGGAAAACAAATGACAAAAGTTAAACGATACCGGTGTGTCACGTTTTCACCGAGTACGCGCGTTTTCTCCGCCGTTGGCGTGGTTTTCGATTACTATCGGCGGCGCGGATGTCAGCCAATAGGAATGGGAAAACCGTACGACGGTACGGGTAAGGCGAAGGAATATTTGTGCGGTGCGTGCGTATCAAAAAAAACCCGTAATCGTAATGCCAAGACATTTTCAGATGGGAAAACCGCGTATATGTGCCGGGAGCGCGCGAAATATTAGAATACAGAATTCTGATCCGGACGTGGGGCGGTTGTGGAAATTCGCACGCGCCGCGCGTCGGTCATGAAAACCGAAACCATAGTAAATCGGCATTAAACGTAACATTCGGCAGCGAAACGAGTGGTGGCGGGGGGGGGGCCTCGGATCCGGAACGTTTAAACCCGAAAACGTACGAATTCCTTAAGCGTGCGAACGTCGATCGAACGAGACCGACAGTGCCGGGACCGTATCGGCGGGAACTGCGCGGGATTTCGTTGGGAGTTCGAAAAAACGCGTTGCTTTCCAGAGGTTACGTTTACGGTTCGGTCGCCGACGTTCGCGAAAAGAAAAAAAAAAAACACGCCCGGATTCCGCGTTCGATATCAATTACGCGCGCCCGTGCAGGGTTCGCGCGGCTCGTGTTTCGGTTTTTCCGGAGGCGAATATCATCGGCGCGAACAACAACGATTGCGCGCGAGAGACGCGCCGTAACGGAATTGTATCGACGCCGCCGCCGCGATATGTTTTAAATATTATGAAACGGTACCGGCGGCGGACAATAACGATAATGGCGATAACGGCGATAATGCGAATAACGCGAATAACGATAACGAACGATATACGTGCCGTGCGGGCGCGCGCGCACTCCATTATTTATACCCTCGCGACGGCCGCCCGTGTTTACGGCTGCGACCGTTAATTATTATAACGGCAACTGAAACAGTTGCCCCCACACGCCGTTTTATAATTCAAACCGGCGCGTAAACAACCGGCACGCGGGGAAATAATAACGACAACGATAATAACCGACGTCGTACATCATACGCGTGCACGAACGCGTTCGGGGGGCACCTCCGCGCGACGGCGAAACGCGCGCGGCGTGTTACGAGACACGGGACGCGGGACGCGACGCTGTCGCGGTATCGTCGCGACGCGATGGTCAGGGGACGTTGAAATATCACCGGAAATCAGTGGCCACCTGAATGGGGCCGTGCTTTGGCCGTAGGATTCACGAAAAACGGGTGGACGGGTCGCGGGCGTTCAGAAATGTGACTGTTGTTTTTGAAAAACGAGTCGTAAGAGTGCCGGTCGAAGAACTCTGGACTGCGGAAATCCGATGTATTTGATTGGAATTGAATACGCTTGCGATAGGGCGGCCGGATAAATTAAACCGGTGATTCATAAAAATACTCCGAGCCGCCACTGCCGGAAATGATAACGATAATCGAGTTCGGATTTTTTTCGCATTGCCCAATGGGATAGGCGCTACACACATATTTATATTGCAATTCATTTTTTATGTTTCGGTAAAAAATTTGTTATTTTATTATTTTTGAAAAATTTGAAGATGGCCATTTTATAGAGTTTGTTCTTCTAAACACGTTGACGTATCGACTTTTTATTTTCATTAAATTCGTGAATTCGTGAATCATTTTTTTAAGTCCACAGAAAAGAAGTGTACCTATACGGTCAATTATTTGAAATAACAATACTCAATTGAAGAATGCGACTACAGCCTGCTGCATAATTATAGGCACTTTTCTCTCGATTTAAAAAAATTATTAAAAATCGCGAATTTAGTGAAAATTTGAAATTGATATATCAAATTTTTCAAAAATGATAAAATAAAATGTTATTTTTTCTAAGTTTTTTTATCAAAGCATAAAAAATAAATTATAATATTAATATCGGTAGTCCTCGTTCCGGCGAGTAGTATGAAAAAAAAAAAAAAAAAAAAA
>CABPRJ010002379.1:245336-310495 GCA_902439185.1 Cinara cedri
TTTTTTTTTTTTTTTTTTTTTTTTTTATAATCGCGTGCAATGATAAAAAATAACTTTGCCCGTTTAGAATCGCAGCTGCTGTTCGCATCACGTTCTATCGCCGTATAGTTTTTATAGTTGTAACGATTTCTTACTACAAACTATAAAGGTATTAATATCATCAGTTACGTTCCGTTTTAACCGTAATAGTATGCGATACTCTTAAATAACATAATATTATTGCAGACTTTACGAAGCCAAGTTGCACGTGCTTGTTTTTATTGCTATTTTTTTTTTTTTTTTTTTTTTTTTTTTTAACGTGCAATATTACCACATCGGTAGTAGAGGTTAAATCTAAAGAAAACAATTTTTTTTTTTTTTTTTTTTTATTATCGTTTTATTCGGTATAGTTTATAATTTCAACTCAAAAAATTCCTTGACCGGCTTGCACGGTATACATACCCGATGATAATACACGATGTATACACGTATAGTAAAGATTGTATATACTGTTATAGGTATACTACCTACCTGTATAATAATACGATGTGATAGATTTACTAAAATATTTCAAGTATATTACATATTATTTTTATACCTATACTCGTCGTATTTTAACAACATAATATTTCTTTCTTTTTTTTTTTTTTTTTTTTTTTTTTTTTTTTAACTCGCGATAACAAATTCCGTTTACGTCCTTCGTGCCTCGAGCATGACGATAATATTATTCGTTTAAATCGTTTTCAATTACTCATCGCGTAACAAAAATTCATAAATTTACGACGGTATCGTGCGTTTAAAAAACGTCTAAAGTATACGACGCGTCCCTATGCGATTAAACGCGGCCATCGTATAAGAAGACACACGCGGTAAACATACTAATAATAATAGACGAGGTACTATTAAAACGCTGTAAGTTTTTATTAATAGTTCCTCGGTAAACGAAAAAAAAAAAAAAATTTCAATTCTCCAGTCGTAATTGCCGTTATATGTTATTTTGTCATTTTCGCTGTTGTCACGCAATATTAATTATGACCGCGCTACTAAAATACACGATGTAATATTATTATGTTACGTTTATAACCCGTCCTCGCATAAAATAACATAGGTGACGCGAATTAATGATATTATCGCGATTGGTATTATACCGGTCATACCAAAGAAAAAAAAAAAAAAAATTACGCGCAAAGAAAACTGAATGATTATATCCGTTTGAAACGGAAAAAAAAAAAATTTCGAAATTCTGTAAAAGATTTCGGAATGATGTACTTACCGCTCGGGACCTGATTTACCGACACAAAGAACCCAATGTTCGAATCGTCTATCACTATTTACTCAAATACTAAAATAAAATGCACGCTCGACACATTTCATTTAAATATTGTTCTGTGTTGTTATATCATAAAATATAATCGCATTATCAATTATTATTATTTAGTGTAAATAGTAGTGGGAGCGTTATGTCTCCTTCTAACCCTACGACAGAAATACACTCCCACTCCTTACTTGTCGCGGACATGCATGGACACGTTAACACTTATTCCGCCGACCTATGAGGATCTGAATGGCGGTATACACCCGATAACAAACTTTGGAAGATCAAAAATACTTCCACATACTGGCCCAAACCCGAAATGTTCAACCGCAATGCGAAGTTGTTTTAAACAGACTGCCAATAGGCCGCTCAAAGATTTTCCGGGGGCCATCTTATGCGAACGGAAAACGCAACGCTGTGTGATACTTGTGGTGAATCTCGTACCTTAAAATATAATTCCTAAACCACGTGGAAACCAGAAGAACCCTAGAAATCCCAGACAACCTCGTCGAAGCCAATAGCAATAGAATCGTCGAACACACCGACATATACTACTCAATTTAGAATAACCATCGTTTTCACACATATGTAGTATTGATGTACTAATAACCAAAGTTGTCGAAGCTGTACCGCGAATAGCGGTGTGCATAAAAACTGTATACATTTTGTTGAACGCGCATAATTATTATTTAAATATTTGTACAAATTAAAAAACTACAATTATTTATGGATAAAAATTATAACTAAACAAAATCCAAAAACACCGTAGCATATGCAAGTTCTAATCGGTGGTTGTTGTAACTCGTTAGACTGCGTATCTATACCGCTTACTATTAGCGTTCTTCGTATAGAGCTTTTACATCTTCCCGCAATTATACGGCACAATACAATACAACATGCATTTAATGTTTATTATAATTTTTTCGTTTTTATCAAATTTAATTTTTCCCGAATTATGATAAATAAAAGCTATAAAACCAATTTCGTTTATCTGTTGTCAGCGGACCCCTTCCGAGTGAGCCCGGTGCAAACGTCCCATTCGAATATGGCCCTGTAAAACCGTTCAAAACTAACCGGTCTGATTTGGTCAAATCGGACCAATTGCAAAGGTATTATAGACGTCTATTCCTACGGATTTTTCCGCCGTTTCAGTTTAACGGTAGCGCCAAAAACCGCGTTTTTAGTTGGTTTTTTTTTTTTTTTTTTACGGCGAGTACAGCCACACGAGGAATGCTTGAAGGGCGTTTTCACGCAGTCTGTCGGGTCGACTGATTTATGGGAGGTCGGCCGCCGTCGCTACTGCATGCGAGTGTTGTTCTTGTTATTACCACGACCTGAGTGCTAATGGTTTAGAAATCTGACAAAGTCGTCCGTTAATCTCGGAGCACATAATGTACGGTGTACCCAATACATATAGTACGCATACGCTCGGAATGATGGTCTCGTATACATATGTAGAAATTCGCGTGCGTTTCGATTCGTGAAAAATTTCTCATCGGATCGTACGCTTGAAAATAGCTTTGTTATAAAAGTAAACGGCGTGCGTATTTAGATAGACGACGTTTAAACGAACAATCGAATACCAGCGTAAAAACGTGTTCGGCCGGCAACATACTTACAAACCTTATCAAACCTCGACCCTGCAAGCGGTCATAAATACGTCGCCCGTCGAGATTTATCATCGACTATAGGATTTCGGTTTACACTTTGAACACTATTGACATCCTTGGAGCATTATTGGGTTTCATTTTTTAATTTTCTACTGTGTTATAAATTTTGTAAAATACCTCTCGAAAACCTCTTGAAACCACCAAAAACCTCGTTGGTTATATTTTGGTTCGGGCCAAACTCGGATACGGTCTGTAAATATGCTGTCGGGTTTAATCACGCAACATTTTAAAATGCCGTCTCGGGACCGACGAAAATTGAAGATTTATTTGAGTACCTGTATCAAAATCCGGGCATACAGACCGATCGTTTTCGATTCGCGTATTTCCACGCAATAAATAACTGCATCATTGTATGATAATACTGTACCATTTTGGGTGGAGTAAAAGTTTAGAAAATTGAAATAATAACAACATAATATGTTATTATCGATGATCATTGATTATAGTGTAGTCACGTATTGCAACCATAAACGCAATAACTTTCCGCGTTCAATTTACAAAACGGTTTTTATGTTTTCGACCAGCTGCTCGTATATTTTCGTGTATCGTTATTGTTATTATTAAATATGGTTGTTGGAATCGTAATAAAAAAAAAAATAATAATAATAATAAAGTCAGTAGATAAATATCCGCTATAATTAAAACGAGGGAACAAAGGGATCATTAAATTAGAAAGTTTAGTTGAGAAAACTAATAGAATTAGTATTATTTGATAATAATAACAATAATTGAAATTATAACAAGGGCGTAAAGGGATCATTAAACTATGAAGATTGGCGGAGAAGATTATAAATACATTTATTACTATATAATTACAATAATAATTATTCTTATTTATGATAATTCTTGTTTTCTTTGTCTTCTGGCCTTCAGTACTCTCTAAGGACTAAGAGTATCCTCAGCCATCACAATCTTCTTCCATTTTACTCTGTCCTGAACTAATGTCTTCCAATTTTATAATTCTGATGATTTATTAAGGTCTTTTTTTTTTTTATTTTATCCAGCTATATCTGTCCATGCCTTCCACAAAATCTCCTCTCCGTATGTTTTTTAGTTCATAAATTAGTATTATATAATTATAAAGCTGTCATAGGATAATGGAGACGGGCGCAGCCACTGTTGTAGGTGAAAAGTTGGGAAGGTAGGATATAGACGGGAATTTAATGAATATCTGTAAGCAACGATTAACCATTGCTAACGAAAAAAAGATTCTGAGCGGAGTTCGGTTGACAGTGTTGCTTTGTCAACAATATATACGTCATACTTTGGTAAAATAATTGCATATGCATTTAAAAATATCTTTAATAATATTTGTTTAATATTGTACCTGTTTTCTCGTTTTCCCTACGTTTTCCCCTGTGTTTCTCATTTACGGGAAAATTCCGGAGGAAATCAAAAATTTACCACTCTAAATCACCTCCCCGGTCAGATTTTCTTTTAGATCGTCACACTTACCAGCACAACAGACAAACTTACCCGTTCATGTATATCCTGATGCAATGTTCTACCTCAGCTCATTTGCTTCATTGGCCTAAATTAACATTTTTATGGGAATACTGTTTATTAATTATTTGGTGGTACATACTATTGTACTTTTCCGCTGTACTCTCGCTTCTCCCAAATTATAGAGGTTGCATATTATCGATTTAGAAAGGTATAATAATATAATTTTAGTAGGAACGAGATATTTCTTAACAAACATAAATTAGCGGTTGCATTATTTCTCCTTTTAAACATTATGTTGCATTTACCTATAGCTAAATTGTTATGGTCACTATCTAAATCGAAACCAGTACTGACTTTTTCATAGTGTATGCAGTGGCACGGTTTAAACAGCTTTTCAATTTGAAATTTGAATCACCACTGGTTTACAGAGTTATAAACTATCGTTATCGAGATATAACGATAAAGGTAATGTTTGATAGTCTGCACCTTTTTTTAAACGATTTTTTTGAAATTTGACACACATCAAATATTTGAAAAAAATATTGACCCGGTGAACTAGGCTTTACAGATTGTACATTTATATTGTTATTTATTGATAATAAAATAATATAAAATAATATACTCGTATCAACGTTTAGCAGACCTTGTACTGCCGTTTTACATAGTATAAAACAACAAAAAGAACCATCGAGTATATGTAATTTATTTATGATTATGCATTGTTATTTTTTTTATACATATATATATGTAACTTAGGTACCCACCTAATTTTTATAATAAACCTACCTATTCATAGTTTTCATATACAATTTTTGTATCACAAATTCACAAAGTAAATAATCGTTAGATAGGTTTAATTTATTATACGCGACTATAATACGTATGCATGCCGTATATATTACAATATTTAACTTTAAACATATTTTATCATCACGATTATTTTAAGGAGAAAATATATGAACTTTTGAAATATTATTACGCGGTTATGCTATTTTCTAGATAATTTATTTATTCCTGTCCTAGCTTACACATTATTATATTATATAGGTACCTATATCGTGTTAAAGTTCAAAAAAAAAAGGTCACGTTAATGTTTATATACATGTGAAATCTAATAAAAACAACTATTTTGTTCGAGCAATTTTTCATTATATCACATTATTTATTGCCGTTTCATTCTTATGCATAGTATAAATAATATAAATATAATACTATAATAATATAATATATTCCGTTCAAAATTTATATGCATATATATTACGACTTGACATATAATACGTATAATATAATATATTGAGATCGACATGAAAAGATAACAATTTGAACAATGCGTTATACCATTTGTACCCGACTACGAATTGCGAACTGTTATTACAATAATAATTAATGATAATAATACAATATTAGTTATGGGCGATTATATTCAGTTTTTAAATAATGTGTAATGTTTACAATAGGTGTAACGGTATAGTAAGTCTGTGCCTGGTCAAACAGACCAATTCGCAATACATATTATAATATCGGAAAAACCAGTGTACACAAAACTTTTAATAAAAAAAAATATTTAATTTAATTAATTAATTAAATATACAATAAAATTAACGCGCAAATTAGCAGTGAGCTAAGTGATAGTCTGTTAAGAGATATCGTTGACTTAGATATTATAGATCCATGTCTAGGTTTATGATTCCGATGTATTGCCTCTGGACTCCGGACTAATCTCTATAGACGAAATAAAATAGACCCGCGTTGATGTATTGGGTATAGATATAGTTAAATCTGAAATGTATTATGCGAATAGATAACGCCATAATATAATTTGTCCTAATAAGTATAAAAATAAAGACTAGAAGCATTGTATATAATAGTAAAGTTCATTTACATCGAATTTTAACTTATTCAATTTTTCCTAGGTTTATAAATGAAAATTGTGAATTCCATTTACAATGAAAAAAAAAAAGGAAAATTCTTTCACTGCGTAATAAAATATTCACAAAAAGGATCTATGTAGACATATATTTTGTTAAATTTAATAGATGCTACGTGCAATGCATGACCGATATTAGTATTTCAATACTAACTGTTTAAAAATGTTTTAAAATATTACATTATAAATTATAATAACATGTGGTTTTCCAACGGTACACTATTTGAAAATATTTTCGAAATTCTCCATGCTTTTCCAATTTTCGCACCCAGTTGAAAGATACGGAATTTTACATCAAGCATTCTGTCTGTCCCTCGCTTTTTTACTTGATTTAATTCTCGGACCAAATTTTCAGTTATTATAAATGCTTCAAGTTGTTTACAATTCACTATAGGATATTCGATATTATTTATAAAAGTAATATAATATTATATAAAATATATCGTTGCAGTCTTGATTGACTGACAGACTGACAGAGAATTAACGCACAACCTAAAGCGTTGGGGTGAAAAACATGAAATGTTTACTGTAGGGTACTTCGTATATGATAAGCATCCATTAATAAGGAAGAGTTTTCGAAAATTCTCCCCTAAAAGATAGTTGACAAAAGATTTTGGAACAAAATATGAATTTCTTTGGTTGAATTATAGGTTACCTTGGTGACATGAATAATAATTTGGCTGTTACGAGCAGTGTTGATAAAGATAAAAATTACTCATCTATTATATTATTTAGATAACTATTGTACCATTTATCTATTGGTTATCTTATAGATGATAAATTTTATTTAAATATGAATATTGATGGACATGGGTGAACACGGAGAGTCACGGGGAAATACGATTTGAAAACATAAAAAGTGTCCGTTCAATACTGGCTATCAATATTGGTATCTGTGGTGCGAAAATCGAATAATTCTCGTTGATTTATTGGTTGCCTAGGTGACGCGGATGAAAGTTAAAAGAAAAAAAAAATATTTCTCTTGTTAACTCCGGTTAGACAGTTATAGCGCCTTTAATTATTTATTCATCTCAATACAAGTACAATATTATCTATATTTTTTAAATTTATTGGTTTGATATTGTTTCAATAAATTTCTTGTTTTTAAAATATTTAACAATTCGTCAAAGGTCACTAATAATTATCACGACGACGACGTGGAAATCGTGGTTTTAGTCTGCAGTTTCTTGTTTGTTTCCCGATTTTATACTGGAGGGTACATTCGGTTGAGTTGAGTCTTGAGTGGTATATCTAGAATTTGTCTTTGATCCGTATATATCCATATGGAGGACGGGGGTGGTTTCAAATCAAATAATACATTTTCATAATAATAAAAACAACTAACATTTACTTAAAAAAAAAAAAAAAAAAAAAACTGACTATTTATCATATTAATACATCATGATTATTTTAGGATATTTTAAAGTAAATTTATACTATATAAAACGATTATTTTAAAGAATATTTCATTGCGCAAAATTTAGTGGTCGCTTTTTTTCCTTGGCGAAACGAGCGATAATTTATTGTTTGATTACATGTTAAGCATTTGTAAACGTTTCGTCCGTCAACAAATACATACAATATAGTTATCATATTATTAGGTGTCCACACGGCCGCACGGTAAATGTTACAAATAAGTTGCTCGCATAAATTAAATTTGTCAACAATAAAATCGTTTCGGAGGAGGAGGAGGAGGAAGAGGGGGGAGGGTTCAAACCCCCGACCGCCCCCCCCCCAATATACGGCCTCGATACCCGGGTACGGTATTCCGGCGTCGTGCTTACAATACCTGTATCACGTAAACAACTGTGCGGCGGACGATTGAACCGACACGCGTGAACATTTCGTTTAGCGGCGAGAGGGTTGATGGGGGGGTGGTGGCGGCGGTTGGAGGAATGCGTGCGGCAGTGAATTCCGTATCGATACGTTTCGGACGCCGACCGGGTACCGCGCGAGTGCCGCCGGCTTGACGTCTCGGTGTCGTCGGAGATCCGTTCCCGTGGTGGTTCCGCGTCTGTCGGACACTACCCGCGGCCCCGCACGGTCGCGAAGCGGACGGCGCCACGTCACGGCGTTATCGTAGGACGGCAGCGGTCGGTGTCAATACCGCGGAAACGGTACGGTAATATTCTGCCGTCGTCGGACCGCAGCGGCCACCGGCGCAACGTTCGACGACGACCGCGCGTTGTACCGCGAGCGTGCGTATTGCACCCGCTCGCGCGCGTCCATCCCGCACGGGCACCGATACGTCCGGCGGACCGCTAAACCGGCGCGGCGGCGGCGGCCTCCCCGGGCACGCGTCCGTCGTTCGCGCGTCGTCCGCCGGAGGCGACGGCGGCTACGGCCTCAAAACGTCCGCCAATGCATCGTTAAATAGACAATAAAGCCGTCGGACTAAATCCGTTCCCCTCGCTGTCGTCCCCGACGGTTTCTCCCTCTCTCTCTCGTTCCCCGTCTTCTATACATTATTTCCGATTCCGTCGTCGCAACACTAACAGAATGGAAAAAAAAAAAATAAAAATTGTTTTTTTCCGACAAAAAACATTAAAAAAAAAATATAACCCGCCGCGACGACCGGCATAATAATAACAATAATCATACACGCATATAATGTTATTATTTATCATCGTTGTTGTTGTTGTTATTATTATTATTGTATACCTAACAAGTTGCGCGCGCGGTTTCGCGCGCGCGTGTGTGCGTGTAATACTCTGCGCGCAGCCGTCACAGGGCTGTCACAATCGCCGACATAAATTCCAATTAAAATCACGTTCCGACGTCGTTTTATCGTTGATAGAATATAATAACATTATGGCCGATGGTTTTTTTCGTTTTTTTCTCTCTACCCTACCCCCCCCCCCCCCCTCCCGCTCGACGGTCTTCGCGTCCGTTCCGTTTCCCTTCATAACGCGTCAGGACGGTTTGTAAGCGATTGGCTCGTTATTATTATTATTATTATGACCGTTGAAGATCCGCGACCACAAGCCGGACTCGTTAAAGGACGTCGGTCCTCGTCGTCGAGACCGAGACGATTAACATATTATTGTAAAACGAAACGAAAATCGCGCGCCTACAACACTACAGCGAATACAACAGTGACGGTAATACAATTAATTAACGTATAAATATACAACAGTTACACCTATCGCGTAACGCCAGATCGCGCCACGCCGTCACACGCTAAACACTTTACCGTATAGTATTGCGATCGGCTGCCGCGTAATTTCTGCGCGCCGAGATTGTTTGGAGAAAAAAAAAATTGCAAAAAATCTATAGATGCTTAAATGTACTGCACATAATCGTTACCAATAGATACTATCGTTGCCGTAAGTCCATCCAATATTCTCTGCGCGGGGTTGAGCGGTATCTCGGATTGTGTTACGATAGAATTATTGTATCTTGTATCGCAAGATGTACTTCCGCTCGTCCGATTTTAAAATTAGAAATGTACTGCACTCGTTGCACGATCCTAATATATTCAGTGATGTAGTTTTAGTTCAGTATATTTCACCGTCCTGCAGTGGTGGGGAAAGTGTTCAAAAAATTTGGCTCGATTTTAGTATCAGTGTACGCGCTACAGTATTGTTTATCTACCTCGATGAAAAAATTATGTTTTCTGTGATATCCAATGGACAATGATTTGATTTTTTTTTTTTTTTTTATCACACTTAATATTCAATTTTTTTAAATTACATTTTAGTGTACTGAAGATTGTAAATTTTAACTTACACAAAAAAGAGTATGCTTTACCAGTAAGCTGGTTCTATAATAATAGTATTTTCCATTAAGGAACTTGAATAAAAACTGTACCTACTAATATCAATGTACATCATTTTACATGCGCACCCGGGTAAAATGACATAGTTCACGTTTTCAAAAACAAAGTGAACTCATTTTTTTAAATGTAAGTATTTAATTTATTATTTAACTGCAGAAGTATGTGTATAATATTAAATAATCATGCAGATATATTTGCAAATGTTAAATAATTATTCGACATTTTCTTTATATTATGTCCATTTGAAAAAAAAAAAATGGTACCCATGTCATTTTAAGCCAGTTTCCCTTATCGAGTAGGTATATAATAAAAATATCTACTCATTCTTCATTCTCATTTTGATGTATCCTACCCATTCTACAATACGTATAGTAACACACTTATACTTTTCTTAGAAGAGTAAATCAGTAATACGCTTCGATAAAATTGCTATACTGAATCATAAATCATAAATAACTACGGTAGGTATTTAAGTATTTTATCATAAACATTTCGTAATGGAACTTAAATCATTTGCTTTTACTATTAATTGTTTTATTATCTTTAGTACACCAGCACAGAAGTCGTTAAAATAACAATCGATATTATCACGACAATACTCACTTACACATACACATACATACACACACGCGCGCGCGCGCGCACACCAATAATGAAAATATTTCATATTCTTTACTAAACTAAATCATAATATAGCGTTCCCCTAAAACAATATTTATTTTATTTTTTTCCATAAATTCTGATAAAAAATATTTTACGAAATTGTATAATTATTATCTTCTTTACATACTAAACAGATAAAGCATCGTGGAAATTACCTGGTGAATTAAATATTATTATGGCCCACACTGATAATAAGATTAACAAAAATATACATATTATACTTTTCGTTTACCGTAATTTATTTTAATTAATTAATGGGAAATAGTAGTGCGGTGTATAAAAAAAAAAAATCGTTTTGTGCGTCTGACATTAGTTCGAACAAATTCGTTTTTAGCTTTATAAGCATGGGACATTATTTTTAGATCTTCTTTGTTCGAATTCTTTTGATTCATTTTATATGTCTCCACGAGAAAATAAATGTTAAATTTTCACATATAGTGAGAGTATTTTATATAGGCATTGTTATCGTTGGGAATTGGCCGAAGAAAGTTTAAAAGTTAAGAGGAAGGTTTAGTCCACGTACTCGTGGAGCTTTTTTAAAGTACATTATAGTGGACACCAGAATTCACAGTGGATATTCATTAAAATTTGTACCATTAAATAAACTGTTCTACAATATAATTTTGCCATCAGTGTATAGCATTTTGACCATACCTACTATTTTCCCACGGAGAGAACAAGATCAAACTAAATAATATCTATAAAAGACTTACCTACCTATAGCTATACACTGTTATTTTGATGAAAACACGACTGTCATAATTTTTGGTCTAGTATTGTCAATGGTAGCATTAATGTGCAATGCAAGCGGGAAAATACACCGCGATTGCGTATGCAGACAAGAGCATAAGCTCTATGAAATCTACGAGCTTATTGTGTAGTTAAATCCTGTAAAATAACCACGAAACTAATTATTACAGCACGTTGCAATAAACACGTACAGGTGGCAGACAGCCCGTGTTATGCATTTTAATTGAAATCGAATGCGCACGTGAAAATCGTTGTTCGCGATCGTCGAGTCGTATATGTACGGCATACCAAATCCGCAGTATCTATACCCACACTTATATGCATTTGATAATATTATTATACGCATCGCGTGAATAATTAAATTGGCCAGTGGTAATAGCAAAATTTAATGTAGCTTGGAATTCAAAACATAATCGGTAGTTAGGTACTAAGTGTATCTCAGTTTTTGTAGTTTTAAAGGACGATTGAATATCGATTGAAATAAATTGATCTTAAAATTTTTTTTTTACCATTAAGTTAATCATATAATGATATCTTTTTAATTTGTCTAGCATTTCTGTTCGGTCTACATTAAAAATAAAATATAAAAATAAAAATATAAGACTCGAAAATATCAAATGCCTATAAATAATTGAAAAATCACTGGAATGATTTTGAATAGTAACAATGATTCCGAAGAACTATCAACGTTGCACAGTGCAAGTTCTCTTTGTTATATGGTGAACATTTGGTTTATTATCACACTTGGGCTATGGACTAACCTAAGTAGTTTTGTTCAGGCAACACGGTTTTTTTGTAAACATTTTTGTTGATTTCACGATTACATTACTTGTGATAGTGACACGGTAATATTTACTTATACATGTATTTGAAAGTAAATTTGAATATTTTCAAGTTGATATGGTTTTATTTTTTATCCGAGAAATTTTCCTTAAAGACGGGAGGTACACGGTCTCTTATAAGAATTTTCCTCTTTCGAATAGGTGATTTTGTGTGTGTGTGTGTGTGTGTGTGTGTGAGGGGGGAAATGTATGAGATCGCAAAATCATTAATATTATTTATTAGCACGTCGATGTCCAACCCTGCAAATAATAATAAATATACGAGCCAAATTATTCTTCTTTTGGAGAGTTTGCACATGTTTGTCGCCACCGACGCCATGTTACATGTGTTCAGTCTCGTAAATTAATTTGATTTATTTTTCTCTCGTTCATGTCTTTTACACATATTGCAGATACAGAGTATATTATATAATAATAAACATATTATACCAAGTCTCGAAAAAAGAAGCACATGTTATACGCAGTATCTATTTAATATAGTAGTATTCAAACTTCGAGAAAAATAGTCCGACAATTCGTGCACTTGAACGCGGTATGTCGAGACTTCAAATGTCTATAAAACATTGCGAAACATAACGGAAAACAAGAGTCAATCAGGCCCGACTTTTTGATTTGAAAATTTTTGCTAGACTTCGCGATACCCTGGTAGCCACAATTCGGACGCAGCATGGTCATGTTCTCAATGAATCTATACGTTTTCAAGGCTAGCCAAATCTATTCTGTATCTGAATGTCCGTTATTTTATGTTAACTTGAATCTCTAAGCAATTTGTTTTTAGAGAGATGGAATGTATTCTATCTAAAAATATTTCCTAATAAATAAAATCGTTATTTTATAATGTTTAAAATATTACTAAGGTTACGTAGTATATCGTGTTTCGAAATACCGTAATTTCTATGATTATCGTCGAAATCTTATAAACATTTTATTACGATCGATTAGTAATTATATGTTAACTTATAATGAACCTCATATCAATTTTTCAATCATTCCTTTTCGACTAAACAATTGTGTCCATATTAAAGCAAATAAAAACTGTACACAATTCATAGTTTATGCACAATTCCTATAAATATTTCCGGAATTTCACTACATCTAGAAAAAGCTTTAATATTTTTCTGTAAAAAATGACTAAATTACACACAAACAAAAATACATTTTCTTTCGGAATAGATACTATAATTCAATTTTGGCGTAAGAAGTTTTCTGGTAGAAAAACAAAGTCGAAAATTGTATAATAACGAAATCGTTAAGACCGTAAATTTATTCGTAATTCTATTACAGTTTTTCCATAGTTATTATTTAAACTGCAAAGAAAGTCAACAAATTATCTCCATATATTAACTAGATTGAAAATTTAATAAAAAGTGATCTTGTTATTTTTTGATATTGAAACAATATTTTTAATAAAAAAGTTTTTACTGACAGAAAATAAAACACACACGCATAGTAAAATTGTACATCCGTTGCTCCGTTCAGAATCTAAAATTCCCAAATATAGTAAATATTGACGACTTTTTAGTTTGGTGGAATAATTTTTGCTTCACTTTTAATATAGCCAGAATTGTTATGATTACGAATACATATTTTATTATCCGTTAGAAAATAGAATGACAAATGCGATTAGAGTTACTGTGACGTCCTCTAAAGATTAAAATTCTGAATAATTTTTTTAGTTCACAGTTCAATAATTGCTAATTCGATTACACGTCAGGTTGATTTTCAAATAATTTTAATTTAGATTTACGATTCTATATACGCAGTATACAGTTATAACAGAACGTTCGTTAACGCGTGTAGGGGTCAACTTTATGTTCATTTTTACCGAGCGACATTTGTTTTCTAGAAATAAAAACGTAACTTATAATCAAGTTACAGTCAGTTGGTGTTTTCGCACCATTCGGAATCAGCTAAAACCCTGGTTATTTTTCATACCCAGCACGTTATTGATGTATAAAAACAACAAGTTATTAAACGCGATATTTTTCGCAATCACTTTGTCGATTTGGTGTACGGACCGCCGAGGCCGACGGAAAAAAAACCAGGGTGATCTTATCGCGTCCGCTAATTAAAATTCGCCGGCGGCTGAGATATCGCGATAATAGCGTTTTCCATCCGACTGCACCAACGGTGTACATTTTTTGCCCATACCGTCACCGGCCATCATCACTGGTGTGTTGTAGTAAATAGCGCGAATTCCGTACGCTGGTGTTGTGTAGTAGGTAATCTTATTTACGCGAGTGCGAAAAAACCAACATGTCAATTTTGACGGTGCCATGGCACCATATTGGTTATAAATTTGATAAGTATTTCATATGTGATTTAGTACGTAATTAAATCTGATAAACGTTTTCGCAAATTATCGATATAATATTACGACAATCCGACTGTGTACCGGTTTTACACTGTAAATCCGGTAAACTGGCTGTCTCATCTGTGTTAATTATGCGGTCGCTTAGAGAGGCCGGTTGCAGACTTAATTTAATTGAGGTTACAATCAAATGTCTAGAATTTTCGGAAATTTCGAATTTTGTTTCTTTTGTTAAATATTAACGCACAAGTTACGTTCATTAATGGGATAGCGGAATGAATAGGTACTAAAAACGCCTCTCTGATCGACCGCATTTGATAACCCAGTGTCCCGAGCTTATCGTGTCCAAGACCGTGACTGCAAATATGATGTTCCACTCCGTGTTATCATACCAGTTATACTCATGAAGTGTGTTATCATACTCGCCACTGTCCGCGTGTAGCGTGCACGAGTGTAGTCGGATGGAACACGGTATGCGTCGAAAGCCAACAGATTTCCGGGCGAATTAATTAACAACGTGTTTTTTTTTTATTATTTACCAACTGGGAGTAAGTATACGGCTGTGTACATAATATACGCTCGACACGCAGCCGAGTCGATTGCCAACAGACCGTTTCCATTTTATAAACCCTCGTCGATTGTTTAGCGGCGGCAAGTTGAACTTTAGCGAATTAACCGCGTACAAAACGGCTTTTGGCCGAGGGACAATATTCCGTGCCGTATACTATATTACGAGTACAATACCCCGCAAAGGGCGGACGAGAGTGTGTGCAGTGTTAACCTTTCCGCGGTCCGGTCGCCCGGTGCATAAAACACGCGTAATTAATTGACGTCCCGACGCGGTGTACCCGGGATATTACGCGTATTATTATTATAAAAGCCCCCAATGGCTATACGGCAACGGCCGGGAGACGGTAAATTTTTCAATTTTCTAAACGGGTGAGGGGTGAGGGGGAGCGGGAGGGAAGAAACAAATATAATTTCCTCCCGTCCCTCCGCGTACACGCGCACGCGCACACCGCGTTATTATGCCCGCCTAACCTAATAATACGATACACAAACGCACGGATAGGAACACGCGAACGTTAGGTACCTACGCACACACGTCGTAGTGGTTAGCCTGTCTTGGCGTATAAACACGTCGTCGCCAAAAACCGCGTGGCGACAGACAACACGCGAAACCCTCGCGGGAATTTATACCCCGGTCACATGCACACACTGACACACGTAAACAATACAAGCGCAGAGGGATCCCCAAAGGGGCGGCCGGTGCACGTGTGTGTGTGTGTGTGTGTGTGTATAGTTTATTATTACACTGGTCCGTTTACAGGGCAATTTGGAAAGGCAGGAAATCGTAATTCACCGACGGCGGCAACGCTAAAAGCTTTTCCAAAAGTCCTCGCCCCGATCACGTACCGAGACCCGTACGCCACTTCCTCCGATCCCCCCCCCCCTCGAAAACCTTTAGGGACTGTATTACACAGTATACAACACTGCGCGTGCGGTACACATTATTGTTATTATTATTATTATCATACAGTACGCCGGAAAATTAAGTTACGGTGACTACACACGTTGCAAAATGCGAGATTCGAACAATGTAAACAAAATTATTACAATACATGTGTACGTACCGTTGCTATTCCGGTCTGTTGGTTTTTTTTGGGATTCCCTTGCAGAGTGCACTGCACCGTGTATGTAGATCATATTATTATAACATTTTATTAGAATCACGGGATAAAAATCGTCCGACGAAGAAAACTTCGGAATCGTACACAAACAAAAACAATAAATAATATATATATAATATCGATACAAAAAAAACCACAACGAATTCAAGCAATGTGGGGGGGGAAGGGGGAATCGAAAAACCGAACGTGCCTCGGTCGAATATCGATAGTAGAACGAACAGAAAAAAAAAAAAATAATAAATGAGTCGGGTGTTTTTGGGGAAGTGATTATGAATGTCTAAAAAAAAAAAAAAAAAAAAATGTCCGTATAGTTCCGACCGTAGTACGGCCGAGTAAAACTTTGCAGCCCCGTGCGACATACCGATAATACGGTGACTTTTATCGCTGAGTCGGTTTAAATTTTGAAAAAAAAAAATAATCGGTTTTTCGCGATAACAACACGGAGAATATTTGAAATTACGACGGTACCGTCGTATACACGGTTCGCGCAGTTGCGGACAGGCGCGACCGACGTTTTTTTTAATCGTCGCGCGCACTTCGCTCGAACGTTTCTGCATTTCGCCCGTCGTCTGCGCGGCTGTAACCGTCAGCGTTGCCGAACGAGACGCGCCGCGTCCGGGCCTGCGTCTCCGTTCGGTCCGGCGGATAACGAAAACGCGCGCGCTGTCCGGAATGGTTCGCTCGTCGCGATGACACAACAGCGCGGTCCGTCGCGCGGCGGCACGACAATGAAACGCGCCGACGTGCCCGGTACGCTAACGGTACGGTTTCCCTTGCGCGATCGCGAACGCGAACCGCGAACGCAATCCGATCTAAGATCGCGCGACTACTGATACAATGCAAATTAAATACAGTTGGTTTTCCTTGCGCGATCGCGGCGCGATCAATTTGTTATTTTGAAAGGAAATTATGATACGAGTATATGACATTCATTTATGATTGACTGCCGGTCGACGTTGGTCGTGTCTTTCAACAATGAGTGCTCCAATGACCAAATTTAGCAAAGTAAAAGACGTTGTTATTGGTTTCCTTATAAAAAAAAAAAAAAGTCCGATTTAAAGCTAGCTCGTCTCTTATTAAATCTAAAATAAAATCAAACTGATTTGTTCTAAAAAACTCTCGAAATTCGATTTCGTTATTTTTCAAATGGCCGTTGATTAGTATTTCATAATAACCTTCCGTACTTCTGTTTGTAAATAATTGATCATGGCCTTTTCTTTTTTCTTCCGACAAATATAAGAGCGAAACGTCATCGTCATCATTTAAAAATTCACAGTACGTTCGTTTATACCGTTCACTGGAGTACTTCACACATCAAAATATTAACTACGACTGAACGATGAGACATAAATTACTCTCGATCGCGACGTAAAATCGTTCAGAATAAACCAAGACGGCGCGAACGCGGTCTTCTAGCCCGTCGATCGCGTTCGCGATCGCGCAACGGAAACCGTACCTCAACGGTACGCGACGGTTTTACCGAAATTTCGCGCGGTCGTCGCTGGGCGATCGTTGGACCCCGCGCCGTCGGTGGCCTCGGTTAACGAGTCCGGCGTAAAAAAAAAAAACGAACGAAAACCTACGGACGAACGGTCAATAAAATACCGAAACGAGTGTATGGAACAAAAAAAAAACAAAAAAAACAAGTCGGCAGGCGATAATAATTAATAACGCGCGTCCGTCTCTGTATTAGAGCCGTGCGCACAATACGGGCGTTGTTTCTACCGGGCTAACGGAGAGATTCGATTCGACGGCGAATTCACGTGCGTAATGTAACGATGCGTGACGGTAACGTTTCGCACCGGCCAACGGGTCGTCCGGACCGACCGGAATAACATTAGTAACACGCAGAAACGTATTTCGTACGCGTTTGAACGTTTCCGCGGCGGCGATGGCGATAACGTTTTTCGTATAACGCGAGACGGCAACGGTTGCCGGCGTCACTGCCGCAGTGGCGATAAACTGCGCGTTGTACGCGCGAACATATTTTTTATACGGAAATAATTATTAAGATGAAAAAACTTGATATTTTTTACGTTTAAAATTTTAACGCGAGTTAAAATACTCTTCGAAAAATACAAACAATAATAACAACCTTACTGTTTTCATTTGGAAATTTTTAATACGTAACGATAAATTTTCTCGGCGCGCGACACCGTCGTTATTAACAAAAAAACACCGTTTCGCGTTATAACCGAGGTTTTTATTTTGTATTTTCCGGCAATTTATACGTTATGTTTTCAATATTCCCAACGAAAACGACGAACATATTATATTGTTACAAGCGCTAGTTTCGCAGACGGGACAAAATCGTCGAATATTATAATCGTTACAATGATAATGTAACGCGGTTTGTAAATAGACGTCGTTAAAATAATTTTTTCAATAAAACCGTATGGGCGGGCAATAAAAAGTAATGTTTGACGAGAGACAGCGATGATATCCGATAGCTATGCGGGGAGTCTCGAACAGAAATTTAATTATATATTATATCTTCCGGCCGAACGTTCCGTCACGATACAATATTATATACCCACGATAAAAAAGATAAGTATATTGCTTGTGACATATTTTTTTTTTTTTGTTTTTTGGTTTAAATTATGAACTTTATATAAAAAAAAAAAAAACGCATTAAATCTAAATTACCATATAAGACAGGGTAAAAAACAAAAATAAAATATTCCAAAAGACGTATGCGTATAGATGCATGCGTGTAGATAATTATTATTAATTTTGACTAAAAAAAAAAATCACCGAACAACGCGCAGCTTCTATATGCATTATGCACGGACGTCCATTCGGGGGGGGGGGCGTACGAGACGGGAATGTATTCCCCATAGCTTTTTCGTACTCGCTTACTCGACGTACTTATTAAGTCCGATATCGTTGAAAAACACAAATACGAAATGTACAATAATGCAACGGATAAACTATAGTAAAAAAAAAAAAAACCACACACACGCACCCCCATATTATTATGGAATAGAAAACAATGCAATCTACCCCCATCCGCACGGGATTCACCGAGATTGTACTTGTTTTATTTTTTTTTTTTTTTCATACGCCGAAACACGAAAACCGTAACTATATGAGCGTGTAAATTCCGCCGATTTCATTTGCTTGCTTGCGCGTGCGCGAAACGTCGGTAATAATATTGTGAACGGCGTACGGGCGTAAAATGGGTACGCGACCGTTTTCTTTACAGCCGGCGCACAAACCGTCGCCGTTACCGTCGCCCGCTCTCGCACCTGACCGCCGGCCGCGCATCCGAGTCGCGCGCCGCAATACGCCGTGACCTTTATAACGTCGGGCGTCGCGACTCGAATGTACTACCGCGTTTCGCGTCCGCGCCCACACAACCCGGGCAACGGAATAGAACATGGACGTGTCTGAGAACGTGTCCGCGGCCAGTTGTTAACTCTCAACAGTCTCAACAGTCCGTACCGACGCCGATCCGTTAGATCCGAAGGAAAACCACTCGCCCGAAAGAATTCGATAATAACAATAACGCGAACAATCGACCGTTTTGTCGCGTTCGGTATTTTTCCGGTTGTCGGTTTTTTTCTCAAAGATACAGGCCACTCGCTGTTGACTTTCCACCACCCCCCCTCCCACGTCCGAATCGGGTTCGCTGCCGGCAATAACGACTCGACGGTTCGCGAATACAAATCGATAGGATAACGATATATGCATCGCGATGCTTACGCGTCCGGACCAGTGGTTCTCAACCGGCGGTCCGCGGATCGGTCATCGCGATAAGTTTCACGAGAGAACACGTATTGGATTCGTAGATTACCTACCACGGACCGATAACCTAACCTCGCTTCTGGCGTCTCTAAAAACAGACTTCGTAGAATAATAGCAGTGCGCGATCGTAGAACAACGGTTTCCGAAAATAGATTAACAGTAGACAATAATTGTCGTTATTAATCGATCGTTTAACGGACAGGTTTAACTTACGGAGATGGGCACCTTGCATCTCGGAAAAGTGTTCTGCGGTCGTCGACCTCGGTAAAGGGTCTACAGAGTGATTTACCCCGTGTCAGTATCCAACAGCCGTAGCCGATTACCGATCCCCGCGCCAATTCAGACGAAACGAAAACGAGACGTCATATTGTTTTTAACACGGTCCGCTTTCTGCAGTGTACCGAACGGTAAACTGTTGCGATGCACAATGCTTACCGGTACGTTATTTTTTCAGATTAACTTCCCCGCGATGATAATATCGCGCAATATTAATTTTATCTACACCGAATCGAATAGATATCGGTAGTTATTGAAATTATAAGATAGTAAATACCTACGCTACACTACGCTAGCGGTGAGAAATACGATTTTAATAAAAATTGCAATAGATGGAAAGAGAGGAAGAGAAAGACCGGAAAAGGGGTAATTGGACGCGATTGAGAGACGATATGAGGACGGCGGGTGTATGCGAGGACGATATGGGGGGCGGGGGGTCGGGTCGGGTCAAGAGTGAAGTTTAGACTGGGGCCAAAGAGAAGCGGAAAAAGACGGTTTATTATATTGAAATGCCAACTATTGCTGTGGAAACTTTGTTCCCTTTTTAAAACCTTATTTAATGCATTGTAAATCGCAATCTTTTAGGTACCCGGACAAATTTTAAACAAACCGTATTGAGGCTAAACAAAACCAAACAATATACGCACGGCAATTTATTATTTACCAAACAATATTATCGTATTGGTCATTCGAATGGGACGATTGAAAAACGTGAAATGTTAAGTCCGTTTGTATTCATTATGCGTGCCGATAAATCGTTTACTCCCCCCCTCATTGTGTACGACTTGTGTTTAATATAAACATTGCCGTCTGTCGGGCGCAACAATTTACCGACAATTGTCGTTACTCCGTTGCCTTTACCACGTTTCGCCGCTCCCAAAAGTTACCGCGGTAACCGGGTCGTGAGGGGAGTTGGAGTGGGGTAGGATGAACCTCCCCGTTGCCCAGCGGATTTACACTTCCGCGAGACTCCTGAAATATGCGCACAACGCGTGGTCGACAAAAAATTATCGTAATACGTGTTTTTAACACTTGACCCGGCTNTACCGCGGTAACCGGGTCGACTTTCGCTCGCTCCCGTTTTTTTTTTTTTTTTAAACGTCCCGACGCTACTGGCGGTTTCGATTTTTTACGTCGACCATGACACACACACGGTTACGACCGACCGCTAATATTCGTATATTATTATCACTATCGTTATACTTTCCGTCTCATAACACGATATTACCCCCAAGTCGTAAATTACGACGCGCGTCAAACGCAATGAACGATAATTACACGTGTCCGGTACGTAAGCGTATCGTAAGCGGGTACGCGAAACGCGCGCGCGGACGTCCGGAATGCCCGACAATATCGGTAGCGACGCGCGACTGCTGTTACGCGTACCGCGGGCCGGTCTCACCGACTGTTACCATTACTCGACCTGCCCGATACGCGTTCTCTGCGGTGTTTATTATCAATCGTTTAAATACATTAAGACCGTATCCGACGCATCGCACGTCGAATCCGCTCGGGTCCCGGTGACTTTTACAAATCGTACGGCTCTCGATTGACGGACCGTTTGCAACGTCTGGACGCGCACGTACGGTAACGGCTGCGTAATCATAAAACATAACGATACGTCACACCGATGGACGGGGGCGGAGGGTGAGGGGGGGGGGGGGGGGGGCGGTCGACTTTTCCCCGATAAAATATTTCGTCGAGTACAACGCAACGCCAATAACCGTGCAGATTTTAATTCGAGTTTATGCGAGACACGCGTGTCACGCGGGCAGATGTAATTTCAATTACCCTATGCGCGTACGTATGCCGACCGCATTCCCAACTCGCAACAGTGGGCCGCTGTTGTGAATGTCGCGAATCAGATATGTCGGCTTTTTAAAATGCGTGTTGCTGTTGGGATTTTGTCCGATAACGATTGATGTTTTCCCCCTCCCTCCCCCGGAATTGTGCAGCATCCCATATACTCTCTTTCTTTTATTTTTTTTACCGGTCTGCGCCTGATTATGTGATAAGCGTACATTCCTGCCGGAGAACCGTTTGTTTTCGCGTGAGGGGAGTTGGAGTGGGGTAGGGTTAACCTCCCCGTTGCCCAGCGGATTTACACTTCCGCGAGACTCCTGAAATATGCGCACAACGCGTGGTCGACAAAAAATTATCGTAATACGTGTTTTTAACACTTGACCCGGCTATAGCAATAACAAATGACGTTACTTTTATTTACTTCGTAAGGTTTCATGCGCAGCGGCAGCACCCTCCCCCCGCCATCGCCGCCTACCCCTCTCCCGCTCTTGTAGAAATTCCGCGCACGGGCCCGTCACCCGACCGGGCTAACGACGGCCGGTAACAAAATATTTATAATAAATAAAATGTCCACCGCGGGCGGAACGAATGAAAAAGCGGCGGCGGCGGCGGCGACGGCGACGGCGAGTCACGATGACGAGGCGTGTGTATAGTAGTGATAATAACTGTCCGGACGTGTGTGCCGGTCGTATTGAAACGACGCGGAAAAAAGTGATTATTATAAATTATTTTCCGTCTCCGTCCATCCGCCCCCCCCTCCCCCGATATATTATAATACCAGATTATGCGCGCACCGTCGACCGTACCTGCGTACGCGATATTATATTGTTACAAAAATATGTATATGCGTACGGGCGGTTGTGTATTTTGTGAAATAAAATACAATATCACGCGTATTGTACTGGGACGCGCGTACGCGCGGAAATAAAACGAAATATAATAACGCGCGACGGAGGCTCCCGCGGGTCGTCCAGGTGTAAAAAAAAAAAAAAACCCCCCGCGACGGGCCCGTTTGTAAACGACGCCCGTGTGCGCCGTACGTGCCGCCGTCGGTCGTGATAAATGACGATGACTGAGCACACACGCGCACGCACGCACGCCGAAACGGAGCGACTGCCGGAGGCGGCCCGGCGACGTTTCGGTTAATTACACGTCCGCTTGACACGCCGCGGCGGCGCGACCATTAATAACGTAATAATATTTTATACCCCCGGCCGGACGCCGCCGTCGCGCGCGCCGCGCCGCCGGGCGGCTGCCGATCGACCGCGACGGCGGCGGCGACGGCTTATCGTGACAACTGTGACAACGCCGGGATCCCCCCTCNCCCCCCGCCGCCGCCCCCGTAATAATAATAACGTAACGGATAAACGCGACGGGCGATTTCGACGCCCGGCGGCGGCTGTCCTCGCGGAAATACGGCCGCGTCGACACTCGCCCCTCCCCTCCCCCCCACCCCCGAACGGACCGGCTCCGCGCCCGGGCGCGTTATTCTAACACGTTACTGTCTCGTACGGACAACTGGAAAACGCGGTGTGTCGAACGAGGGCGACTGACGCCCGTGCGTTAGCTTTCCGGCCGGTGAAAACATTGCGATTTCGTCCAAATTTCGGACGTCCCGACGTCCCAAAATCCCATTGCTAACGGGCGGTACCATAGGCGATAAGTTTCGATTGGCACCTAGTCGGTACGTGTACTTCGTGCGGTTAGTAGCAGAATCCCGTGAACTTACTATCACAGCATGCATATAAATTTATGTCCTATAATTCGAGGTTGGCGTACCGACTACGACACTACGGCCGATCGTTTGTGCATATTTTTCGCGGACGGCTGACCCGCGGTGGTCCAATGCGTGAACACCGTTTATCCGGGGACGGGTGTATGTTTCCTATTTGCATAGGAAATAAGTCGAAGGACTTAATTCAGCGGAAAATGTCGTTGATGAATTCGGGGAAAATAAAATAAAACCGCAATTTGTGTTTAATTAGTGTCACTACAAGTGTAACATTTTTATATTATATTACAGAACAAATACCTTTAAGATTTTTGAAAACACGCACAGGTATAATGTGACATTGTTAAAAGTGTTTGGTTATAAACTATTAGAAATTAAGGCTGTCCCTCCCCCTCCTGAATTTTCACCACCGGGCGCCTTCGATATTAAAACGGGAGAAATATCAACCGCGGAAGAGTATCGTAGACGTGCGCACAGGGTGGTACCGGGTGTTTCGTGACACGTCTCGCGGCCCGTGGACTAAAGCGCGAAATTCACTCGTTCTGCGCTTTATTTAATTCTACGGTAACCGCCGTGGCGTATGACAAATCGTCGTTAAGTAACCGATAAATCGAACCGACCGGCAACCACGACTAACCGCGATATTGTCTATACATATCCACGGTCTTGTGCTCGAGATTTATCGTAATAGTGATGCTATTGAGTTCTTTGAACGGTATCAATGTTATCGTTATGTTGAGATACAGGCATAATGTAACTATAGGCAGTAAATAATATCATTTTTAATGAATCGATATTTTACTCTCGTAATCTAGGGGGGGGGTGGTGGATACGAGGCTATTTAGCCCCCTTCCCCGACCCCGTTAGCCGTGTAAAACGCAAACGAATAATATAAACTCTTCAGCATTGACAAATTATTACTGATAAAATACTAATCATAGCATATTTGCACTTCTCTTTCAATTATGCACTACTATTTTGCTAAAAATTCACCTCTTTCCGGAAAGCAACGCCGTTGTGTAACAAACGCCCCAACTTCTTGATTTCTTTCTTGATTAAGTATCTAAAATGACTAAATCTCATGTTGATTATTGTAGTTGATATCTGTTAAATCTTATATTATTATTACATTATTTATAATTATACATTACATCCAATATCGATATTATATTTAATCACTTGTAACCGTATATATTACCTATTGTTTTATTGTAATGTAATATTTTGTTTCAGTCGGGTTCAAGCACGTTATATTCCAACGAATAAATTATCGTTATTGTTTTTACTGTCGTTACTATAGTATACTGCACAATTATGCATTTAGTCGAGTTTTATTTGATTGAAAATTGAACAATTCTGTGTAAGCCACTGCCCCAACATATTATGTCATAAACTCTGAATAAAATACCGTCAGATCGCGTGTTACCGGTCAACTCACCTGCTGGCATATCAAATTTTCTATGTTTTTTTATTGAAACTTTTTTTTTTAACCATGGTTCGTTTTTATACTATACGAAAATAGTTTATAGATTGTACAAAAATGAACAATATAAATAAGACAAAGTTCAAAAAAAAAAAAAAAATATTGTAAACCATAAGACAATTGCAAATGTTGTATTTATAATTGTTGAAATAAAAACAATTTGTAATATACTATTAACGGTTGTCTAGAAAGTTGTTTATATTGAACCGCCTATTGCTTCCTAAATTAGACCACTAATTTCACTATTAATTAATTGTTTTTATTCTGCAATGTTGTTTATATACAAGGCCAAATGAGGCGAATATGACTGAAAACTGACCGAAGAAGACGTATACAGTTAGCCGTGAGAGCATGCAATAATGACTTGTGTGGACTTAATCAGTGTCAAATCATTTACGGTGTTCCTAAAACTACAACTGAGAGGCACGCTGACGGATTTTAATTTTATATTGTAATACCTGTGTTTCAAATATAGCCAAAAACCATTGACAGATTCTAAGTTTAAAATGTTTTTAAGACGGACAATTTTAATTGTACATTGTATTATACCTATATGTTTTAAATTAAACTATACGACATATTATTATGTTATAGGGATAAATTTGTCAATTTTTTTTAAAATAAACTGGTAAATATTGTATTTGACATTCATTACCGTACCTATAAAATGGGTCCAATTTATGATATCGGTGGTCCAAATTAACCAACTGGATACATAGGTTGGACCGTTCTGTAAATTTTGAAAGAATTCAACATTTATACAGTTAAAAAAAACAAACTAAAATAATCGTGCCAAACTATTTCTCACATACCACTTTAGTGTAGTTTAACATTAATCACGTTGAATAATTTACTGAAAATCACAAAAATATCCAAAGTTATCCAACATAAGCTACTCTTTACTAGATAATATTTTTGACAAAATTAAAATTTTAAAATATAATTATTTTACATGTTTTGATTGTTTATTATTAGGGTATGGACTGTGAATTATAATGCAAATTGCATTTTTTTCTCTGAATGTCTTAAAGCAATGCTTTCCAAACACAAAATTCGTTTCATACATCAAAGAATTAAAATGTGAAACTTTTATTTTGAATTTTTGACATTTCAAGCGCATTTTTAGGTTTTAAGGTATTTTTTCTTCTTTTACAAACTTCATAGTGTTATCAGAAAATTTGACAAAAAAATTATTACTAAATAAAAATAATAAATAATTTCATATCTCTATTTTTAAAACGTATTATAGATTTACCGATCGTACCAGATAAATACGATGCTAGCTGCAATTAAAAAAAAAAAAAAAACGATAAGCTATTTATCGAGTTATAATTTAGTCATATTGCGCTATTTGCACTGTTATGTTTAGTACATTTATATAACTAATAAAAAAAAGTTTTCTTTCAACGTTTAAAATAATTTTTTAATATTTTTTATTTATTGAAGCGCATTAAATTTTATTTTTTTAGGGCACGTTTCTTGTTTTTTAAAACGTTTAAATCCGCACCCTAGTTATTATATTTACATTCAATATCATACCGTATTTTTAAAGCTTTTTTGTTGGTTATATTGTTTTCTATACGCGGATTCCGTATATTATACGTTTTTACGTTTCAGAAAACATTTATCGTATCAATACCCTTTGTATAGTGTTTAATAGTCTTTTCGGCTTTCCGAGTCCATTGAAATTTTAGGTCCAATAACATTGTGTTGTAACAGTATTTATGGATTCAAAATATCCGTAATAATCTTCTTTAAACCCCTGTAAATTGAATAATATCGTCCCATATAAAAAAAAAAATCTAAGCATTTTCGTTCCCATTGAGTTGTCCGACACTGTCGGTACGCATAGCCGGTATCCGTTTAATAGGATTTCTTCTGCGACAAACCGTACATCGGTTTAAAATATACAATAACATATTGAATCGTTATAAATCGCACGACGTCTATAACACGATCGTTGTAAAATAATCTCGTCGGACTACTTTTTTATAAAAATAATAATAATAATGAAAAAAAAAAAAAAACGGTAGGCAATTTTATCGCCTACCTTTATCAAAATAGATTGTTAAATTACGATCGCGCTGCACATACCTTTAACATTAGTGCCGCGGGTAATAGGTGTACAGACACGTTCATTAATTGTGTATACGATCACTAGATTTATGGCGTACGCGTGTGGCGAAGTGGACCGTTTTCCGCGGGCATTCGAAACGGAAAACCGTACGTTTTTTCGTGCGCGCTGTGCTCTCCGAATTTTAACCGCGTACAGGTAATGCGCGTATTGTGCGCGTGCATATATTTCGGTACAATACCCGCGTTCGATGTTCGACACGGCTTCGATCAAAAACCGCGCAACCGTGTGAGGGCCCTGCCGCGGCCTTATTGCGACGGGCGCGCGTGTGTGACGCAACGGTAACGATCGTTACGGTCCGTATTACGATGCTCGCGCAGGTACACTCGTATCCAGTCCTCGGGCTGTGCCGGGTGCGTGTGCGTATGAAGCGTGACGTTTCCGTGTCTGCCGGTCGACCGGACTGAAATAATCGAAAGGACAAAACCGTCACGTCGTCCGTAAAGCAATTGGTGTGCAGGTATGCGGTATGACGTTACGCGGCCGACGTCGGGAACACGACCGACGCGTCGACTTTTACCGTCCGGTTTCGATTTTAATATCCGAATGAACCGCCGGCCTTATTGTCGAACCCGCAGGTCCATCGAATTTTAATGTCTCCGAACGAGATACCGGTGCGGTATTTGGACGAAAAGCCCGGACGCGGGAAATAAACAAAGTTCCCCGACGAAGAGACGTATAAAGGCCACGGCACAAAAATATTTTTATTAGCGTACGGTGCAAAAAAAAAAAAAAAAAAATAAAAAAAGTGTCAATAACAATGAGACGGCTTCCCGAGACAGAAAAAAAGCGGCGCTTTTGCGTACGCGTCGCCGGCCGCAGTGTTCCGCGAGTCCGACTCCACGGCGTTAATGTTTTGCGCCGGGCTCGCGTTATTAATACGTTATTAATTACTGCGTAATTAATATCTCAAATCGCGGTTCATAATACGCGGCGGCGATAACGATAACGGCGCAACGATAATGACAATAATACAAATGGGCCTCGGTAACGCCGGTGTTGTAGCGCGCGCGCCCGCGGTTATCGTGAAATTAATTACACCGGCACCCGGTGACCGAGTCGCCCGCCGCGCCGTTCCCAGTTGATTACCTTGTTCGCCGCCGTGTTGTGCCGAGCGCTTTGTAACGCTTCATACCTGCGCTCACTGCAGACACACACCGCAACACGCGCACGCACACGCACACGGGCGCGCGGCTCGCCTCACCCGCCGACAGGCACCGCCGCCGCCGCCGCCGGTGTAATTGTCGGAAATTTATTACGGCCGTTGCGTTTACCGGCCGGCGGCGGCGCTCGTAACAGCTCTTCGACGCATTAACATAAATCTTAATCAGCCGTCCCGCGTAGTAAGTCGTCGACGTCGCCGTGAAATTTTATTGCCGCGAGCACCTTTTTTTTTTTTTTTTTTTTTCCATCTTTGTTTTACTTTTCGCGCGCGCCGGTCCCCCGGCCCTTTGCACGAGTTCATTACGGACGCGGCGAGCCGTGTGCGCGCGGCGTGTTTTCGAACCACAATACCCGATAATCTACCGTCGGGAGGTTCCGATTTATTGGAATGCAATAGCGCGTGATATTGTAGGCACGTATACCTGGACGGTTGTTCGAGCATTGAAAATTCCCGGTAGAAATGCCGAAATTATTTCGCTTTCAAAGTCGAAAAAAGAGCTGATACCGGGGATGGGAGCGGCCGCTGTGGTGGGTGAGAAGTTGCGAAGGTATCGGATACATAAGGTATACTTGATTTATACCTGTAAGCAACGATAAACCGTTGCTTGCCGAAAGACGATCCCGAGCGCAGTTCGGTAATACTTAATATGAAATGCCGTAATTTTTTTTTGCCATTTTCGTTTAAATTTGATTTCAAAACGTTTATTAAAAATTGAAAAAAAAGGTTTGAAAATTTTACCGCGTCTAGGTAAGTCCAATATAAGTATTATCACCGAGTTTCAAGTCTCTACGTGTTTTCATAACCGAATTACAACAATAAAACGCCTGAAAATTAAAATTCCTTAAAAGCATGAAAATGGCTCAAGAATTTTGGCGATGGTACCGTAAGAAAGTAAATCAAAAAGGCAACAAAAAACGTGTCTTGTGACTTTTCGTTTAAATCATTTTCTCTGGTAGAAAACGTCGTCCGTGTTTTTATAAAATAATGAAATCGTGAGATTGTACGTTTTCCTACGTTTTTTCACACTTAAGTGCTTTTATTTAAAAAATGACGTCGAAAATCAAAAAAATTACCTCTTCGTAGTACCATATAGACAACTCGAGCTTTCAGAAAAATGGCGACGCGTTAAAATCGAAACAAGTTTACTAAAAAAAAAAAAAAAAAAAACGTGTCCACAGACTAGAAAAAGAAAAAAAAAAAGAGAAAAAATAAACAGCATTGTAAAACCGATAGCTCCCTCGCTACGCTCGGAATCTAAAATAACAGTATAATATAATCAGTTGTCAGTGTTGTAAGTTGTAGAATTGATGAAAATCACCATCGGACTGACAGTATTTGATATTATCATACACAGTTCAATGAAAATTATACACAGGTATTCATTTTTATATTTTCGTATAATTTTCAATATTATTATGTCGTTAAAATCGTATATAATATTATTTATACTAAAAGTTTGGGGTTTTTTTTTTTTTTTTGTGCAGCGTGGAGTTTTTTTTCCGGATTATTATATACCGGTATTGAAAATTGTACGCGCATATTTTGATTTGAGCCGTGAACTCATAACAGTTATTACTGTTATACAATATCACTGAGTTCTAAATCTAGATAACTAATTGTTGTTGAAACCAATAATTGTGATACTTACAATCGCACTGCTCACAAGTCATGACACGTTTTTTATTAAACAAAATCAACTTCAGAAAAATATATTACAGTCGGTTGTTTAAATTAAAAATAAACACATATTATTGGATCCCTTTACGCTGCTGCCATTTTTTTTTTTTATCATCAAATATTTGATCGAGAAGGGGTATATTAGAAGCAATTACCTTGTATATTTCGACCATGGGGGATACCAAAATATATATTCCCTATTAGATTGTTATTATATTTTTTCGATTTTTGTTTCTACCAGAAATAATGCACCGTAACAATTCAAAAATAACATATTTTCTGAGAGAAGATTGTCTCTAGTTGGTTTGTAAGAAAGTCGTTTTTTGATTTTCCGTGTAATTTTTCAACAATCGGGAAAAAATATAGGAAAACCGGACAATTGTACGGCGTTAATAGTTTCATTATTTTCGATTTTGTTTTTTTTTATTTTTGAAATTCGGTTAAAACGTCCAAAACCGAACTCGAAAAAGCATAAAGCCTCTGGTGTTAATCTCTGTATACATAAAGTGACGTCACAGTTTACACGGATTATGATTCGTGTAATTAATTATTATTGTCGTTTTTGATCGCGTATTTTCTCGTACTACGGGGCCTACTATTTAGACGCGTTTTATTCGATTATACCATGACACGCGACAGAACGATCCACGGCCAATCCAATAAATATTTAAGCATGTATTTTGAGTAGGTACACAAATTATATAGACAATGACTTCATGGACACAAATTCCACTCGTTACGAAAACGTTTAGTATTCAAATTTCACCGTTGCATTATTATTGATAACAGGTGCACGATATAGCATCGATTAAATATTTACGTGTCGTGTCTATTGCATTTTTCATGACTGAATTCCTAGTCCGTTTATACACGAGGTACCCACACTGAATACACTGTTGTACGGTCACTTAAATAATTTAAAATCCTCTTTTACTGTTCAAATATTCTTAAAAAAACCGATTATACGTATACGTATAGGTAATCGACGGCGCATTTTTGAAATGGAAATAAATGAATGTTATACAAACACCGAATAAATTATTTCGAGTAACCATCTCTAAACGACATGGTCTCGTTATCATTTTATCAACACCGAGTAAGTATATAATGTCTTGTTTTCTGAATAGTCCCTATACCCACTCGTATTTGTTTTATACATGATGTGTTTATTCGCTTGTTTACAAATATGTTCGTTTTATCAGCAGCGCACGCAGGGTTATTTTTTAGCTGGGGGTTGTGCTTATAATTATTTCCTAGAAATAAGATAATACACTTCATATTATCAGTACACTCGTATCACTGTTATTACAGAGTAAATGATTTTTGATAAGATTAAATTTCATTTAATTCTGTGACCAAAGATATTATGATGCCGAATGTAAAACTTGATTTATAAAAATTTTAGTGAAAGAACCCATCATTTCCTGGGGCTGTAATGTTTGGCCTTTCAAAAAATATGATTACTAGGGCCCGGATTTATATACTTTTACATGTTTTTATTAGACAGTTCAAAAAGTAACTAGTTAAGTTACAAGTTTAGATTATAGTCAATAGAACCGAAATACAAAGTTTAATTTTACATATTTCATTATTTGTTGACTGTATTATTCGATATTTCATTGCATATAAATGGTTTTAAAATGCATATATTTAATATTTTGGTTACATTTATATTAGTTTAAAAATAAACATAAGAATAATAAAAATAAAATACATTTTTTTTTTTTAAAACGTTTTTGTCGCATATTTTTTATTTAAAAAAAATAAATAATTTTTATGTATTGTTTTTCAGACTGAAGAATGTCGAAAATACCATTATAAATCAATAATTTTTGCATATGTTTTACTTTAAAGGGTATATTTCTATAAAATCAGAGTATAAATGCGTGTGTTTGCACACGAATCCGGTTTTTAATGATTAAATAACTTAGCAAAATGTTGGTTTGATAAATTTTATTTCGATACGCTAGTGGCCAGAAACGTATATAAGCCCATAACTCAGAAGCACTACAAAAGAAAAAAAGACGGACATACTTCTCAGAAAAACAATATTACCTACGTGTCCGCTCTGGACGGGTTCTCTCCGTTTCTGTTCTACCGAATATTATAATTATTATTTTATGAACATTTTTATAGACATTATTATAGCTGCAACTTTTAATAAAAACATTAAAATTATAAACATCGTGTATGTGTACTTATAATTAATATAACAGTTACAGGTATATTGTATAAGGAAAAATGTTAAAAAAATGTTGTTTTAATATAGTCAATTAAATATTTTCGAAAAATCTCTTCAATAATACATTTTTAATACACTTAACTAAAATTCTTGTAAAATATTTTTTTGATTGTTTTCACAGAAAAATTTTCCATAAAACTTTTTTACGTACGTTTTAAAAATGGTTTTAATTAATCGAATAAAAACAATTATAAAATCTATATTTGATAACGTTTTTTTTTTTTTTTTTTTTGTTTTCGATGAGAAAAAAATCAAAAAATATTGTCATTTTTAAATTTCTGTATAGGCGTGTTAATGTCGGGCGTCGAAAATGGTTTCAAATTACTTCTCCGGAATAACGTCATTGGCCTGTATTATTGTTTTATTACTATGATAATATATCACAATATTAATATAATATTATTCGACTCCGTTGTAAATTTCCGAACGCGACCCATAAGGAGCCCACATTAATTTGACACCAATTACAAGTTAAATGATATAGAAATACAACGGATAGTTAAGGCTTTGGTTTTCTTTTCAAAAGAAAGCTTGTGCTGAAAAAATAGAGTTTGTGATACAAGTCGTCATAAAAATTAGAACAAAATTTATAAGAAAATAATTGTAGGCAATGTGATATTAAAATGACACCGATAGAATATAATAAACTGCACGTTGTGATGGACAGTCGCATCTCAAAAAGCTAAAGCATAGAAATGGCAATCATAGGTAGCTGTTTGTAATTTAATAACAATAATTTCTATAGCGTATAATTGATAATTTGATCAGTCAATTTACAAAATAATTGTTACATTATCGACCAATTATTTTTCACTCGGAACAAAATAATACATACATACATAATATATATTTTGTGTATGGGTACATACGTATAGTGAATTTAAAACGACTGATTTTATGTCCGTACGGGTTGACTTGTACTTAAAAATATTCTCGTTCCTTTCCATACGAATACATAATAATATTTATTTTTTTTTTTTATAGTATAGAAACATTCTTATGAAATTCTGAGAATAATTGTACGAGTTCTGTTCTTGTGATGAATACATTTGTGCGACTTCTGTAACGTCAGATTATACGGACTTGACTTGCCCGCAGGTCAACGCATATTACAGTGCACTGTTATAAATTTTAATTGAGCACAAATAATGTACAGGATAAAAAGCCAATATACGCGATGTTTATACGATGTCAAACATCGATCTGACATTCATAAACCATAATAAATGACCCGAGATAACAATAATAGTAAAAAGAAAAATCGAAAACCATTAGATTATTGAACTCTGGGTATTATAGAGATCGTTATCGATAAAAAATAACGGTTATATACTAATCCCGCGGAGAGTATCGCAGTTCATTTTTATAATAATATGCTCGTAAACGGTACCATAAAAAAAATAATAATTACATTATGTTTAAGCGATTTAAAAGACGACAGGAAATAAATTTAAGTGGCGGGGACGTAGCCTGTAGTCTTAATTTTTAAATTCGACGTTCATAAAATGGGTTACAGGGACGCATGTTAATATATATTTCTTTGATTCCGGAAAATTTTTTTTTTTACGATTTTATCTCATTTAATTTCCCCCCCCCCACATTTTATTTTGTTGGTCAAATTGTATATGCCCTGATCGCAAATAGATACTGCATCTAGATGTCCTTGTTTAGATCGGCAATTATATAATTGACTGTAAAAACTGACAGAAACTTAAAATACTATTACTATTATCCATTACGAGACGGTCATGAATTCTAACAAGCAACACAGTCATATCGTGTTATTTTTTTAAAGTTGTAATCTAATATTTTGTCATTGATATAATTTGGTTTTTCTTCGTTTTTTTTAAGTTCTATTTCGATTTGTTGTTCATATTTTGATATATGAATTTGTTTGAAGCATTTTTAAAAATTTCGAATATTTTGAATGTATTAGGATGATGATGATAACAATTTGAACTGAATTCGGACTGGGCACTTTCACAAGCATTTGCAATAAGATTTCTGTCAGAACCATCGTTCGCCTAAACACTAGGGGGTAACGTTTAACTATTATCCGGTCTGTGTAATTAATCAATAGATAATCGAAAATTCATTTATTTTATTATTTTCTGGTTCAAAAAGTTTCTTCCGTATAGTTGTGTTAAAATCACATATTTTTATTTTCAATCAAAATTGTATTTTCGGCGTAACAATTAGAATCTGTTACTTACGCACGTCCACGAACATAATTGTCGTAGCGATGCGTTTGTTATTAAACTTTAAATTATTTTTTACCAAGAGAATTTTTTCTCTTTCGTTAAACATAAAACAAATTACGTCCATTTTTCGTGTTGGCTCTATTAATAATCAACGAGTACTGAATTAAAATAAACTGGATTGTTCATAATCTTTAGGTATAATAGGTGATAGGTAACCGATAGTAGAGGTAATACAGTATATAAATTGATACATTTAATTTTATGATTGTAATTTTTCGGGAAATACCTCAGAAAAGTATGTACTTTCGGCGAACTATGTGGTCATTTTGACGGTGAAACTCTGGTTCTGTACAATACATAATAACAATTTCTTGCTATTTTTATCATCTTTTGGTTCATTTCCGTTCATGTAGGGACTTTTTGTTCGTTTCGGAACTCACCACGCCCCAAACATCTCTAAGAAAATATTATTTCTCCTGTTAAACATCACGATTGTCAGTAATCACTGGCAAACCTGCAATTTTTGTACAAGTTATAATGTAATTTTATATTTTATAAACATAGTAATGCAACGGTCAAAATATTAAAATACCGTTACGTGGTACTTAATATTATTTCAATCCGGGCCCGCAGCGTGGCGATTGGTCATCGTCTCGTTCTCGGGTGTATTATATCTCTTTTTTTTTTCCTCGGTCGCGTATCTCCTCTGTTGCTGGTAACATAGCTCCAGAGTTTTTTTTTTTTATTTTTATGTCATAGCGATGTGGGTCGTAACCGAACTTTAAATTGAACGTCGGTTGAAACGGTAAACCGGTTGGCGGTAATCCCTCTGCATTAAAAGAATGTATAGCCGACACTGATATCCTGCAAAATCAATTTATTTATTCTGCTATACAAAAAGTGTGTACACGTTACGGGGAATGCGGTTTAAATCCAGAAAACAATTTTCCGAATATTATATGAAATTAAATTTGACGTACGTATTTACAATAGTATAATATATTCTAAATATTTTAATACACGTACCGTTAAAACGTCACATTTCGTCAGACGTGTTCGTATTCGAAATGTCTGCCAGTCTCACTATATTATATTTGATACGTTTCGTCATATATGACAAGTGACACGCTACCGGTGATGGTTAAATAATTCCATTGTCACGTGGAATTATAATACCTACGTGTCTGATGCGATATGATTCGACATTACTGTTATGAGCTGAGCGGGTCTTATGATGGCGTATTATTGTTAAATCTGCCAACGTGCTTCAAATATCAAAACATACCGAAGAATCGTGGAACGCTAAACAAATACGCCTAGCATAACGATTCTTTATTTTCGCGTATACAGGGTGATATTTTAAATCGCCGTCTAGCAAAGATTTTGAGTAAATTTAACCGTGATGGGGTTTTTTTTTTTTTTATTTAGAATTGTTTACGAAATTTTCAAATGTTCACCCTTTTTCAAGTACACCATAAACAAATGCCAATCGTAGATTCATAGTATGATTATCATTTTAAAAACGAATATGCAGTCTACGACTCCTCCGGTCTAAATTGTTCACTGTTTTAACTCATGAAACCGGACTTCTCATAAACGGAACATGTAGATATCCGATATTATACATACAGTTTTATGCGTATCAATTTTGTTCAGGTAAAGATATTTTATTTTCGAATCGGTTACTGCAGATCGCTATTTGAAAATAAATGACTGTGTGGGTACTGAATTATTGTATACATATTGTAAATATGAATATTAAACGTGACACAATAATATAACGAGTGGAAAAAAAAAAAAAAATCATCACTCTGTACGCATCGTAACTGCAGTATAGTAGTAGACAGTGGTGTACAAGTGTTCGTATATAATAATATTATTATGTAGTATAATACGACAGTAGTATATAATAGTATAATGATATTAGCACGACAGACACTGCAGCAGTACCTACACTACGTGTCTAGAGTCATTTCGACCCCCCCCTTTCATATATTTATATATGTATACCTGTAATAACACTGCGGGTTCGATAAAGTCAACTGATAAGTAAATCTCATTCGGTCATGGTGAAATAATATATCTCCGTGGCCCGCTGGGCGTATATCAATGGGTAAGTATTATAATATATATTGTACCGAGGCATATTATACAAAAACATGTTCGGTCATAACAGAATAGAAAAAAAAAAATAAAAAACTGTAATATTATTATATGTAGATATATTATGTGTATGCATGTATGTATATATTTTCTGGGTCTATTGTTCCTCGGGCCGTGTTTATAATCTCCTCAAACACAATGGACGCGCAGACAGCTTTCCATTGTGCTTACAGGATGTATTGTTTACCATTATTATTATTATAATGCATTTTTTTTTTATCAACCGATTCGGAAATAAAATTATGTAGGCTATAAAATAATATACGAAACCTCTCGACGACCGCGACGTTCTACAGTGGCAAATCCAGTCATTTTGGCGGTCCGGCCGACGGGGAGATGCCGGGGGAGACGGACAAATTCCAATTTCACGAACGGTTACCCGATGAATCACCACGTGGTGATGATCCGACAGTATATTTTAAAGACATATCACATAATAATAAGTAAAGGTACGCAAAATTATCATTATTGTCTCTGCAGTGTCTTTGTGCGTGCGAGTTCTGACAGTTTTCCAAATCATCAGCTTGTACCAAAATCTAATTGGGGTATATATTTATAGTATACCCTATATGAATTAAAAACATAAGCGTCAGAAAGACAGGCACGTTTGCTATGTTTTGACGTAATTTCTTAATAATAGATAATTTGTGATTAGTTATGCATTAAAAGTACATCACTTTCTGGAAAATACTGCAGTCTCGAATAGTAATCTGGTCATAATTTGTACCATGAGTAGATGGGAAGACAGGATAGACAGAGTATAATGCATATGCAACGAAAATTATTGCAAACAAATAAACGATTTTAAACGGAATTCTATACGTTAAATTGTTTCCTTGCTCCCTTAGTAACCGAGAATTCAACAAGAATTAAACAAAACCAAAAAATCATCTAAGGCTGAAGTATTGAAAATATCGGTAAATTTTTCAAAACACCAAACGGAATCCCGCATCTTTTAAGATAATGTGTGAAAAATTGCAGTATATGTCTAAACGAAAATGTTTTTTTTAAAAAGAATGGAAAAAAATATAAGAAATCCTAAAACAATTATCAAATAAAGTACCATTAAATGAAAAATCTGTATCTTTTACGGTATAATACGAAAACATTAAGGTAGTTTTATTAGCCGTAATATTGTTTTTCCGAGAAAAAAAAAACACATTTTTATACAAATAATGGTTTCTTCGTTAAACACAGAATTTAAAAAATGAGGGGGGGGGAAATAATAGATTCTAAAAAAGAAATGATGTAGACAAATAATAATGATATGGATGTCGTTGTTGTTGACATTCGTTGGAAACCCAAAAATAATCAATAATATTTAAGGGCGATTATTTCTGTTCGATATACCAATCGAAAACTTTTGTCATAATTATTATTGAACCATTAATAACGATTACGTTGCGCGTCGACGTTGTTTCCGTTGACCCTTATCAACTATAAAACACAATTGAGATATATTATCATAGTGTAGTCATTTACAATCATTAATCATTTAAATAAACGTTTAAATAAAAGTGTTAAAACACAGTGTTCGGTTTACGAAACATGACCAATTTATGAGTAAACTACGCATGGGCTTTTTGATGTCTCGGTATAACAAACGGGCACCGTAGACAAATTACGTTACTTATATGGGAAATACATTCTATCGTCTACGTTGAAATAAGAGTCTAAACTTTAGAACTCTTAGAGAAAAAGGCTCCATTTCGTTTTTAAATTATTAAACGGACAAATCTATTGTGCAGTGTTACTTTGAAAATCAAATTTTTCAGTTATTTGATACAATACTAGGAAGTTAGATAAATTGTATGTGCCACTCAAGTGGTTGACACGAATTATGGTCGGAATGCTCCTATATGAATAGATGTATGAATTTAGTACAGAACATCGTTAATATAGACTTATCTGTGTGTAAAACTGTCGATTTATTTAATAAGTATTTAAAACAACTTAATTAGTATTGATAACTATTGTAAGATATAGTGTAGGATGTATACTACCTTGACACCATTATACGGACACCATTATTCGTCTAATAAATAAAACATATATCTAACAAAATTTAAAGAAGATTGGGATATTTTCGAGGGGCAGAACGTTATTCTGTTTTCCTAAAAAATGGCATAAAAATCACTTAAATTATGTTTATTTTTGTTAAAAATAGTGAAAATTAACATGACTGTAACTTATTTGTTCGGTGAAACTTAAAAAAAAAAAAACAGCTACGTGGTATTCTCGAAAATATTTTTGTCTTTAAATACAGATTACAAAATGTAAACTCTTAAATTCAACCGAATGTAATAATATTTATGTTCGGAGTGACATAATTTTGCCATGTTACTTGTTAGTCAGTATTATTAAATATCGGTATAGCTTCTCATTAAAATTTCGAAGAATAAAAATCAGGACAAAACTTATCATATCAAAATTTTGTTTATTTCACCTATATCTCCTTATACACCAATCTGACTCATTTTGTTCTTGCGTATCGTTGACAGGGACAATTTTCAAATCTGACTTTCTGAAAACCGAAATGCACTAAACTTATCTGGTAGTAGCGATTCAATTAAAAAAAATCACTTATATTTTCTTTATTTCTTTACTTCTTTTTGTTGATGCTCTTACTATAAAGTTTTATCATTAAGTTGTCCCTGAAGTACGCAAATTTGCTATGTTGTTCAAAAGACGGAGACAACACACCACGCCTTGTATGAAAATATTATTATGTTTACTCCGCGCAACGTACCGTGTTGAACGTAACGCTCTGACGTTTGGTTTTGTGTGTGTGTGTGTGTGTGTGTGTGTGTGTGTGTGTATCTATGTATGTATGTGTAGGTGACACATGGGCGAGGAAACGGAAATACGAAGCAATGATAAATGCTCCGAGATCCTCTGATAGTGTTTATTATCATAATAATATAATAAACGATATTATGTACGGTGCGAAACAGTTTATAATAATAATAATACGAATATCGTGTTGTTAAATTCGAATGATTTACTGCTGCGCGCACTGATTATCGCGCGCACGCGTTATAACTTATAAACAGGGTTCGCAGGAGTAATAGCGCTAAACAAGTAAATTTTCATCGCTTTAATACGCGCATAAAATCGCCAAAATAAGCAGCTTAGTAAAATCAACGCGTTCCTCACTTCGCTCAGAATCTCAGACATCCGCCAATAGAATCAAATTTTTTAATATCCGACTTGTCACCTGTTATAATATTTCATTTATTCTTTTTGTTTGTTTATTGTCCAATCTTCCTGAACAATAAACAAATACCCTCCTCAGATACAGTCAAATACCTAGGACTATTATTCGGCAAAAAACTAAGCTGGTCTAAACATTTACAAAAAGCAAAAACTATACTGTGTACATATCAAATTGTACACTTCATAATAACCTAAATATCTCTTTTATCAAAGACACTGCCAAACAACACAAAAACAAATTTCATTACCGCTTCCCCCGACACACTAACTCCCTCAATCAATATCAAGCCTCTCCTCCCACTCAATCCTCCTCGTAGGCTAAAACGACAATGGCCCAGGGAAATGTTCTAATTATAACTATTAATCTATAATTTATAATAAATTTAAATAAAACACGCCGAAGTACTATCAATGGATAACGCCTTCAACTCACGTCCTCAACAAATTGTATGTACATTTCACCCATCTTCTTATTGTAACTATATTTAACAGATTGTTGATTTATCAAATAAAAGATTAAAAGAGAAAAAAAAAAATGTTTATCGATTGATCTGAAACAGTTATAGTTGCTATAGTTTCATTATAATTTAGTAATGTGTAGGAGTATTTAAAACCAGGTATTTCGTTGAAAACAGTATAAAATTGACTGGAAAGATAGTTGTAGTTTCAAATTCAAATTTTGGATCCAGCAAACGCCCGAAAATGCCCTATAAATGACTTAAAAATAATAAATGTATGAGAAAGAAAAATTCTTGTTCTCGTTCAAAAATACACGAAACGAATTCATAACAAAACGAGTGAGTTCCGGAAAATAATGTTTAAGTGCGATAATATAATTATACGTATTTCGTTTTTGACATCGTCGGTTATTTATTTTATAATCCTAATTAAATTTAAATGAACGGTATCGTGACTACAGTTTTAAACTAATTAATTTCAATTGAACGTTGTAGTATAGTATAAATAATAAGAATATTGTCTTTCTAGCTTCAGTACAGTGCGACATTGTTTAAAATTTGTTCGATAACTGCGTACATTTAAAATTAATGTCGGACAATAAAATCTAATGGCTTTTTATATAGAGATTGGTACTGAGCGTTTCTTTTTTTTAGTTCTTTAAGTTAACTGAGTCTAATATAATATAAAAATCGTGTATGAATTATTAATTATCACATTATTGTGTAGTACAGTTTATTAAATTTACTATTGTTTCGAAAACCGATAATAATTATAGGTTATGATGCAAGGACTTTTGCGTTCAATTTCGTCGGCTTGGGAAATAACTTGGATTGACAGTTGCCTTATAGAATTATATTTGTCGTGATTACCTGAAATAATAACTATAACAATTTATTAATTCTCCAGCAGCAATTTTTTACAAGGTGTATAAAGAATTGTAACAGTTGTTGGATTACCTTCAAATTCTAAGGCTGTGTTGGTGATGAGAGTTCATGCGTGCACAGTTAAAAAAACAAACGGAAATACTTCGCACGATGGGTGGGCCACTAATTTAGGTGAAAAGTTGAGAAGGTGTAGCGAAGAACTTTAATGCATATTGTGTATTTGTACGCAAAGATTTAAATCGTTGCTAACGAAAAATGGTTCTGAGCAGAGTTCTCGTTTTTAAAAACCGTAATATTCACGATTTAAAAATAATATATTTCGTACGTTTTCCCGTTCTTCGCACATTTTTTTCCCATTTGAACCGCCTATTTGAGAAACAACGTAAGTCATAAAATATTAAAAATTGAGATAATGCGTTGAATGTGTTCTCTATGGATTGCCACATTATATGCGAACGTTTGAAAAAAATACTTTCCGTTAGACCTATCGGTTTATCCACCATAAATCACTGATAGCGTGAAAAACAAATTTTTCTTATTGTTTTCTTCGAGTTACCTTTTTATTGGCTTACGTCGTTTCTTAAATAAGTGGTTCGTTTATCGGGAAAACTCCCGGAAAAATCAAATGACGATCTGCTCAAAGTCATACCATTCCAGTCGAACACTGAAAACTCGAGCGAAATTTCCCGTAGAAAAAAATTGTTCACAAAAAAAAAATAAATCCATACATAAACGTTATTGCGAAACCAATACATCACTCGCTCGGTTTGGAATCCAGAAACATAACAGGACCGGAAACTATTCGTTTAACACGAAACAAAAAAAAAAAAAAACAAAAATGCGAAATTACGGCGGTAACGCGACGGCAATGCGCGATGACAATTCGGCGTTTGAGGTGTACACAATGTTGTTGCAACGGACGTTGCGTTATTGCCGTCATTGTACGCGGACGGGTAAAAATACGCGGCCGAACAAAACCGAAATGAAATAACAAACGATCGCCGTCGGTGTTTCGCGTGCATTTACGTATACGTATGTATTCGTCGGGCCGCGTAGATTGTTGTTTGCCCTCTCGTCGCCGGGGACGTTAAACGTCAGGTTTTGATAAAACGAAGAAACCCCGGCGAATATAATAATATGCGTACAATACATCGTTTGGATCATTGATGACCCGTAACTTATTTTTCACTCCGCCGGGCCGCCGGAGTGTACAGGAACGGCGGTGCGTTGGCGCGCGGGATTTGATGGATGCGCTGCCGGCGGGCAGGTGGTGGTGGCGGCGGCGGTGGCGTGTTACCATCGATATATTTGCATGAGACGTCAGCCGGCGTACGGGCACGGTAGGGGGCGACGCGGCGAGGTGAATACCCGGCAATTGATGGCACTCTTTCAGGTGATGTATGACCCGCGCATCAATCAACCACTGTCATTAAACCCGTCCGAAAAGGGGGTAAAAAAATAAAATAAAAGGGAGACGGAAAGCGAGCGAGTGAGAGAGAGAGAGAGATAGAGTGAGAGAGAGAGAGAGAAAGAGCGAAAGAGAGTGAGCGAGAGAAGGGGAGGGGGAAGCGCCGACGACGGTTCGACAAAGTTGACAGGGACGGTAGAGGGGTGCGCGAGAAAATCGGTCTCTGTCAAACGACGGAGGCGTGTAAAAACGCACGGCGATCGCTTCTGGTTAACGGCGGTGCGGCGGGATATTAATTTCGAGATTAATAATGCTCGGACGAAAATTATTGTCGTTGTTATTATCGATGTTATCGTTAACAGCAACCTAGCAGTGTCGTTGTGACCTAGCAAGTATGTGCGAAAAAAAAAAAAAACGATTTTTATCAAAAATAGTCAGTATAGGCATGGGTACCCATCAAGGGGGAGGGGGGGAGAGGGGATATATTCTCTCCTTGGAAAATATTAAAACTCACACGCACAAATGTGAGCGTTGACGCCGCACAGTCTATAGATGATTATTGATCCGCCCTCTCGTAATGGACCTATCGTAACGTTTTTCACAAGTCTTGTGTTCTTATATCCGAATATATTACTCTTTGAATGCTCGTTAATAGACCAGGTTCCAGTTCGTCCCTCCCTTGAAAATTTCCTTATGAACGTCCATGATGAGTAGAGATACTTAAGCGTTGACGTAACCAGCAGAAACTGTGTAATGCACACGAGGAGATTAAATGCGGAAATTATTAGGTATGTCGCGTTGTTACCACGAGACTACGAGTACTTGGATCAAAACTGTTGTCACGTGATGAATCGAAGACGATTAGTAAAGCAGCCAAGGTGAAGAGAAAGGGGGGGGGACCCATAGACCGTGTTCGGTGTTTGTGTATATGTATACGAATGTGTCACGATCTGTGATTTAACTGCGTTTCCAGTTAATTCTTCTACATCTGAATTAACGTTTTCTACACTCTATTATTTCAATTAATAATTTTAGATTCTGACCGAAGCGCGGAATGTGTTGATTTTACAATGATGTTTGTGCAATTTTTTTCTTTTTGTAAACAACTTTTCAATCAGAAATCTTGCTCAGATTTTCAAGTTTAGCGCCTTTTCCGAAAGGAAATTTTATCTGGGTGTTACTTTAAAGAAGCCAGTATGATTTTTCTAATGAATTTTTCGTAATAATTGGGAAAAACCGGGAAAAAACTTAGAAAAAATGGAAAAATTTACGACGGGTTTAAATTTTGTTTTTTTTTTTGCGATTAAATTAAATTATTTGTAGAGATTTGAAATTTGGACTGAAAACTTATACTTGCCTCACTAGACGTGAAACAATTTTCAAAATATTTGAGCTATTTATAGACATTTAAATTTTGGCAGTTTTGTACGTAGTTTTTATTCGGTACGTACTCTGTAGATAAAATTGTTATAATTGTTGATATTACGGCCTTTCAAAACATGTATAACTGAACTCCGCTCAGAATCGTTTTTCGTTAGCAATGATTAATCGTTCCGTACAGATATACATTTAAGTGCCCTACATATCATATTAACGAAAACATTTTTTTTTTTTAAATTTTTTCTTGTGGGAGGGAGGAGGGGTTGAAATTCCTAATTGTCCCTTATGTACATCCATGTTTCAAGCAAAAACGTATTTAACCACTGTTTTTTCTAAAATTCTATGTCATTGGGCTTTACACCATGTTATATTTACGACTTAACCTGGTCATTTACCTAAACTAGTACCTACACGACCCGCAGAAACTGTATACAACGGGCTGACTATTCTATCCTTCATAAAAAAAAAAAGTAAAAGCCTTGTCTAACGCATTGGCTGTCCTTTGATAAAGCAGAAGTGGAAGAAAATACGTGACTTTCGACACGACACATCATGAATAGGGTGAGATGGCAAGGGATTGTGACGGCGACGGCGATATGATTTTCAATGGGCCTGCGAGCTGTGGAGAAGCAAGAAGAAGATTTAAGTATATACGCATGCAGGTTATACGATGACGAGTGCTTTCGGAGTTTTACGGTTGTATTGTTACATTTTCATAATCGGCACCTTTGCCGCACATTTGAAGTGAAACGGGTTTAATATGCGAGTAGGTACCTTTATTATTATTTTTTGTACACAACGTAAAAAAAAAACCGTGGCCGTCATATATATTGTTATATAGGTAGTTGCCACTACATTTAACCGGCTGAATTACAATCGGGATTAAATGTAGCGTAACGATTCTCATAATAATTTCGTTCTTTCTTTTTATTATTATTATCGCTGTTATTATTTTTTATTAGCATTTGAAAAAAAAAAAAATACCCCCGATGAATCGAGGCTTATAATGCCCTTGTTACTGCGCATGTATAGTCCAATGAATAATATCAAACACGGATCTCACACATACTTTTTACCGAGGCGTATAAGGCCATAAGGGTGCGTGTAACGGTTGTCGAGTGGTCCGCGTATTACAATATTGCACATTGTGTACAGGGGAGCGCGTGTGGCATCCCCTGCGCAGGAATTGTTCGTCGATCAGATTACGACACACAAACACATGGTCAGTTTTCCCAAAAGGGTCATCGTTGTCGGGCCCGGGGGCTATTGACAAATCTGACCTCGACTGAAGTCGAACGAAAATAAAACCTTCAATTTTCGCATTGTAGACGCTATTTTTCAGTGTTTATTTGAATTTACGAGGGTTAAGTGCATGAAGTATAATATACTATATAGTTCTGTTACTCCATTATATCCGTTGCAAACAAGAGTAGGTATACTTACTAAACGTAGATAAAAAGTCACTGTTTATGTTTAAATAATCTTTGGGGCATAATGCATGCACACATCTATTGACTTAATAAAGTCTGATACTGCTGATAGGTGTGTCCACGCTGTTTTAGAAGGGGAGTGTAAAGAGAGAATGTATAGAATCATTTAATTTACAGGTTAAGTTATGATAAACCATTGCTAAAGAAAAAGCAGAGTATAATTAGTCGAATTTATTCAATTATTGTCAAGTTAACCCAGAAATCAACAAAAACTATACAAACGATTTCAAGTTGTTCCCGTTTATTATAAAAACTACAAGGAAAGTCCAAAAATGACTTCTCCATGAATGTACCAACAAGACCAAATATACCACTATAGAGTATTTTACTGAAGGAAAATTGTTTACAGACACACAAAAAAAAAAAAAAACACATAGTAAAACTAATACATTCTTCGCTTTGCTCAGAACTTAAAATTGTATCAATCAACACCAAGTACTTTTCAAATCATCTGCATAATTTTTTTAACTCATAAACAAATATACGACCAGTCGAATGTATACAACTTAAACTTTTACGAGTTCATAGTTTATTAATGAATTTTATATTCGCGTATGATAAAAAAAAAAAATGATGTTTCTTGTTTCACATAAATGCAAATCAAAGAGTTAGGATTTATTAAAATATATCTATTTTTGTTTTTTTGTTTTGTTTTACTATTACTAATTTCGTATTAAATAATACACAATTCAATATTATAAAAAGTTCTTTTAAATAAAATTGAATAAAAAAAAAAAACTTTTCAAACCAACGGTATTGACCACTCTAAATGATTTTTTTTTTTTTATAAGTGATCACCTGTCTATATACTTTATACACGCGATGGCGGTCTCTGAGAAAATAGCACAGAATTGATTTAAATTCCATTAAATTTACAAGAAAATACCAGTCTTCTTTATATATAAAATATTTAGAAAGGCCATTAAACATCTTTGAAGAATTCATTTAATTAACTTGTCTTGGCATACCGTAAACATTTTCAGTCGTGATAAATAACGGCCTTGAATATATTGCAGTCTAAGAAGTTCAGTCGTTAACTTTAACTAACCGTTTTTGTCAGTTCAGTATAACAATATTAATAGCGTCAATTTCACAGTCAATCTATTTATGTGAATAATATATTATACGAAAATGAATCTGTTCGGTACAGACCCCATTCATATTATGGCTGTACATCATTCCGGTGCGCATAATAACAATGGCAGTTTATATAATATACTGATAACGATAATAATTAATAAACTTATATATATATATATTATACTGATGAAAAATACTTATATATACGCGTATATAAGACTTATAAGTTATAAGCGGGGCAGAACACTTCTAGGCGTTTGCGTATTTGTTTTGCGCAGCCCTACACAAACGCCAGCTGTACGGAAAACAATTTAATTTATGTTACGACGAATAATATTTATGTCGTCTTTGACTGTTGAGACGTTTTTGGATTTTTTTTTTTTTTGTGCTCTTTTTGCACAATTTCCTAAAAATAACATTTATCAAAACGACAATCGTAAATACAATAATGAAATCCAGGAGGAATAACGTCAAATTAACTATATTTATCGGCCAGTCAAATTCACAAATAAATTAATGTAACGTAATAATTTCTACTTAATTGAATCAAAGTAAAAGTAAAAGTTTTACAAAAATAAAACGGTTTTTATTTGTTTGGTCGTGGTATGGTGGTATACAATTCTGGAATCTAGGACAAAATGTTCAGGAATAAAATAACCAATGTATAGGATAAAATATCCAAATAAAAAAAAAAAAAATGTTAAATACCTGTTTTAAAACAGAATTATAAACAAAATTGTCCTTCCCATTTCACACGGAATGTCACAGAACTGTCAAGAAAACTTACTAGAAATCCGTACTTAAGGTGGTCAAAAAGTAGTATTTATATCGAGGGGCTTGACAAAACTCGGATTTTGTTTGATTAGTAAGTTTTCTGGGTTTTGACAATACGAGAACGATCACAATTTTTCAGATGATAATAATAAATGTATCGCGATTGCACTGTTATTTAAACTGATTTTTACGTACGAAACCAATTCCACGTAGTTTCCAAATCAATACATAACTCACCATACGATCAAATTTTCAAAATAGTTTTTAAAAAAAAAAACCCGATATACTTTTAAAATATCGTTTTTTGATACACAAACGTGCTGACTCGGACATATAGTCTCATAATAAATTATAATACTTAGAGTGTACTTAGGTTTATGTACCTGATGTATAAATATTCAATAATATTGTGGTCGTACAGTACGGTTACAATATTGAAAGTATAATTATATTATATTATGTCTGAATACATAGCGTGCGAGACATGTCGATACATGTATACACCAGTTATGTAGGTATAATGATATTAATATGAGGTCCCGCGGTAAAGTAAAAAATACCCGTACTGCACTTATCATACAGTTTCTAGGAAAAATTTAAAAAACTGTTTTCAAACAGGCGGAACATATTATAATATCGGTTTAAAATTTTAATGTTACTTTATAACGACTTGCAGTGCATCGCGTGTCGCTGTTATTTGGTAATTTAGAAAAGAAAAAAAAAACAATAAAACATTCACAAGAGCTTATTATATTGTTATATACACACAAAAGTACAAAGTATAGCGTATAGGAAAAAATTAAGTATAAAGAGATGAAAAAGTATATAATATTTTGTGTCGTTACGACCGCGTAATTACAGAGTAATGTCGGCTGCTTGGGCGTGTCATTGGCCTTGGAAACGGCATAATATATTTATAAAAGAAACAAGAGAGAGAATGAAAGAACAAATTATATAGACCTTTACAAGTTACAACAGTATGTGTACTGCCGCAGCATGTGTCCCGATAATTGTATTATTACGACAGCTCCTAAAAAAAATAATATGGAAAGTAAAACAAAATAATCCCCTGATAAGAGAAATTATACGCGGCTGACGAGTGTACCCATTATATTTATTTCGACGTAGGATATAAGTATCTCGAATAATATCGTATGTATTTTTAACCCAGAAAGTGTGTTAACGTTCCCTACTTGAAACGAGCCACCTACCTAATGAAATCCTCTGATTGGTCAGACAATGCGTTATTTACCGAGTTCAAATCAATCAAATTCGACGATCGTAGACCAAGTAGTTTGAGTTTTAGATTCTGAGTGGAATGAAGAAGCATATGGTTTTAGATGTTTATTTTTGAGCAACTATTTTACCAAAAACCTGCTCAGATTTATACGTGTAGCACCTTTTCCGAAAAGAAATCAGCATAGGGGGGTACTTTCAAGAGTTTTCACAGCAAATGTTAAAGACCGAAAAAAAAAAAAACGGGAATATTTACGAGACATAATAAATATAATTTATAATTTTTTTTTTTCTGAAGACAAATTTTCTACCAGCAGTTTTGCTCTAACTTTTAATGATAAAAATGTTTCTAAAAAGAAATTTCACTAGCGAGGTACTTTAGAGAGATAATTTTTCGTTTTTCCCAAAAGTTTTCCCAGCAAATGTGAAAAACCTGGATAAAACATGGGGAAATCTGGAAAAACTTAGGAAAACTGACAAAATCGGTACAAAATTAAACATATATTATTAAAGAAAATATATAAAGGCTATTTAATTGTTTTACTATAAAATGACATATATATTGTTGACAAAGCATCACTATCCACTGAACTCCGCTTAGAATCGTTTTTTCGTAAGCAATGCGTTAGGTTAGGTTAGGTTATATTAAGATATCCACAACAGTGGATGCATCCGTCCCCATTATCCTAGGACGTCAGTTTTTTAGGTTTTTTCCTAAACCCGTTGTAGTTATTTATTAGCTAGGTTTTATGGTAGCACTTAGGATACTAACTTCCTTGGGGTAGTATCAGGTTCGGATCAATAGTGATGAACATTTAATAGAGTGTTTATTTTTGTTATCGGTATTATGCATTTTGTAATAAGTAATCAAAGAGCCAATTAGAGTATTCTACATGCATCTGTGATCCAGATTTCGATGAGAGACCGGGGAAATAAAAAAACACGTACATCGTATGTGTACTTAAACGCCTTAATGACGAAATATCTCAAGTACGATATTAATCTGAAATCATCATGCCACGAGAGATTCAAAAATATAAAGTACAGTTTTGAAAATTTGAATTGTACACTATAATGTGTATTGATATCACGTCAGTCGTCATTACCTATTCTACATAAATGTTTTCATTTTGTTCGAGTAGATAAGCTTTTATTTTGATAATATTTTATACAAACGATATATTTTGATTTACTCATGACAATTTTGTTTAATTTGTGTTGTTTTATTTCTATTTGTCTGTTATTGACTATAGTCTCTGATTTTGCAATATTTTAAAACAACTTTTTCTTCTTTTTGAGCTTTTATACATTCTTTAAAGGACTCTCGGCATTTGTTTCAAAACCATTATGAACGCTGTTTTCCCAATGCTATCTAGGGTAACCTCTGAAGTTTCCCATTTATCTTCTTGTTATTCCCAACGATAGTTAAAAAAAAAAACCTGAAATTCCCAGTCTAAGTATCTATACACAAAGCGCATGCAATACGGTGCGTCTTTTTTTTTTAAATATCAGTTTTTTCATCGTTAATAATAATAATTGGTCTACATAGCTAATTGTATTATCCCTTAATTGAGTTCAACACTTTCGGTATTCAATTTCTATACACACAGCGCCTCGCAAACATTCTAATTGCCCGGAGTGAATATATATAGAGGTTAAACTTTACGTTAATAATATCCATTCATTATAATTATATTTCAAAACGAGCCACTTTGTAAATGGTATTAAATAACAAATTAATTAATCGTAATCCTATTAATTGTTTTTGTGTTTAATCGAATGCATGATATCTACAGATATTGTTTAACGATCGATTCGATAATATTTGCTAAGTAAACGAAATAAAACACGGTTGAAAGTTCAGTGGCGATTTTATGGGGAGGTGGGCGTGGAGAGATAGGTGGCTTTTTATAATTGTATTTTCGTTTTATTTTACACGAGTAAAACTAGGAAATAGTGCGTCGCGTACAGATATACATTGATTGCCTCTCTATATCCTAACTTCTCAGCTTTTCACCTGCAACAATAAACATTTTCTTATTTATCGTAAAAAGATTCGTGTTTAATTCAATTTAATTTCTTTTAACCGATAATGTTTAACTTATTTCACCCGTTCCTGTTGAATTTTAACTATAACCATCACCGGTAAAGGTATATCAGATAACCATATGTTGGACTTTACCTGTAGCAAATAAATATTGCATCGATACGACTTGTCCACTTTTTACATAAAAAAAAAAAAAAATTAACTTCTAATAAATAATTAACGCAACTTTTATTTATTTTTTTTATTGTTCTTTAAATATCGTAACAATATTCTTATTGTTAATGTAAGTATAAAATAGGTCCGTACGGATATTATTTTTAACATAAATCTATTTTTAAACTTTATGATACGTTTTTATTATGACACGGACACAATATTTATGTTCGTTTTTATGGTCTTGAAATGTGATTTGTATCAGAAAAAACCTTCTGTCGTAAAAGGCTTTAACACCGATTTATATTGCAGCCGTATGATTTATAATGATAATAATAATAATACACAAAACGAAAATTTAACAAAACCGAACGGACTACAATCATTTATATTATATTATAATATCTGTATACTTTGCAACACGATTCCAAGATTTTACTTTGATTTTCAAAACGTATTACACAATATCTATACACGTTTACGTTACACCGGTGTCGCAATTCAATCGTTATAAGATTGTATTATATTACACATTTGGCAAGTAATAATACGTTTTTAAAATATACAACATACACAGTGGTCGCCGCTTATTTGAGCTAAATTTGGAACCAGCCCGTTTGAGTCCACTAACCGAAGGCGTCTATAAGACGAAAGAACCTCAGCGAGCAATAATTTAATTGAATTGAAAATATTTTTGAGATTTTTAGCTTAGTATATACATATATTACAGGTATATACAGAGTGTTCCACGAAAATATACCTGTTGTAATATCTCCGGAGATAATAGAGACAGTCAAATTATGTTTTTTTCATTTTTTTTTATCACTCACAGGTATAAGGACTGTACATATTTATATTGCAATTAATTGTTTATGCTTTGATAAAAAAACTTTAAAAAAATAACTTTTTATGTTATTTTTATTAAAAAAAATTGAAGACAGTCATTTTAATGAGTTTATTTTTCTGAACATTTTGATGTACCAGCTGTTTATTTTCATTAAATTCGTGATTTTCAATAATTATTTTAAATTTCAGTGAAAAGTACCTATAATTATGCAGCAGGCTGTAATCGTAATCTCCAATTGATTATTGTTATTACGACTAATTGACTGTACGCTTCTTTTCTCTAAACTTCACGAATTCATCGCAGTCCTTATCCCTACGAATAACAATAAAAGACAAAATAAAAAAAAACAACATGATTTAATCATCTTTATTATTTCCGAAGATATTACAATGGGTATGTATATATACATATATATCTTCGTGGGACACCCTGTATATTAGTGTAGACGCGTAATATGTATATATTATTAAAATAATACGTGGGCCGAATAAAAAAAATTATAATTTAAACGGTATTTATTTATTTATTTAACGCAATACGCAATTCATTCCGAATCGATTTTCGATGGCGATTCGTCGGGGGTCGATCGGGTTTTCTCTTCTTCCGTCACTTTCATCAGCCCATAAGCTCATGATCTCAAATTTCAGCGAATGAGTTAATTAACCGCGAGTTCGACAAGCGGCGGCTACTGTTGTACACGTAAATTATTTACCCAAAAGGTTACGTTAATGAAATTCGATAATTTATATTCAAATACAAATTTAAACGTTCACTGGCACAGTGGTACACATTATACGCGATCGAAATTATTGCAATTATACATGACGGTTAAATAATATTATAATAATACCCGCAGAGCAGTTTCAAATAATACATAAGTTATTATAATAACTATATACACAATATGTTGAAGGTAGGTACAGGTATTGATTATTGTAATTTATAAACGTTTATAATATAACATAAGATCGGTTTAGTAAATAATTTTTTTTTTTTTTAATGTAATTTGTACGTTTTTGGCGTTATTGCCATAATAAAATATATACCAGTTTATGAAAAAAAAAAAAAAAAATTTAGGTACGTTTGTTTGCAAAACACGAATAATTTATATTCTAAATTACTATTATGTACGCTAATTTATTGTATATATTCGTATGTGTGTTATAAGGCGTGTTTTTTTTTTTTAGGAGTTTATTAACCTTGAGGTAATTGTGTGTATAGCGAGATCGTAATTAAATACATAAATACATAATGCTGTATACTTATACATGTGAGCGTATAATAATAATAATATAGGCAGGTATATAATATTATGATAGCTGAAAATGGATAAGGAACATAAATTTTTACGAGTTAACTCGTCGACGATACACACCTCGCACGTATGTATAATGTATAATCAACATACAAATTGATACTTATAAGTTATAATCATAATCGTATATACCTAGGTACGGCTATGCACAGAATAATATAAATATAATATATAAAGTAACGTATTATTATTATACCTATACCTATATAGTTACCAAACTGCGCATAAATTAACGTATTATTATACCGATAGTTTTAAATAAGTTATATTATGGGATTTATTTTTTACAGTACTCTGGAATAGAGACAAAATATATATTTTATACAGATATGCGTTAATTATACCGACTATATCTATTTAGTTAGTCGGGTCTTATTTACCATTTATTTCGAATTATATAAAAAATATATGGTTAAATAGTATACTCGTTATGGTGTTTGTTAGTTATTTTCCATATAATCTGACTTTGGGTGATAATTTAAAATATAATATTCTTACGTGGTTTCGCTATAGGCCACCCAGTTTTTAAAAATGAAAATTATTCCTCCACAACATTGTAATACTTTTTTTTCCGGATCAATGATTTATGCGTCATCTGTAAAGTAATAATTACGCTCTCGTCTAATCAATTGTAGTGTTTATGATGATAAATCGACCAACGTCCGGTAGGTAGCTGGTGTAGATATATGGTATGTATAGATAGCGGTTCAGGTCCCTTTCCGGAACCGATAATCGTTCTGCCATCTGGGGTCTATTTTTTGTTATGGTTATGTGTATTGTTTACATTTTAAAAGTAATAGTTTAGTATTCGTATTATTAATCATTTTTTGAACCTATGTATCCAAAGTACCTAGTAAATTATATTACTATTATTATTAATCGATCGATCGCAGTGTGTTTACAGTGGACTGTCAGATTAACATTACCAACGTCTGTTTACGTACGTCTAAATATGTTTATGTTAATCTCGTGGTGAATTTTGGTGTTAATTTATACGATTACTTTTATCTACTAGAGGCATGCGCGGGTTCGTAATTACTGGCCCGGCCGGCTCGGACACTTGGATTAAAGGTTAGATTTGTTTATAAATACATGTGAGTATTTCGAACGTCGATGGTATCGTCCAGAAGAGAAGAGATTTTAAGCCTTAACCCGATTACAATGAATAGTGATTTTGTCAATGGTGGAACGAATGAGTGAATAGTCGTGTTGGGAATGCTCAATTTTTTTTAGTCGAATATCTTGTATACAGTCTGGTAGTATTTTTAAAACCATGCGAAAGTCTAACTTCAATTTGCAAAAAGGATAAGAGTCGAATGCGAGAAATTTTTTAAAATTTTAAAATACGAAATTTCTCTTAGAACGTTTTTGGTAAAATTGGTGTTGGCACTACGATATTTTAAAGGTTATGTATTTTTTATCATACGTTATAAATTTTTGAAATATTTGACCCCATCTCTTACCGATATTAAAATTTATGATTGTCCGTCTGTGGCTCGTTTCAAGTTAGTAACGTCCACATACATTTCCCTGGGTCAGTTTCAGAGTACTTTCTCGTGGGACGGGATCTAATTTGTTTCGACGCGTTATTCACTTTTCCTCGTCTAACTGTTTATCATAATGTTCTTTATCACGTCGCATATGACTCGTAAATGTGAATCTTTATCGCTGGCTATTAACATAAGTCTTGATTGTAGTTTTAAGCATTTTCGTATCGTTTGGGCTATACATAGCCATTGGAATAAATAAAAAAAAAAAAATAATCAGAAGTAATCAGTTATACACAAATAATTCAAACGATGTCTTTGTTGACAATACGAACTTTTATGGCTTTCTAGGTTCGGTGAGATTTTTTTTTTCTCATTTAACATAATTCGTTTAAATTCTCAGGGAACTAACAAACAAACACGTGGTATAAAAGAACGCCGTACAGCGAGTATTTGTTCATTGATATTAATTCGTAACAGTAGCTGCCTCCGTGTTCAAACAGAAGCCAATCGAATTCAATTGGACGTCGACTACGACGGAGTAGAAAATAAAAAAACAAAAACCGAACGAACGAATAATGAAATAAAGCAAAAAAAAAAAAAAAAAAACCGTACAAAACCAAACAAACCGCGTAATTTGACCGCGCCGCCGCGAACGGCGAGGGGGTTATATTTATTATATAGGAACAAGAGAGTAGAAGCGGAGAAGAGATGTCGGTGGAGGAGGGGTGTCCGTAACATATTATAATAATATAACGAACTGCGGCGGCAGGTTAATATTATTATTCACGTCTCGTCGTACTCTCGGCGGCCCCGACAATGGTCCGTTTTTAACGAACAGGTTTCCCATTGATGGATTTCCGAGCACCCTTTACAATGGAAATCCGTTTTTTTTCTTTTGCTTTTTTTTTTTTTTTTTTTTTTTTTTTTTTTTTTATACCCGTCATCGTCATCCGTCGTCGTTCTCCTCTCCGCGGTCCATTCACTCACCGGCCGTCGCCGCCGCCGACGTCGTAAACCGCAGTCGACGGGCTCGTGACGCGATCGTCGCGGTCGTTTCGGAGCCGGCGGACCCGAAGAATTGTTGCGCACGCGGGGCGGCTAGCGTATCGTACCTGGAACCTATCGTGCGGCGCGGTCAGCAGCTGCAGCGCAGTCGCGGGCATTTGCATTTGAAAAAAATAAAAATACGTGTACGGTTATTAGAGAACGCGTATGCTGTATTGAATAAACATGCATTTTGCATGGTGCTCGCGGCCGGCCGGCCCCGCATAATATCGAATCCACGCGCGCATGAATGATTCATTGAAAACAGAGACGGATAGAGAGACCTTCGCGCGTCGTCGACTCGCGCTCCCGCGCTACTGCTGCCGCTTGTCTGCGGAGACTGATTTATCACATTTTGTCCGTGTAATTGGAAATCCTCGGGAGATCGCTGTATAGCCGCGCCGCGGCGAAAATAATGCGGCCGCACAGTCGCGGTCTTGCGGGGCTTTTTTTTCTTCTTTTTTTTTTTTTTTCGTATATAAATAAGTATAATAATATATATGTATTTTGTTTTCATTCGATACGAACGTGCGCGCGCGCGCGCTCGGTTGACGGACGTTGACGTATAATATGTTGACGGGGGAGAGACGCGTATAATATATATGTATATATATATATATAAGCACACGAAGTATAAGCACGCTGGTGCGTATTATCGTTGCCGATGCCGAGTCTCGCGTGTACGGCCCGGGATCGCGGGACGCTCGGAAAACAGCAGCAGCAGCAGCAGCAGCAACAGCAGCAGCACGTTTGACGTCCCCCGTCGACGTCGTCAGTCGTCGTCAATTATTGTCGCGCGACAGTCGTTATCTGTTTGTTGTTGGGTTTTTTTTTTTTTTTCTCTTTCAAGTGACGTCACGGCGAGTAGATTTATCTCACGTTTCGTTTTCCGCGGCGCATTGTGACGGTGCCGCCATAGTTCCTCCGCGTTTGGCAGGCGGATCGGGCGAGACGGCGACGTCCCGCTGCTGCTGCTGCAGGACGAACCGTCGCCGCCTCCGATGAAATTTGCATTTTCAAAATGCCTTCATCCCGACGTCGTCGTCGTCGGTCTCCGGGTCTACAACCTTCTGTTTAAATACAATAATAATGCGCGTTGCGTATTCCATTCGCCCGTTTTTAGTGTACGCGATAATATTTACCGCGTCTTGTAGGTGAAGGAAGGTATTGTTTTTGTTTTTTTTTTCTCTCTTCAGACCCCGTCGGTATAACGCACGCGCCCCGCAGCCGGGACTACAACGATCAGTTGCAGACGCGGCGCGACGCCCGTCGCAATCGTATCGCTAAACCGTTCGGTCTTTGAAAAGAGCTTCAAAGTCGTCTACATCATACGCGCGCGCCAATATTACGTATTGTTGTACATCTTTCAAACCGCTCGCAGGCTTTTATCGTCGTCGTCGTCGTCGCCGCCGCCGCCGTTAACTCGAAAACTCTGTTCCGGGTTCTGGTATCGCGTGCGTTTGACGGGAGCAAACATGACGTTTTACGGCGAACGCCGCGTCTCGTCTGTACAACGATCGCGTTGCACGTTCGATCCTCGCCAGACATGCGTAGCGCGCGAACGTCGAACGTACGGGTTTCCGTCGAATTACCGCCGAAAATAGAGACTGTTGCGCCGTATCGTTACAATCTGTTGCGATACGGCGTGTCGCGCGTACGAGCTGCGGCGTGTTTCTGTGCGATAATTGCAAATTCAACTCATGTTGACCGTAACGAAATAATTACCCGGATTCGTATACTACCAGTGCAGTTAAGAATGCGTTTCACAAGGGTATAACGTTTCGCGGTGAACAACGTCGCTATAGGTATAAATCGGAAACTGGCCGGAATCTCGACCGCCGAGCACTGAAACCGACCATAGCTCCGATCGTGTTCCGTCGCACGGGCACAATATCGTATTCTAAATCTCGCGCCGTCGCGCGGACTCGGCGAATTCAGATTTCACACGGGAACTGCCGGGACACCGCGGATTTTCGAGTCTAGTTTATACGGAGGACGGGGGCGCTGACAAGGGGTAACGGAGGGACGACTCACGCCCTGAGCGCTTCCAGCGAATTAAAATAAATACGTACCGAATTCAATGTCTCTAAATTTCAAAATTCACTATCGGTACCAAGGCGCATTGGATTTAATGAATTTAGAAGTTCAACAGGAATATCGGCGTCGTTATGTTTGATCGGTCATGTTAGAAAGACGAGTTTGTTGATGAGCTTCAAACATAGAACAAATTTTATCATGAATGCCGGAAACAGTTGAATTTTTTGCGGCTAAAATTGCACGTCCCCGCCACCAATCATCCAATTAACCGGTATTTCATAACCGTTTTGCTGTCACGACCCGCTAAATAAAATATTCAATTTCTAAGCGACTGTGGGTCCGGGCCCGGGAATATTTTACGATATTCGCTTACAATTTGCATGCAGCATAAACAATGTCTTGTCTTCGTCTCAAAAATTTCATTGTATTTTTCCGAATGAAAAATAAAGGACACAGAAAAGGGCAAAAAAAAGGTTCTCCCCTCTCTGCTAATAACATATGCAAACAGGGACACTCGGGAGATGGAATACAAATCTTGAAGAATTAGGAAAAGTGTTTAAAATATTTATAGGCGATTGATGTTTATCCAATGTGGAATAAAAAAAAAAAAAAGAGAGTTTATAAGGGCCATCCATATATTTATATATATATCATATTTTTAGAGAGTGATTTTTCTTTTTACCGCTATTTTCGGACATTTTTAGCGGCTTCCTCTAGACCAAATAAGCTCAAATTCATAAATCACAGTCGTTTTATTGGCGGATTGAAGTGATAAAAATCGGGACGAATTTCGACACAAGTTTCACCGTACGTTGGTTGTTAGCACCCCTGTAGATGTTCCGAATTAAGCCGGGAGTGTGCAATTGTGCGTACGCACGGCGTTTGTATCGAGAACGGGCCTCCCGAGAGTTTCAGTTTTCAATCCCCGTCCCTACCATTTATTTTTGGAATTAGCATCGTATATTATATTATCACATAGTATTCGATTACCTACTGTATTGCAAAGAATATTTCTGTAAATGGCGGGGGTGAAATTCGACTCGAATTAATTGTTCGTTTTTTTTTTTTTTTTTTTTTTTTCTCTCTCCCAATCAAGAATATAATAGACACCTTCGCGGTAGTTGCCGCGCGCGTATTACGTACACTATCGAATTTCGATTAATTAATTTTAAGCGCGCGTGTAACTCTCGTCGAAAAACGATATTTACGAAACCGGTACGCGTACGTAAAAAAAAAAAAAACATAAGCGATATATATTTATGTACGCCGCGCTACACCGTTATTAGGATACGGGGATAATTATCGCGAACCATCGTTACGGTGCTTACCGACATTAATTAGGCGCGCGGCGGAATATAATAATTTTTTTTTTTTTCTATTCCGTTGCGCGAATTACAATATTTACAATACAGAGTGAATCGCAATGATATTTATACGCACAATGTACTGATGGGTAATGCATATATTTGTATTAAAACTGTTCGACTTTAATTAGGCTTATCGGATTCGGAAATCACTGAACCGGGACGAATTTAACGGCGTCAATTTAAATATATTTTTTAATCGGCCGAAAGATTCGTTATTACCGTTGTCCTGTTAATATTATAAGCGCCGGATTTTTTTTTTTTTTTTTTTGGACGGACGCGTACGCCACCCGGCGTTGCCCGTGCCAAAAGAAACCCAATCCGATATCAAACGGCGTAACCGGTTTCCGTGGTAATTGTACTGTTCGCTGTCGGTAATCCTTGCGATAACTATTGCGACGGCCCTCCTTACTTCATTATTTGTTTTTAAATTCCGGGCGTAGCTAGGGTGCTATTGGTTCTACTATGCCGTTTATTTTTTCTTTCCTCTAGTCTGTGGACACGTTGTTTTTTTTTCTCGTAAACTTGCATCGATTTTTACGCGTAGCAACTTGTCTGAAAGCTCGAGTTATCTAGATGGTACTTTAAATAGGTCATTTTTTTTTTCTTTTTTGATTTTCGACGCAATTTTTTTAATAAAAGCAATCGAGTGGGAGAAAACGTACAATTTCGATATTTTATAAAGACACGGACGACGTTTTCTACCAGAAAAAATGATTCAATCGAAAAATCTCAAGACACCTTTTTTGTTGCCTTTTTGATTTTGTTGATTTTCTAACGGTATCATCGGCAAAACTTTTGAGCTACTTTTGAACGTTAAAGGAATTTTAATTTTTGAGAGTTTTTCACTGTAATTCGGTTATAAATACACGTAGAGACTTGAAACTTAGTCATAATTTTATATTTAAACAAGATAAGCTAATTTAAATTTTTATTGGTATGCTCATATAAATAAATGTATTATTATTACTATTATCAATATATTATGAACATTTAAAATATGAATTGTTATGAATACCTGTTATGTTTTAATGTTATCGCCGGTCGGGGGTTGTAAGTAGATTATTAGGCCGTTTCGGTAGGAAACAGCATGTACTTTTTTTTTTTAATTAACTTAACTTGAGTTAAAAATTAATTTTTAACTTTTGGTCGACTCAGTTGAATTTATAGATTATTTTAAATCAACTTTATTAAAAATTTAAATTGAACTTAATTCAAGTGAATCGAGAAAAACCATTCACTTGCCTAGCCTCGTGTCCAACCGAACGAAATTCGCATTTATAACATTATAGCAGTGTAGAATACAATTTACAATATTATTCTATTGTATTAGATACGAAAATTAAACGCTACTTTACCGTTAGCCTCCGATAACTAGGATAAACTGAATGACCGGTCGGGACACCAGGACGCACCCGTTAAACCGTCTGGAAAGCCTCCCGTTTAATACTTTGATTTTGTAACGCGTAGAATGTTTATTATATATATTTACTGTTACATAAGCACGCACCTATTAAACTCAAACTTCGTCGTTTACTGATAATTCGTTTAAAATTACGGGACCGAATATCTCCGATTTTATTATCCTACCGCCGAATCGCGCAGGTTATCCTATTGGTTTAACTTTACCGAAACTTTGCGGACCGTTATAATAATATATAAGATATATAAGTTTCGAATTGTTTACGGTAAATATGGTTGCGAAATATATTATCAACCTATAGTAATAATAATAATAATAATAATAATAATAATAATAATAATAATAATAATAATAATATTACCTCTCCAAAGTTTATAAACTTTTCGAACCAGAAAAGGCATTCTAAATTATTATAGTTATTCAAGTGTTTCTGCATATAGTGTTTAACTTGTACAAAAAAAAAATGTGAAAGGTACCTGGGAGAATTGTTCAACAGATCAACTTCTGTGTACAGATACACGTGGACTATACATTATTTTTAACACATTCATATATTTCACTTTCAATATCATCCACAACTGAAACCTTTTTTCAGTAAACGGAACTCGAATTTTGGTAATGGTTTCAAAGCTTCTGCGCCATTTAACGGCGCCGATATTTAAAAATGTAAAAAAGCCGACACTGCTGATGGATGTGCTACAGTTCAAGCAGGGAAGTTGAAAGGGAGGATATATAATTATACAATGCAGTGGTTGTCAACCTTTTTGAGTCCACGACTTCTTTTGATTTTGAAATAAAATACACGGCTCCCACACGAATATTTAAAATAGACAATTATTAAAGACATTATTTAATCATTTTAATCTAACTTGATTTAATGATAAACATGTAATTATTAATAATAGGAAACATTTTTTTTGAGATTTTTTTTACAGTTAAAAATTGAATACAAAAATAATAATTTTTATATTTAATGGGATAGCTGTGCTTGTATTTTTTGCATAATATTTTCAAATCGTAGCGTAAATTTCGAAAGCGCGATTCTTATTTTATTTTCGGCATTCAATCTTCCTCTATATTTTTATTAACTGCTAAGGTCGAAAAACCCGTTTCATATAAATATGAAGAAACAAATGGAATCAAAGTCCTGATAGCCTTATTGGATACGATCGCATACTGTTTCTTCATAGCTATCTAAATTTCCGGTAAAGATGATGATGCGAATTTGGATTTTGATTCTGAACCTGAGGATAAGTTGTTCTTGTTCGAAAATTGTTAATTCCGACGGTAGATCAGTAGTAACAGGATCTTTAAACCTATATTATATTACAATTTAATTTTTAGTTTCTACTGCGAACGCGGCTCCCGTGTATAATAACCGACGACTCCCCTGGAAGCCGCGACGCATAGGTCGAAAACTACTGATATTGAGTAATTTAATTCATATCTGTAATCGGCGATAAACCATTGCTAATGAAATACGATTCTGAGCGACGTTCGGTTATATACGTGTTTTGAAATGCCGTAATGTTCGTTTCCCTCAGAATCTAAAACACATACTACTACCCTACTTTCCATTCGCCCCACCCATATGTACTTTCAATATAATCTGTCTACGGAATTTAGTGCTTCGTAATTAACAATATTGTTATAATTGACAGATTTTAATAAGCAATACATTTTCAAACTATAGGGATGACGTTCTATAGAATGATAAATTCAAACTCGTCTATACTCTACTACTATTTATTAGACTATTGTATTTGTACATAATTGTTGTAAGTACTCATTAATAATTTCGTAATGTATTATACTTTGTTTATACCTAGTTTATATGGGTACCTTGTCTTTATTATAATAACATAGTCTTGTTAGTTCAACTAAAAATAATAATAATGATAATAATACGGTACTAAAAATAATATTTGTCTATTGCGTTTCGTATACGGAAAACAATAATAAAAAAGAAAAAAACACGCGAGTTTTCGCGGTATGCTTGAGAGAAAAAAAACTACATGTATAAATAATAATAATAATAATTCACCGTGTAAACAAACGGAATAATACAACCCGACGGTTGTAGGTTAGGTATAATATATAATTATCATAATAATACACAAGTTCAATTTGAACCATTTATTGTCACACACGACCTCTGGATTCAAATAACATACCTATACCTACCTACTTTAAAGTAATTATACGTATACTAAAATGTGCAGTACCTACTCGATCAGCCTTTAACGTCGGAATGGCGTAGGTATAATAAATCATTGAGATAATAGTAAAAAAAAAAAAAAAAAAAAAAAAAAACGAGCGCCATTACGAAATAGATTTATTATTTTTTATTCTACTTACTTTATTTATTCTATGTATAATAATATAATGCCCGTCACAGAATTATAAAATATTATTTTTATCGTGAAATGAAATTATTACTCATACAATAAGTCACCGTAAGAATTTTAAGATATTTTGTCACGCGCAGTATATTAAATACGGTAAGTCGCGAAACTTGTAAATACTGTTATTAAAACACGAGCTAATATTCGGTTTAAATATTACGATTTTTATCGACAGCAATACAGACAAACCGTCGCCACTCGGAGTTACTATAACATACTATAACATTACGTTTAACGTAATAATTGTACTTTTGCAGAACACGATTATATTTTCCCTTCGTTCAGAATCTAAAACAAAACCATTTTTGCGTGAATTTCCTCGGTCTCGCATCGACTAGATAACATTTTCTACCAGAAACCACTCCTATACTCGACGATCGGAGCAATATTTCAGGATTGGAAAACTGTTTATAGAAGGGGAAAAAAAAAATTAAAAATAAGAGCACTTGACACAAACACTTAAAATATGTATTATATAATAAATATTAATATAATTTCATCACTTAGCAAATCACTTAAAACAATTTAACCTTCGATAATAAAATTCTTATAAAAAAAAATTCTACCTTAATACATTATATTCAATAATTTTTATTTTTCTTGAATATAAAGTCACAAGATAATGGTCCTCTTATTTTATTGTCTTGCATTTCTGTTTGATCGAACAGTGTTATCTACAGAGTAGGTACCTATCGAATAAAAAATACGTAAAAAAAAAAACCAGTAAAATTAAAATGGCCACTATGTTTGTAAAATGTTACCACACATATAATATAAGGTTGCTGTCCAAATTTTAAATCTCTACGACATTTTAAGTTAAATTACCACAAAAAAAAAAAAACAAAATTTAAATCTTTGAGTAAATATTATTTTCGTAAATTTCCCTACTCTTTTTCCAATTAATTACGGAGATCAAAAAATTACCGTCTCAAATTATCACTCCGAGAAAATTCTCTTTCAGAAATTACGCTATACTCGATACTTCAGAACAAGATCTCGGGTAGAATTTTTGTAATCATTGTAAAACCAATGCATCCCTCGCTCCGCACAGAATCCTCGTTATCCAGGAGGATAGCGCAACGGATACGCGGAACACCCAATATAATGCAACATGACCGCGACAATAATACGTTGTATTCAATTTCGAACGGCTTCTCCGGTCGCGTTGCACCGTCGACCCGCTCTGTTTTTTGTTTCTGTACGCCCCCGGCACCTGTTGTGCATTTTCGTTAAAATCCTGTCCGGCAATAACAGTATGCAGTATCGATAATATAAACAGAACACACAATAACCGCTCAATACTGTTTAGCGTATAATGCGGATTATGGACATAACATTTACGACGTTTTCATACGGTCAATTATACGCCGTATTTGATATGTTATTGTGTGCAATTTACACGCTGCAATGCGATATTATGGCGTGTGTCGTAATTAAACGGTACGCAAGGTACACTTGCGGCTACTAGCCTAATGCAACGCAACAAACGATTATCCGTATTTGCGCCCGGTGATGGATTTCGCTAAAACATTCGAACCGCCGTCACCGCCGCCGCCGTTGAAATATTATTGTGACGAGAACGACTGCGCGTGCCGACGATTAAATGTCTACTAAACAGGTGCACAATTCCAGCAGCTACGCAATTTGGCGGAAATCGTTTTTGAGATTTTAGTGGGTGGAGGCTCCGAAGTCTCGACAGAAGTGACGTGCCGGAGTAGGTTTTTTTCGAGGCGATCGTCTCAGTGGGTTGTCTCATACGCTTATCCGCGTATCAACTCGGAAAATGTCGACACAAATAAATAACATACGAGCATCGGCTATCGAATTGGAAATTTTTTTTTTTTTTAAATATACGTATAAAGTACGTAATACATTACAAACTGGCAAACTGCGTACGTTATATAAGTTATAAGTTATAGGAGGCGTGAGCTCATAAAGTGTGCATGATGCACGTACATAATATTATTATATAGAACGTTTGGAACAGCTCTCGGTGCGGTTTTTGTCGACATTTCGGACGCCCTTTTTTCTTTCTTTTTTTTCTTTTTTTTTTTTTTTTTGGCAACCCACCGCGTAAAAGTGGAAACGACGCGTAATTTATTTCCGCCGCCG
>CABPRJ010002379.1:310508-462383 GCA_902439185.1 Cinara cedri
AACATACGAGCATCGGCTATCGAATTGGAAATTTTTTTTTTTTTTTTTTTTTTTTTTTTTTTTTTGGCAACCCACCGCGTAAAAGTGGAAACGACGCGTAATTTATTTCCGCCGCCGAGTGGATGCCCTTGGCATGTGCGCCGCGTGTTCGCGTAAAAACCGTGGGGGAGGGGAACGGTGGTGGTGGTGAAAAAAAAACAATTTCGCTCGTATATACCGAATTGGGTTCGGCGATAATTTAAGCCGCCGCCTTCGACACTGCACGTATCGGCGATTAATGGCGTATCGATCCGCCGTCGCCGTGTATACGCATTTCCTCGTGTTTGTGTTTGTGTTTTTTTTTTTTCGTCACCATCTAATCGCGAGTGTAGACAATAACGGAAAAAGGATAAAGGATAATGATATATAGGCGTTTATAGCGGGAAATATGGCCGAATACAAAAACGCCACAGGGCAATATGATCGGACATTTAGAAATAAAAATATTAATACTTTCTACGGCCATTATTGCCGATTGTCCCGTCGGATATAACTGGAAATATTCGCGGAACACGTGTTTCATAATGCATTCGCTTGATTCACGTCGCGGATATTATTTTATTCGGGGGGTGCTCGCGGATCCGCGACAGCGTTTACCGTTTGGCATATTAATGTCCGTGCATAATTCATAATCGTTCGTGCGACGTTACGACACAGAAACGCGTCAGTAGTACACGGTACAGTGACGCGTTGTTGTTATGCGCACCGGTGTTCGGGCGACCCTGCGTCAGGCGCGTATCCCGCGGTACGGCACGGAAAAGCCGCCGGTACGGTGATAAGCCGGAGGAAAAGGAGGGGGTGGTGGACGGAGGAGGACGGAGACGAGTACGCGAGAATCACCCGTCCCCCCCCCCTCCGGACGTTATTAATGCCTTGTCGCCCCCAATATATTATAACAGGGGGACACACGTCTCGTCCCGACCTACCCTACCGCGGCGGCGGCGTCGAAGACCTATTTATCTTTTTCCCCGCGTAGCAGCGCCAGCGGCGGCAGAAGCTTAATGCTATTTGTCCGCAGTCGTGGCGGCGGCGGCGGCGGCGGCGGCGGAGGCGGTAGTTAATTATAAGGGATCCCATCATTAACAGATAACCAAAAAGCAAGTCCCTTCCTGCGCCGTCCCTTTTGCCCCGTTCCCGTTCCCCCACGGCTCGGCCGCTGGCGTTTCGGTAAAGCCATCAATTACCGCGCGCACGCCCCGCTGCGCGGGCCGTCGTATTATGCGGCCGCAGAAACTTTGGTCGCAGAGTGCCGCGGTAGACGGTTGCGGTTACGGCGACACCGGCGACGACGACGACGACGACGAATAATGAACTTAAATGTATACACAATGATACGTATTATAATTCCGTACATATCGCGCGGGCCCGAGAGAGAATGTCCGGGCACAGGATTTACGAGCTTCTTCCCGCGGACGTTCGAGAATTAACCGTCGCCCCTCGTTTGTAATATTATAATACGTATAAGGTCTTCAGTTACCGCGCGGTCCTATTGTTGTGCCGCAGTGGCGGTTTCAAACCCGAAACGCACAGCGCAACAGTTTCCTCTCCGCGGGAAAAAAATCCACTGGAAATCCTCGAAAACGCCGCAGAACGTAACCGACTGCGCGACGAGGTCCTCGCGCTGCTGTGTTCTCGCCCCGTGGCCCGGGCAAAATATCACCGGCGAGGCGGCAGATTTCCGAAGCGCCACCTATCGCAACAGACGCGAACAACAGAAACGATGGTCGTTACGAGTTGGCCGTTTTTAGTTCCGTCGCTTGTTAAGAACCATCGATCAATTCGCTTTATTATTTATATTGTTTCAGACTGTCGACGATTAATGGTCGAAAATATTATCCTACGGCGACAAAAGATGTTTTGAAAAATGTATCCGACATTTAATACTCAATAAATACTAAGTGTTTTCGTATAGAAAATGTTTAAAAATAAAACTAGCTCGTCTTTTTTTTTTCCGTCGATTATTTCTTAATTTCACAATAAAGGTAGAACTTGACAAAAAAAAAAAATTGCGATTCTACCTTATTTTTTCGAAATAAACATTACAACATTAATAAAATGTTGGCTTTAGCAAAAAGTATAAGGCAATAATTAGCGCTGTAATGAAGATACAATACAATTTTTCGTAATATTAAAATGTAAGAAATCATTCGTCGAAAACCAAAAATTGTGATTTTTTCATAAACTTTGAGCTTTGAGCGCCTTGTTAATTAGGCCCAATCGAGTTCAAATTTTAAGGAACCTATTTTTAGATGTATTGAAAGATTTTTCAGGCCGACACTCCTTTTTTATATTTATATTTCTATTAGACCAATATTAAAATCAACAATGTTGAATAAATCAAAATAATGATTCAAATTCCGGATTTCTAAAATCTTTAGTCTTTCTGTTTATAAAGTCATCGTATACGATTTATTAATAATAATTTTATAATTATTTTTGAATAACGAAATCAGATTAAGAACAAATCTGTAATTGAAAATCACCTTTCAAGAGAACAATTATGAAATAATGGACATAAACTACGTAAAAAAAATATGATTTTATATATTATCATAACATAAAAATAGATAGTTGCTTTGACTTCTAAATACAAGTATATTTAAATCGGATGCAACAAATTTAGATCTTCAACATATTGAATTCGACAGTAAATTTCAACATCATCGGTTGATATGTATAATATATTAGCATACGCATATCTGTGATTGAAACATAATAATATCAGGACCTAGAGAATTATAAAAAAAATCGGAGAAATATTAAGTCCGGGAGGGAGCAGCCCGGGCTCCTAGGATCTGTCCCCGGATGATGTGTATTCAGACGCAAATTTGAAATTCGAAAACGACGAAAATTACCGTTCGGTTACGTATATTCCGAACAACACTCAATAATGAAATTAAAAATAATAATAATAGTATCCGTACGATACCTATATGCTGTTTATTTGATTAAGTTAAAAATCGTATAGGTAAACTGTACCTATAATATTATACTTTCGTATAGCTTATAATAGATTGCCTATATAATTGTATCGTAACGATAAAGTACGCTGGTGTTTTGCCGGTGGGCTCTGTTGTACCTATGGTAGTGAGGTATAGTGCAGACCGCGAATTAAGATATACAGGATACCGACCGGAAAGGTCTTATCAATGTTTTTCCGAGTCCGACCGGTTCTCAATATTTGGCATGGCAGCTAGCGCTTTAAGGAATATTTGGTATAAGTTTGACCTTTACTTATCACACGTTCGTTCGGTACCCTGTATATCTTAATTCATGGTGCAGACTAAAATGCGGAATACACGTGATGTTACAGCAGTATTGATTTTGGATTTTCTATGAAAATACACCACTGGCATGGGTGACTGTTAACAAATATTATAATTTGCACTGCCTTTTGAAAAATCTCCGAGCACCACTGCTTGTGCCTAAAACTATATTAATATACCCATACGTTATGTTAAACTGTTTAACACGATTTTTATATTTTTGAACCGTAGGTATTTATGGTATTTTGTCTGTCCGCTACGGAAGTTATTTTTCTTAATGTTTTTTTTTTTTTTTTTTATAATAACGAAAAACGATTATATTGAAATCGGAACTATCGCATTTCGCATTCATGCTCTCGTCTATTTATAAACGCACGAACGTATTTATAAATACTAAATACGCTGTTATAACACGAATGATTGGTAGATACCTAAAACTTAACATCAAAAGTGTCCGGGTTTTGAGTTTAAGTCCGCGGAACGCTGGACGTTCGGTCAAAACGATAGTATGAAATATTTATTACGCCGGTCGCCGTAGCGACGACCGTTCTTAAAAAAAATAACACGGATGTCATTGCTGGTTTGAAATAATTCTATCGGGAGTACCGTTGGCTAGTTAAATACACAAACAAATCAACTGTTGCTTCGTGGATACGGTCGCCGGTAAAGTTAACGAGGGCCCGGCAACCGAGTAAACAACCTTAGTGTGCGATCCGAACAAATAGGTAAGAATAATATCAATTAAGAATATCAAATTTAAAATTCAATATACCTAATGGTATAGTTTTTGTTTTTGGTTTGGTTTTTTTTTTTAGCCTTTTGATTCTACTGCACATTCGTGCGCGTCATCGTCTCTTCGTGTATCTTCCAACACTATGATCAACATGATGTTCACCGTAGTTTCGCTAATAGAGAGCATGCTTTTCACGGCGATCTTGATGTTACTGGTACTGTGTTGGCTAAGCGAAGCAAATACGAACATTGCCGTCGAAGTGTGGAACGCAATCGTTCTAATAAGGTACGCGCGTATATCCGAAAAACCGTTTTTTACGTTGTTTTTCGTCCATTTTTAAAACGAGTAATCGGCGTCTTGCATCGGGCGAGTCTGTGCCGATGGCGAATCGCGCCTCGTCATCGTCACTCGTCGGCGAATAAAGCCGACGACCGTGGTGCGCCTTTGCCGTCGCTCGCCGGCTGTTTTCCTACGAGAAATATACGCGAACAATACCGTTTCCCGCGTCCACGACTGAGCCGGATTTTTATTCGGATTTTTATTGCCCGGNTTTGCTACGTCAACTATCTAGGTATATAATATACATTTTTAGTGGGTGTCTAATGACCCATAATCTACGTGCGTGAAATTTGTCACTGGCCGGACCGTTGCCTTCAAACTTTACCTGTACAAGTAAACTACTATTCGAAATTTCGATGATCCGACAAGAAATGAACGGTTTAGTAATGATATTACCCCGAAAAAATATAGCGTCATTAAAATATATGTTATAAAATACAGAAATTTATATTGTTTTTTTTTTTTTTGTCTAATACCCTTCTGTGTTACACGAGAGAAAAAATCAAATTTAATTTATAATATAATAATGAAAACTTATACATGTTTCTAAACGGAAAGTTCGATCTCTATTGTCCGGGGTTTACTTCGAAAATACCTGCTCGATTTGCGTCCTTACTAATTATATATATGATAATATTTTAAGTGTGTTAGAAATTATTTTAATACATATTAGATTTATGATTTTTAAATTTAATTACAGGAACGTTTTTCAAGTGATAATAAAAGACGAGTACACTACGGGCAAAAATCAGGATCCGGATGTCGAAGAACCCGAATCAGCGGATTCTTCCGGTAATCGAGCTTGTCATCAAGCTTCGAGTTCTTTGGCGGCTGACCTCATTTCGCCGTCGTTCCCCCTCTACGTTTGGTCTTCACAGCCAGGAGATAATGCCGCCCAAAGTATCGGTAAATATACATTCTAGGATAGACTTCTGTATAAAAATTATGAAAAATACCTACCTGCATCCTAATAATTTATTTTTGATTTGATGTAGACGAATCCTGCATGGAGAGCATAATTCAAGTGGTTAATTTGACAATTAGAGGGGCCCAACCCGTCGAAAAATCTCTAAAATATTTTCAATTTATTTTATTTGGTTTGAATATGGGCGAGGTAATAATACTATCGATATTCGTTTTATGTATTTATTTTTATTCGTCTTAGATCATAAAGGAGAAAAAAAAATGTATATGTTACAATGCTACAAGTTATGTAATTTAAAAAATTTAATTATTTAAACATTTCGCAGCAAATGTATAGGCGTATTTATTGTCACTTGCATGATCAGTTGGTTTGGTGGTATTATCGTGTTGGCGATTCGGAATTGGAGATTGTTGGGAAACTTTATGGAGGGTTTATAGTCCTAGGGATGAGACTGTAAGTGGTTTTCTAAGGTTTTAGTAAAAATAGTTACACTTATAAGTTAGATTGCGTAATATGTGTTTTTTTTTAGCAATTTATCGGACGATTGGAAACCGAGTGCTAGAATGGTTTTAAACCATTTAGAAAATTATGATATTTTATATTTAAACTTCGCCCGATCCGCGTTCAAACAATTAAATCAAGATTTACCGCAGAAGTATTCACATCTAATCAAGGTATGTTTCAAAAAAATAAAAAATTACGGTTAATGTATTATTTTATACTCGTACAATTTCTTAGAATATTTCATCGAATTAATATTCGATTCACAGATTAAACAATATAGCAAATAATAATATAGTAGGCAATGGAATAGCCAATAAGTATCGCAAAGTATCATTTACGTATCAGAAACTCGCGGCATTTACAAAACTCAAATAAGAATTACTTGACGATCACTACCATCATATTATGTTGTTAAAATATGGTGGTAGGTAACACGTGAAAAAGTAGAAGAAAACTGAGATTTTGGTACGGCGGAATGACTGTCGCGATAATTTCTTGCTTATATATTATACTTGGCTACTGCAAAATACGCATCTCAGGGGACTGCAGGCGGTGGTTCTGGTGAATTTTTACGATATTACATATACCAAACATACCGTAGGTGTAGGTAGCTAACGATAAGTAATAAAATTTCAAAAATAAAATTATTTATCAATAAATAAATAACCATTTTGTGTTAGTGGAACTGTACAAATTGTCTCACAAACGATATTATCATAACCAAACGTACCTAATATTTAATGTGCGTACTTATATTTTCAGGAAATGATCGATAAGCCGCGGATAAACGCCATACGAAAAGAAAAGCCTATTGTCCTGCCGTCCTATGCTTATAGCTATGAGTATTTGTGAAATAACGTTTATACGTTAGTTTTCTTTAAATTATTGTTTGTTTAGTTGATTACTTTGATACGATTTTTTTTTTTTTTTTTTACTTTTTTTTATACCTTTGATACCAAAGTTCAATTTGGCCAAACGTTAAACGAAGATTGAAATCATGAGAACCCATATTATGTTATTTTTTTTTTTTTATTATTGTTTTTGTATTTGATTACTTTGTTTGTTACATTTTTTTTATACCTTCGCTACTGCAGTCAAACGTACAATTATATTATTATTTTTTTTTTTTATTTGATTAATTTTTGTGATACCTTCTTGTACCTTTGTTATTAAACTTTGTTAAATATCTGAATCGTGTTACATCTATTCGTGTACACATCTATTCGTGTGTTGATTTTTGGAAATGTTTTGATTGATTTCAATACTAAAACAATACTAAAAAGTAGGGTTCATGAAGCTACAATGTAGCTGCTACATAATTTTGACGTTGAAATGGAAAACTGCATTATGTGCTAAAACTCGACTTTATAGGAAATACGAAAAACTTTATGAAAAAATCAAAGGTATACCGATATATTAATATGTATAACGATAAGTATAATCGTGATAAGATAAATATGGTATAACTTGTGATAACAGTATGGTAATAATGTCGAAAGTGGACGTGACCTAAATGGTCTATGAAGTGGTGGACAATTCGGGTGGCCATGTATTGGGTATAGCACTTGATCCTGGCGTCTGCGCCTGGGGTAAGACTCTCCTTTTTATACTACTTACAGTATATATCTTTTACATATATGTATCTATTTTGTATTCTAAATTATCGTCAACACAATTTATCAAACATTAGAAAATTAAGTTAAAAAATTACCTATGGACAATTAGCATTTATACTAGCAAAATCATTTATAAAGCTGTACAAATCTAGTGACATCGAAAATTTTACTATTTTGGTATCTATTCAATGAAGCTATAATTGCATTTGAACGGTCCTATTTAATTCTGGATCTTAAATGAATCGCTAAATGTGAAAAGGTCGCAAATTCAAATAATAAAATTTTTCAAGAAACTTCTTTAACCCCCTGAAAAACTTATAAACTTCTCCTTAAAAACGTATAGACTATATCTAGATCTGTACTATATAACTATCAGTTATAAACATAGAATTTTTTTATTCATTCATTAGGAACTTTTTATATCCTTTGGAAATATTTGACACTATGATCTACATCAGCGGTTCTATACCTTTAATAGATCACGGACCCTCGATAAAAGATTTTTAGAAATCGCGGACCCCTTACTAATATTTTTTCGAATAACTTTCTTTTTTCTTTCATCTCATGTTATCATAACCAAAATTATAAAATTCAAACGCTTTTTCCAACGATTGTGATTCGATATAAGAAAAATCCGATCAGTTGTCACCGACTTGTTGTAACCTCCTGTAACCTACCTGACGTGGTTTTTCCAATTTCCTCTGATTTGTATTTACGCCCTACGTATAGTTTGTCGTCGACTATTAGGTTCTCGGTTTACACTTAGGCCATTTACTTTTTCGGAACAATATCGGGTTTTAGATCAATAGGTTAGGTTAGGTTTTCGTTTTTTTTTTTTGACATTGTTTAATATTTTTGTTTTTTCTTCCGAAATTTCGGGAAAATCGGCACAGAGGAAGGAAAGACATAATTTTCTCCTTCGGTGTGGTTTCGCGTACTAATAAAAATCGACACGGTTATTTTCGTTGAACTCGTGATAATAACCCGTATGGAGCTAGACGAAAGACGGGAAAATAGCAGACCTCGTATATAATGATATCTTGCAGCATTCCCCATATCATATTGGCTACAAGGCTCGTAATATTATATTGGTTATTAATACGTTAGATAGAATTCCGTATTCTCGGTCAAAAACCTCGCTGGAGTATTCGTTTACTACCACGGTGGGCAGAACAAAAAATAATAATAATAAACACGAAAAATATAATATTTAATAATATAAAGGGGCACAGGCCGAAAATTTCCTCTACGTGTGGTGCACATTTAACGAACGGCCTTTCCGTAATGGCGACCATGTGTGTAAATTACGTCATAACGCGTGTAGGCGGATCGTGCGACGATGTTGGCCATTTAAAAATGCCACCGTAATAGCCGCACGCGTCGTATAAACTTTATACTATAAAGTATTCCCGTCGAAAAGTGTGTTGTGCAATAATATGGCTGCCGTTGGATCAAAATTACGACGAGCGCGATATTCGTAAATAAAAATGACAATTTTTTTAAAAAAAAAATAAAAAAATATTATTCTAGATTCTGAACGAAGCGAGGTACATTTTGGTTTTACTAAATGTGTGTGTGGTTTTTTTTTTTCTGTCTGTAAACAATTTGTCTATCAGAAATATGACTCCGGTTTTCAACTGTAACATTTATTTTCTGAAAGCAAATTGTATCTGTGCGTTGAATAGGTTATGTTTACGAATGTATCGGTTTGTCTATGACGAATGCTTTTAACCTTTTATTATAGTTTGTTGTATTTAAGATTCTGGCGGGGAACGTATTGGTTTTACACGATGTGCAATTATTATATTATTAATTTGTTCCAATTCCATTGTTGTTCGCCGGAACTATCGCAGTCTCAGTTGGGAGCCTTTTCACGTGCGTGGTACAGCGTCACTCTGTGGGGACGGTGGCGACTTTAGAGCGGAAGTACTGTTCCTCCCATCAGTCGTGGGAACGTTTGCTGTTGATATTGCCAGTATTCACGAATGGTTTCCATCATTTCGTCCTGCGTTATTTCCGTTTAAGATTGTCCGAAGGTTGTCGAGTCGCTTAACGCGCGACCCGAGATGGTTCCGTGGCAGAGCACAATATTTCGAATGGGTCGCGCCGACGTTGCGCTGTACTTGAAGACGCGGACCCAAAGTAAAACGTGTACGCGCCCGTTTTATGCAATACAACCGTCAGATCCGCCAACTGCTTAGCGCTGATTGGTTTCTCATAGACCAAGTCCGTGATTCAGCGTCATAGAAATGAGAATTATTTTTGAGGAGGGGTCTTTAGAAAGTTTGAGCTTTCAACACCCCCGGCGGTGGTCTGTTTTCACGTGATCAAAACCACTTTACCTATTTCGATAGAATCGTTTCGGTTAAATTGCTCGGTATTGCGAAAAACGAAACCGCGGAATATTGCGACTGCAACAAGTCAGCTCGGGGGAAAATCCGACCCTACATTTACGGAGCCTTACTGCGCGGACCGCCCTGTATATGCGGCGGGTGGGCTTACCGCGAGTGACAGCACAACGGCGGCGGCGGCGGTGACGCGTGAGTCACGCGCCGTCTCGGGCGACGTGTTAAATGGCTCGGCCGTTAATCTTACCGAATCGGTTATTAGCGCGCGCGAGAAAAAGCCACGGCCCGCGGGGATGATGGGGACGCGGCGCGGCGGCGCGCAAACAATACGATGAGATCCCCGGGCGGGCGGCGGGCGGCGGCGGCGGCGTGATAAACGAACCCGTTAAACCGAGTGACGGTCCCTCTCTAGCCCCGGCCGCGTCGGAAATATCGCAGTGACGCCGCCGCCGCCGACGCCGTTGTTCTCGTATATTTTGTTTATTTATACGGTTTTTTCCCGGTAACGTTTTCCCTGTCTCCGTTCTCTCCCCGCGTTTTTCGGATCATCGCGCGCGGCTTTTGCGGGCCCACCCCGCGCCAACGTAAAACATTATAATAATATAACACCGCAATCTGCCTGTGCGACGGGCGGCCGTCGTCGCGACCGATTCGTTTCGTGCCGCCGGGCAAATCCCGTTACGCGACTCGTTCGAGCTTATACGGGGCGTGACAGGACCGCGCGACATTTTTCACGCGCAGCTATAACGCGACAACGGCAAACGGCCCCGTTACATTCCGTACACGTAATTTGCATTTGCACGCCCGGTTGGCCGGAGTCGACGTTCGTACCGGCGCGCAGTCGCAAATCCCCTGCGGCCCGTCTAACGCGATCCGTTCACGGGTAACAACAAAATAATCGCGAAACTTTTTGCGATTTTTTTTTTTTTAAATTTAAACCGGTTGTTCTTGAAAGAAAAACTTCGCTGTACGAACCGTACTTGTCGTATACATACACTTCGGCGGTCGCGCTCAAAACTTTACGCGCCGGAATAACGAGTGGGAGTCCCGGCACTCCTGCGGCGCACTCCTCCGTGTCATATCGGGGTTTATTTTCTCATTATTTTCGGACGGCTTCCCGATATCACACGGTGTTTTAATTTTTAACTCTCTACTTGTCACTTGGTACAAACAAATAATTAAACACCTTTGTGAAACCAATGCGTTCTTCGCTACGCACAGAAACGCTAGAAAAATACACGAGAAATCGACAAACCGACCTCCTCGATGCGGTAACCCGATAAAAAAAAAACACTATAATAAGACAGTTCCGATAAGGTCTTCCTCCGAACGATAGGTGATTTCCGATACAAAATGTGTTCGAAGAAACGAAAAAAAAAACGGACTCGCGGAGTTTTTGCCGGGCAACCGACGATATGACGTCGTATCTGTAACGTCATATTACACTTTGGTATATTACGAACAAAAATATCGAAAATTGCATTTTTCACGCTGATCACTCGTCCTGATTAATACTGTTATGCGTATTACGTATTATTATTATAATACTAATTTATCGACTTATCGTCGTCATGACCATTGGTACTTATTAATTTATTATACGTGCGTGCGCACGTGCTTTTAAGATCCGCGAAAGAAATAAAACAAACGACAACCAGGAAATATTATAAATATTCCGTTCGAGTACTGTGAATGCCCGCAAGATTTATTATGCCTGTATTAATACATCTCGTTGTTTCGCAGTGTATTAAAACCACGCCATAATAATACAAGGTTCATCATAATAATAATAACTTTGTTTCAGAAGTATAGTACAGTGCGTAAGAATTTTCTTTTTTACAGAATATTTTCTGACCCAATCTCTTAGAGCATTTGTTTTAGGTTGGACGAGTCATTCAAAAAAAAAAAAAAGAGAGAGAAAGAAAAAAAATGACCGTAAGGTAAATATTATAAACAATTAATAATAACGTGTCAAAAAGTAACAATGTATTCATACAATATGTTAAATCAAACACCTATTGTTCAATATGCATGTGTGAGTTAATTTAAACTTTTAGTACACATCTTAAATTTACCTAATGTTTGAAATAATAACTCGATTGAATAGTTCTAGGAACAATAAAACGTACATAATTATAATTTGCAAACACATTATTATAAAATTTTAAATAATATTATAAACTTAACGCACAACCAAGCCGTACTTACAGATATTTAATCGCTGAAAGTTAGGTTGGACTGGTTATGTGCTGTGGGACTTATTGTACTTAAAAAAAACATCAAAAGAGCCCTTAAAAAGTATTTAAAACGCGAAAATAGTAGGAGCGTATAAAATTTCGGGGGGAACTTTTATAAAGGGGGGGGGCTCTTTTGGATCCTACTCTTTAAATACAATTCAGAGCCCTTAGAGGGGGAATTTCTCTCTACCATTTTTGGAATTTAGTACTTTAAGTACTTTTTGGACGTTTTTATGTACATAAAGTCCCGAGCTCTGCCTAGAATACCCTTCATAATGCAATTGATTACTATTGATTACTATTGATACTATTAACTTGTTCAGGCCTATTAAAAGTAACAAGGACAACCGTGACTGTAACTAACATCACTCTATTTATAGCGGCGATTGTAATTATTGATAACTTTTATACATATAGATTTCTAAAAAAAAAAAAAATGATTCATTATTTAACAAAAACAACACGTAACGACTAATTAGAGAAACTACACCACAATGTTTAGAGGGGGACGCCCTTAAACGCTACCACTACTTATCCACTAATTCGATAGTGCGACGAGTGTAACCTTGTAAGTTCTGGGGTTAGGTTGAAAAATCATAATTAAATAATAGAAAAATGAAACAAAATTTTTAGAAAAATCGTATAATAAAAAAAAAAAACAAAAACCTGTACATTTTTAACAGTTGTAGACATTTGAACATATAACCTCGGTAAAGTTCGGGGCGATTTTTTTTTTTTTTTTTGTAAGAAAATCGATAAAAAGTAAACTAAAATTGCATCTCTGAGCGACCGCACAATAATTATCATAAAAACTGAGGAAACGCTCAATATCCCTACCTTAATTTTTTAAGACCATGATTATGAATTAAGCACCTATCTATAAATATATTAATTATTTATGGAATTTCGTTACATGATTGTATAGGTAAAACGATTAAAACATTTTTATCGTTCAAGAATTTGTACTTATTTACGACCTACTCGCATACTTATTGTAAAACGACACTCATCAAATCGATTATCTACAAATACTAGGTAAATACGTTATTATCTTGTTCCTATTATAAAATGTATATTTTTAAACGCGTTTTGTCCCCTCCCCCCCCCTCCCCCTTAAAGAATATCACGCTCTTCTGTTTTGTAAACTACAATCATAAACTAAACCTTATGGCTTACATCGGTACACAACGGGAGTGTTTATTTTTTTATGTCAGAAAATAATTTTGTCTATTTGCTACATTTAGTACCTGTAGATAATATAACAGCCGTACCTACGTGTAATTTTTTATTTATCCGCGGGCAATAAAGCCGTAAGTCGTCTGTGTTTAAAGTCACGAGCGATCGTATTACAATATTGTGTACTATAAATGGATTTTAGTTAATATTTCGTTATCGGCGCGTTTGACGGTGTTGTCGAGTACTTCACTCGGCACAATGTAGGATATTTATCGTTTTATCGTTATAAAGTTGCGTTTAAATTTATCGAATGCCTCCGAAATTACAATCATATACGTAACAACGCCGAGATTATGAATTGTGATATTTTTTCGGTCGAATTTCAGTTGAAAAAAAAAAAAAAAAATGCCGTTTTCTTCTATACATTTTTGATATTACGGTGTTATGAAATTATATTGTGCATTTTATTTAATATATAATATAAAATACATTGTTCTTATACGATGATTTTTTAAAATAATTTTTCCGTATACTAGTCGGCGAGTTTAAAAAAATATATACATTTATTTTCAGTATTGATTTTTAAGTGTTTTTTAACGTACAGTTCTTCCGACGTATGTTTACCAATAGTTTCGGACTTTTTCGCTTTTCGTCACATAAATTCAAATGCAATTATAATATCAACACGAAGAAAATCCCACCTGTCCACTACGTCCTCGTGGTATATGATGATGACTCGTTTTAATAACACGTATTAAACTCTGCAGTATTATTTTATACAATGTTACCATCGCTTTAATGAAAGGCCGCACTATGTATATTAATTCTTTAACACTTAGTTAAATGGGTCACCGCGTTAACCCCAAATTAAGTCTTCGGCTTTGTAGACAATACACATAGCTGATAGGTATAATATAATAATAATATGCAAACCATCCTGACGCACCCGAGTCGCTCGTCCGTTACCTACGCTTCCTTCGTCATTTCCTCTGTATAATAATTTATCAAATTAGTTTACCAAAAGACTGCTCTCAATAACAGAAACGACGGCGAATATTGTGTACTCTCTCAAATGGTATTATTTTTGACTAAAACCTATATAATAGTACTTAACTTTTCTTAACGATTCGACTGCTCGATAATATTTTCAGACGTGGATATAGGCATCTATTGAGAAGAAAATTATTTCGCTTAGGTGGGATCCTGTTGGTGTTTTTTTTATTTTTACAAATTTTCTTGACAATGATTGTTAAAATTTACAATTTACAGTTCTTAACAAAATATTTAATCGGTTGTAAAAAAATTACAACCACGCATTAAAATTGCACGAAAAACTATCGTGCCTCACCGTATAGTAATCCGATTTATAGAATTCTTTTTCTTTTCTCGAAGAAGAGAACTTACAGGGTCCACTAAATTTAGGGTTTTTGTATAATTCTATACAGACATTTCAAATGAAGTTATGGAAATGGTATTTTGCCATTTTGTAAATGCATGGTGTAAGTATCAAGAATGTGCCTTTTAGGGGTTTCAAGATTTTCGGTTATTGGGTGGGTGTCTATTGAATACAAATCAGAAATAACCCTTCTTCTCCTTCCCCTTTTTTCCAGCTATTTGGATTCAGTCACCACCCTCATCCTAAATTTTCATTTGACTCAATTTCTCATCTCGCAAACATCGGCTGTCCTAATATTATTCTCAATGCCATCCAACCACCTTTTTTTCGGTATTGTTCTTCTCCTCTTCCTTCCTACGATTATTTTCATTACCACCCCAGTCTACTTTCTCTCATTTTGTCTACCATCAAAACCAAGCCTATATTATCTCTAAATTCCTAATCCTTCTTCTTATTTTTATTCTTTTTCGTCACTCTACTCATCCGGTTAAGTGTTTACACCCCCGCTACACACGCAAAAAAAATATATTATAACGGCAACATGTCGACTGAGAAAAACTCGAATCTAGAGAAAGACCACTGCGGCTCATGTGATTTTTTTTTTTTAACATCAAAAATTACTGTAGAATGCAAAACATGATTTTCGCGGCATCGGACAAACCGAGAAATAACTCTGCAATTGCTGCAGTTCTTGGATGTTCGTGCGAAGGACGGCCGCGATTCATTCTTTTCGATAATAATAAATATTATTGCTATTGACAATGGACGCAATTATTGTATGTGTGTGTGTGTGTGTGTGTGTGTGTGTAGGGATGCAGACTTTTATAGTAACGTGATAGGAATGTCAAGGCTATATTATCACAGGAGAACCGCTAGCAACGTATTAAACGACCAATAATAATAAAAAAAAAAATTATGCTACCGCAGTCATTAGAAACTCTTGTTCGAACATCGCATCAACAGTATGGACTTAGGTATACTTAAGGGTTTACTTACCTTTTTGGTTGTTGTACAAAACAAAAAAGACACGATATGCTTGTGGGTAGGTCAGTGCGGCCGAAGGCGACCAACTTAAAAAGAAAAACACGCTCATTAGCAGCAGATCTCCGTTACTAAAGTTGAATTTTCTCCTATCCAACTTGTCGTCGTTGCAATATTTTATTATTATAAATTTATAACTGATCGAAAACAGTTATGATCACCAGAGTTGTATTACATTTAAGTTTGTAGGGTATTTAAAACCAGATATTTCTTATTGAAAAATGACATTTTAGCACAAAATGGCTGAGGTTGAAAGTTAAAAATCCCAAAAGACATATCATTGGTATTTTACACCATGCATACACACAATTTCGTTTGCTTCGTTTGGTCGGTAGGGGTGCACAAAGTTAAAAAGAAAACTCTCCTCCCCCAATGACATTGTGAAATTCATATTGAAAAATTCTATGAAAATTGTACGAATATCATAATAATATTAAATAACTTTAATTCTTTAGTTTGAGTTTATTTGGTACAGAGGACGCCCACTAAAAGAGTTCAAAAGTAGCGAAAATGTATATGAAAAGATGTATATGTATAACAGACACAAAATAGTGTATTATAGTCTGCAAGTAGATCAGATACAATTGTTTAACGTATTTCATAGTGAATTTGTGCTTAAAACGGTTATAAATTTAAAATTTTTGTTCCGTCCAGTATGAACGTTATTGGTTATTAAACCATTTTCGCGGGGCTAAAACGCTCAATTCGAATACACCGATAAATAATATAGTGTACAGTGTTTACTGCAAAAATGCTATACAAACACAATATTTTGTTTTCGTCGATTCAAGTTCACAACAGGTGTATATGAAGTACAAATACGCGCGTAATACAAATAAATACCGTTTAAGAGGACGTTGCACATGCATATTTTGTTGTTTCCGTCTTACAAACACAAGATATTGTAAAAACATTCTTACGCAGTCTACACGGAACTCGTTCAGTTTTGGTTTTGGTTTTTTACTTTTACTCTATTATAATTTCTTACTCTAAATGGCCGTACATTCCCCCACATAGCCTCCCGGCCCCGCAATCGCCCCATTATTTGGTTAATCTGCAATGTTTTGCCATGGGTATTAGACGTTCCAGTCACTGATAAGCGTATGAAAGTCTAGCGGCAACAGGCGATTCTGTATGATACCGATAAATTGCAACATAACGGCAATCTTCTCCGTGGGTTTTGTTTGATTTTTGATTGAGCGGCGCGCGCGTGAACACACGAAAAAAAAAATCAAAAAATGTCGTATATATTTTATTTTATCACACGGGTGTACAAAACCCGCGTGCGGCGTATCGAATTAATTATGTTTCGGACGTGCGGAAAGCCGACCTGGCGACCAGTGGGACAAGTGCAGATTATCGTTCGTACAGGCGTGCGCGGACTTTATCCACTAGTCGTGAAGCGATTAGCTGAAAAATAGGGCCCCGAAAAATAATCAAATATAGCCGTGTCCCCCCCCCCCAAAAAAAAATACAATTAAAAAACTGTCCTTGGATAACGGGGACGGACGCAGACACTGTTATAGGTAATTTAATGTATACTTGTAAGCAACGAAATTGCTAACCGTTGCTAACGAAAAACCAAATCTGACCGAAGTTCGGTCGATAGCGTTGGTTTATCGACAATACATACGTACATAGACGTGCCTACGGTAGCAGCATAGGGTGCCTGGACTGACCTTGCAATTTTCAAAAGGCACCGGTCAACCAAATTTTATCTGTAGTTGCTTAAAACTTTTATTAAAAGAAAAAAATTCTTATTCATTGTTTTCAGCATAATATTATTCTCTATCAGTCTATCGTTTTTTTTATTTTTCTATATACTAACACATTATAATTTTGGTAATTACTTGACTGTATGGTAGTGTAGTCCAAGCTTGAATAATATTTCTGTAGTTAAATTTAAATGTACTGAAAATATTGTACATTTTAATTGTAAATAGATAATACAGACTTTTTAAAATTATATAAATATTTAATTTGGGGGGACTAACCTTCCCCCACTATTTAAAGCGAATTTTTTCGGTTCATTAAGCGGCGCCAGTCGTTAGATTAGCTGCCGCTACGGACGAAGTCTAGTCACGCCCACGAATACGTATGTCATATTACGGTAAAATAATTGCATACGCATTATATATTCTGTTTAATAAGAAGTATTCGTCTAATATTGTACCTATTTTCCCATTTATTGGGAGAACTCCTTGGAAAATTAAAAGATGACCTCTATAAAGTACCTGCTCAGTCAGATTTTCTTTTAGACAAAGTGCTATCATTGTAAACCGGAGAAAAATTGCTAATAGTGAAGTTGTCTACAGAAAACAAAATAAATAAACATCGTTGTAAAACCATAAGCTTCTTCGCTCCAAATACGAGTTGCGGCCCGGATTTATAAGATAGACGTACGAATTGCGGCCACATAATAATAACCACTTCATACCAGTCTGTTAACGTTACATCAAGAAGAGAGCTTTTGTTTCGGATTGAATTTCAAGTAAAACGTCAACAAAGTTACAGGACGTGTTAGGACGGCTTGTGTAAAATGAAGTGTTTAGTATTGTTTATCGTCAGCCGTTATATTTCAGATTAGATACCAGTTTCAATCTGATACGTTATAATTAATAACAAAGTATAATTTAGCTATATCAGTGACAAAGTTTCTTAGATAAAAAGAGCTGCTCGGGCCGTACAGCCAAAATGTTTGCCGGGCCGGGATTCACCGGTCTCGACATCGAAAATAACGAGCCGGGCCGCAACTATCGCCTACAGCCTTCGGGATTACTCGTGGTGTGAAAGTCGACTATCTATATTAAGTTGTCTTACATTATACACCTATCTGTGGCGGACGTATTATTATGGTACATTCCGGTAAATTTAAAATTTACCGCATTCCGTCAGTAATAACGTTATAATATTAGTATCTCTGGATAACTGTCCGCCGCGTTGACAGTGCGACGGTGATCTATTTAAACCGTGTCGAATTAATTGATTGCTGAGCGACAGCGACTATAATGAAATGTAATAATATTGTTATTAACCGTATATTGTCTTACGCGCGTAACCGGTAACGCGGTTACCGGCATATTATATTGTATAGGTATCGGCGATGTACCTGCTCGGAATGGGTACATAAACACGTATATAATGATATTGTTAACTGACGCCGTTTCGATTCGCCGTATGTTGTACATTGTGACACACGCGCATAATATTATACGCATTTTAATGACATTATGCGTGCCGAGTGTTATGCGTTTATAATAACAATGATAACAAGTACCGAAATGCTGCAGTATAAATAATAGTCTGACACCAGACTTGTAAACAAAATCTGACTGGACTGGAGGAGAGGAATCCAGGCGGTCTGGTCTAAAATGTATGTCCCGAGGCTTGACTGAAAATCAGTATCTAAAGAAAAATGTGATTATAAAAAAAAAACAACGAGAACACGAGAACGATGTTTTGAATGTTGCATACAATTTCCGAGAAACAAAAGAAATTTGATCCACGTAAAACTAAAAAAAAATTAAAAATAGACATTTTAAAATACCTAGGTATAAATAACTAAAACGCCAGTAGTGTTGGCTATCCTCACTAAAATATATATTTCCCACACACCTTCATAAGATATAATATAAGCGATATTTACTAGAACACTAGAAAACATAAAACCGGGAGAAAAATCAACTCCATCGTAATACACTTGTTAAACACTTAATAAAGTACTGCTAAAATCATTATACCAACCGACTCATCTGCCCCCGTACCAATACTTAGCAATATTTAGATCATGAGATAGCCACCACTGAACACCAGAATATTTTTAAAATTACACCACATCTAGAAATGTTTAGATACTTTACACTTATTTTTAGGTTAAACTCTCTTGATTTGCCAAAAAAAAAAAAAAACAAAAAAAATGAAATATAATTTTGGCCCATCACTATTTGTATAAAAGACACTTTTCAAAAGTATTTTTTGTACGAATACTATGAAAAATGATGTCATTTAAAAGTTATTCAGCATGCATTTTTGAGTACTAATACAGATGTCGTTTTTGAAAATAATTTTCAAATATTTTTAGATTTGGACGGTAGCGAAGAATGATAAGAAATGTATTGGTTTTACAATGATTTTTCTTATTTTTATCTGTAAACAAATTTTCTAACAGACAGCTTGTTCCGATTTTCAAGTATATTACCTTTTCTGAAAGGAAATTGCACCTGAGTGGTACGCTAAGGAGGTTATTGATTTTCCAATTTTCCAAGTGATTTTCATAGTAACAGGGAAAAACGGGAAAATTTACTCGGATGTATGAAAAAAAATTTCGCTCCAAATCCTTTTTTTTTTGTTAAAAATGGATTATCGTTGCGTACAGATATAAATTAAATTACCTTCTATATCATACCGCCCATCGTGCGGAGTGCGTCCGTCTTTTTTATTTACATATTACTATACCATAAGTAGAGTCATTGATATTCTGTTTTTTTTTTTTTTACGTAATACCGGTAAAACTAAAAATGTTGAATCAACTTAACTTTTAACAATGCGATATTGCGCGATGCGCGTTTAAACTCGTTATACGATTAACATGGAAAACAAAAATTCATGAAAAACATAAAAGCGTTTGAAACAAGTGTGTTCGACACCAAACGCAAATACTGTTTGTATTTATTCCCGATCGAACATTTTACGAGTCTAATAACTTATAGGCGGGCACGTGTGCAGGCGCGTTCCGACGCACGGTGGCGTTTGACGCGATTTATGTCCCGATGTTGACGCAAGGGATGCGTGTGTGACGGCGGCGCGCAAAGTTCGCGGGGTCGACGGGTTAACCCGCGGTCGGGCCTCGGAGTTGCTATAACCGAACTGCTGCGGCAGACGAGACGTGCAGGTACATTATTACCATCGCCGCGGCACCGCCCATCAGACCCTTCGGCCGAGAAACGACCGCGGTGTTTCCCCTTAAATCTCCTCCAGTTCCCGCAATCAGATACGCATTATCCGCGGCCCTTTTATTATAATATATATTGGGTACAACGCGCCGCCGCCGTCAGCGCATAAATCAATCGCGGAGACACATTCAAACGAGCATGATCCGCACGCCGGGTTGACCGCGCCTATCACGATAAATACTCTCTGTTGTACACTCCGTATTACTTCTACTGATCTTTGCGCCATTTCCTTCAAGTGATTGATTCGCCATTCCTCACGCTAATTGTTAACTTCTTACAGATTTTCTCCCGTCAAAATTGTACCGTCTGCAAACATCGTACGCCGCGGAATCTCACCTCATATTCCCTCTGTAACAGAAGAAAATAGGTATCGACTGTCGAAAATGCCTATTTGAAATTATCTATTGCACTCGAAACCTTTAAGGCTTTAATCACTATTGAACTGCTGACTTCGATGAACTATTTCCTATCAAGTTACTACCGCGGATCTCGTTGTAAACATTCATTTGTAACTAATAATTCAACTTTCCAAACTGATGTTTTAAATGTGGTGTTAATGGGGGACAACAAATACATTGTATGTACACGGATTTTAATTAGACATTCGGTAAAGTTAATCATACGCTTTTGTTACTAAACTAAATTAAATTGTTATGGTGAATTTTCAAAGCGGGCTGAGTCTTATTTATATCGTCGTGCGCAACAAGTTAAATTATCGTATACTTTATTTGGGGATTTTATGGCTTACTCTGGGGTACCTCAAAGCTCTTAATTGGGTTCGTTATTATTCCTAATCGTCATTAATGTTTTTATAACACGTGCAATTTCGCCTTAAATTTACCTTCTTTGATAATGGTATTAATGTTTTACTGTTTGCTGATGATACAAAAATATTTGTTCTACGAAAAATTGTATATTTTTACATACAAATTTAAATCGTTTTGTCGATTGGAGTATATTAAACTGCTATCCTTATGCATATTAATACATGCAGCATAATATTATGTGTTCGTTATAATAGCCATATCATATCTAGTATTCAGTTGGGGATAATGTCTACCATTAGTGATTTGAGTTTTTTTTTTTTTAAGTCTGATTTTACGTTTAATTTTAATTTTAAGATAATTATCAAAAAAGCCTTCAAATGTTTGTTTTTTTTTTTTTTTTTAATAGAAGTGCTGTTCAATTTAATTACACATTTTGTTTAAAATCGCTTTACTGTTCCTATAGAATTCGGTTCATACATTTGGTTTCCAAACTATGCAGTTTATAACTGAAAATGTATTGTTTAAATGTTTAAAATCCTTGGCTTTTGAAATCAACCTACCTATCTCTAAGGATTTGTATTCTTTGATTACGAACTCAATTGGCTTTGACATGTGTGAAATTAGGCACAAAGTTGCTGATTTAATGCTTATTTATGACCCCATCAACTATAATATTATTTATTCAGATTTATTATTTCAAGTTTGATTACTTGATACTTCCAGTGTATTTAACGAGATAAACAGTATTGTTTTTGTACCTAAATATAAAACTAACTTAGCAGCTAGAACTTTTTTCTTTGAAGCCGTATATTTGGTAAACTCTGTGTGTGTTCACTTTTTTGATATGTCTTGTGATCGATCTAAGTATGTTGTTTTTTACATGTTCGTGTGGCGCTATGAATCCCGAATGCCTGGATGTACTATATTCTGCCCTAGTCCGCTCTGTCCTTGATTTCGGTTCGGTGATATAAAACCCCAAACAAGGAGTTAATAAAATTGGAAAAGTCTAAAGACAATTCGTACGTATCGTCTATTGCTTTCAAGTTACACTTGGCTGGTAAATTAATTTCTACCGTTGAGATTAGTTGTGGTCTTACACATCTCGGCGTGATTATAATGTTATTTTATTTCTCGACAAATTGATAAACGGTAAAGTAGAATGGCCCGAGTTGCTAAACAAGATTAATTCTGACGTTTCACCGATGAACACTCGAACTAAAAATACGTTTCACATTGAAACGCGTGAATAAAATTGTGTCCCAAATAATCCTATAAAACGCATTGTAAATTGTTGTAACAATAAACATTTAAATAATTTCGATTTTTCTTTGATAAAGGAAATTCAGTAAGCCACTATTGTACTAAACTTGCGAACCGGGTTGTATATATTAATACTTGTCTTATTATCCTGTACTCTCTGCGCGCCGGGCGTTAATAATCAACGAATAAACAAATATTTTTATTACGCGTCGAACAGTTTCAAATTGGCTACGAATTCGACGCAGTCATCTTTGTGCGTGTGTGGTTCTCGCCGTTTTTCTGAAAACCGTTGCTTTCCGAATACGTTAGAAACACATTTGTGTTAAGTTTCAAATATTTTTCATGCTATCGCGTAACCGTGAATATTTCGCGGACTAGTCAACATAAAATTCGACCTCTCGGTGTGATACAACGATATACGGTAGCCAAGCTTTAGATTTACTCGTAGAGCCGACCACTATAGCCGCTTACATTCGTATTTTAAAAATAACATTATAACACCTGTATCGGCGGTTATGAGATTATCGGAAAAAAAAAATTTAGAAATGTTTTTTTATCGCGTTGCGAATACTTAACGCCTCGGTGTACGTAACGTAATGCGAAATTCCGGTACTGTTTATCGAATCGGACGCGGGTATGATATTTTATTTCATTGATATTATTATTATTTTATTTGTAATCGTTTTGTTGACGGCGGTTAGGTTACGTTACGTGGGTAAATTCGACAAACACACACACACACACACACGCGCGCGCGCTCTGTACACACAATAGACGCGTTTAAAGGTACCTACCATACATAATCAATGTAACCGCGATGGTTATGTTAATAAACACATCTAAATTCTAAACGAATAGCGTATACCGCGATTATAATAATATATGTCATCGCGCGATGGCGCGGCACGGGAGATTATAATAATACGAGAAAAGGAGCGACGGGGCACGTCGTATAGGTAAATACCGTACACGCAGGTATCCGTCGACAACGACAAAGATAAGAAGTGTACACAATAATAATATAATAAGTACTGAATAGTATTAGGACAAAAAAAAAAAAAAACTCGAATTTCGACACCCGGTTTTTATCCTTTAGTGTACACAACGCGGGAATACTATAATAAGCCGGTGTTTTGTTAAAACACGGATCAAATGGATCATCCGCGGGCCGTTATGCGCGCACGTCATTACGACCCCGACGTGTAATAACGACACGCTATAGAATGCTGCGTGTGTGCATGTATTCAGCTATACAATGACGTGTAATTTTCTGACATATGGCCCAAGGTGTTTTTTTTTTTTCAATCACACCGCGAACTACCCTGACAACATAAAAAAAAAAAAATTCCCATTCAACAGAGTCCTCTTTCACCGGATTGTATGCATACCTATTCTATATATATGTACTCGGGGAACCTGTCAGCGCCATCCACACTAATTTTCATTTTAACCACAGCGCGGGTTTTTTTTTTTTTCACTATCCCGTATTACAATATGAATTCACGTGAATAACGAGATCTCTAATTAATTCATATTATGACGTCGTCGTCGTCGTCGTCGTGGTCGTTGTCGGCAGCAAAGGGACGCTATTTATTTTTTAACCTCATCCCCATTCAGACCGCATTATGCGTTATAATAATAAAATACAGGGAACAGTTTGTGAGCGTTCATTACCACGCTTAGGCAGCTATATAGCCGAGAGAGGAGATGTCAACGTCAAAATCACGGTCGTATCCAAACTGGTTTACCCTGTATTTGCATAATACGCGTGACGTTAATGTGCGCAAATTCCTAATAAATTACCATAATTTTTGGTAAAAACAAGACAGACTGGATCACTAAACAGAGCAACTCGTGATATTACGATCCTTGTATCAGGTTTCGAGAGCATGTTTGCGTAGCTGAAAATCGACAATTTCAATTATCTAGCTTTAATAATAGGTAATTAAAAAAAAGCAAACATATTTCGGTAATTATATGGACATTCCGACATTTGGCGTTAAACCCTTCAGGTATCGACGACTTCTTACTAACTCACAAAAATAAAAGCAAAAACAAAACACAAAAATTGATTATACATAAAAACTGGCGTTTATCGGAGTTTATCCCATGACGTATTATAATGTAGGCAAAGTATGAATGGTACTCGTGTTTTAAAAAACGATCTCCTCGATATACAAACCACGTGTATCCAAAATTCTAAAAAATCTCATATGAAATTTTTAATATTACCTATATTACATTTTGGAATGCATTTGCCAGTAAAAAAAAAAAAAAAAACGTACACACACACACAGATGTTTTGGCGTAAACCCGTCACCGTTACGGTTAATGTTCAAAGGACGTAACGAAAACTACGGTCCTACTTTAATATTCGTGTGTTATAGTATTGAATGAGATTAAACGAGTATACTCTGAGAATCATAATTACCGCAACGGACGCGTTTTGTTTTTCAGATTCTGTTTTAATAAGTTTGTCCCCTCCTTCCCCCGAAGAAAAAGATTTGCTTTTTGTCCGTTAAAAGTTCTAAATTTCAACGTATAACCTAAATTACTTACATGTGCGTACCCGCTACCGAATTTCCTATGTGGCGTATGCTGAGAACAGTGGCCCACGCATTGTGCGAAGCGTGCACTAATTAATTAGTGGACTGTGCGTGTTTCGTTTTTGCTCGAAAATCAAACGAAATCCGATAAGCATAAGGTGTATCCGAGAAAACAGAAAATTTTCTTGCGTTTTCCTTGAAAATCATAGATTTATCACTACGAATTCATACTAACCATTGTGAATTATCATAAATAATTGTATGGATAACGTATAAAATCGTAATTATATAAACTATTAAACATTTCATGAAAAAAACCAATAAATAATAATTTGTCTCTTTTCGAATACCCGTTTTTGCTATCGTTTGACAAATATTCGCTCAAGGCACGGTCCATTATAGTTTATAAGCCTATAAGGTGCGAAGTATGTCGGGCTTTCTACATTATGATTTTATATAGCACACGTTTAATTTCGTAATTTTAACGCTTTTAGAAACGCCGTAATTTTACATTCAAACAGTCGACGTTGTTTATGCGTCTATAGCTGACGAAACACTGAGATATTAAGGTTAAAAAAATCCGGGAAGCACAAATGCGCCCCCCGAAAAAATATTAAGCGAGAGACCGTTCGTGATTATTTATTAGTTTTTTTTTTTTTTTTTTGTCGGTTTACTATAACTATAATATAACGTCGGGTGGTATACGATAACAGTGCACACAATATTTTAGCCATGTTAATAGGGTGATTAAATGTGCGTATAAAACCGTATTCATTATAATAGTAATACGGTCTGCAACAGTATATATTATTATGCTGCTGCAGTATGGTATTTAGGTTTATTAAACTCTCGAGAGACTGTAATATTATAATACTCCGCGATGTGGAAATTATACGAGTCACGTGTCGCGCAGAGTGCCTAAAATCCCTTGTCTCGTTCATCGAGAGGGCGTACGCACCCTGTTCTCTGCACACAGTACATTATAATGTTATGTCTGAAACTTGTGTCGTATTATACGAGAGAAAAGAAAAAAATAATGATAATCTGATGTAATAGGCCATTATAATATTGTAAATTTCGTTAAGAGGATAGAGAGAGAGAGTGGGAGAGTAGCAGCAGTGTATTGTTTGAAGTATGCTTATATAATATCGAACAGTTTCGTATTTTTTTCATGTTTAGAACGTGCGCATAATATTATAATAATACAACGCCAGAAAACACGAAGGGATTAATAATATATTATTTTTTCTACGCCATGATCCACGCCACGCCATTCGTAGGTACTTTGAAACCGATTTGTACACACGAGGTTTATATAAAATATTTGAAAAGTTAATAATTTGTTACGCGAATTTCTCATTATTTTCCCCGGGATTATTAGCCACTAGTTGATTAAGCTACGGACTTGGCCCATCAACGTCATGGTACAAAGTTCTTAAACTTAAACCAATATGTTGCGAGTATAATGATCAAGTCTTGCAAGTTGTTGGAATTTGAAATTATTTCTTTTACCGGAATTGCTAAACACAATGGGATGATAGAATTTCGTAGTTGTCACAAAAGTATTTCTCTTGGTTTATAAAACTGTCCGGGTCAACCACAACAGGCTCTCGAGATTCTGAACTTTCATGTTGGTTCTGAATAAAAGGCTACACATGGCGGTTTCAGCCGTACCGTGATTTAACCACCTACTATCGTATACACTATAAAATAGCTAGTGTGTTTATAACGCAAACTTGTTTGTCGATTATAGAATCTATTACCGCGAAATGATTCGTTTGGGTAGATTACCGCACGCGACAGTGAAATGATGGATCAACTTCAAGAGGTATGCTAGAAAGCGACACGCGAAAAAAAGCCCACTCGGGATGCCCGATACTGAGATGGGGAAATGGGGTGAGAGAAGACGCTATTTGGAGCATCTGTGCAGCTAAAAAATGTATACTACACTACTATCTCCCCGTCTAAACTTAAGAGTGGAATATCTCGTGAACGAGATGACGGAAATCAAAAACACCAACATTTATTTTATCTAATATCCCATCTATTAATGGAATTTTTAATGTAGGTTCTTATTTGAAAAATCAAAGTCGGTATCGTCACACGGGCTTCTTAAATGTTTTGAAAAATCGAAGCATATGAAAATATCGTCTTCAACTACACTCAAAAATTCCAAAAATCAGAATTTAACCCTAAAACCGGGATGAGCATGCTTAATGAATCACCCTGTATATTCGCATTTACCTCATTTCCACACAAGGCCAGAGTTACAGACGAACGCCTAATGAACCAATACAAAGCCGCCGGGCATCTTGGCATCTTTTCATAGGAACACGTCAATCTCCGAGTTTTACAACAACATGTTTTGCCAAAAGCGCTTAGCGAACACTATCGGATGGAAGGTACGAAGGGACCCGCTGACCATACCTCAGCAAACGAGTCGTAAGCTACGCGATCACCTTGACGTTAGATTATATTGTGATTAAATTATATATATATAATAATATACAGTGACCCGTTTCACAGATTTATTAGATTAAAAAGAACATATGCCACGAATTATTATTTTTCAAATGAAACCGCATAATGTTTCTGTTCAAAATAGAGAACAGTTTTCATGTTTTACGTATATTATACTTTCATTATTAAGTTTATGTTTTTATCACGTTTATAAATAACGAATTCTCTATAGTATGTTTTACCATATTTGGTTGTAGAACAACCGTATTAAACCTAAAAACAGCAGTTGCGTTTTACCAAAAGGCTATGATGACATTGAGTCTAGGAAATAACGGTCAAATAAAAAAAACGGACACGGAAAAAATGGCCGTAGAAAAATATCGCCATGCACCGAAATGGTCAGTGAATAAAATGGTCAATGGAGAATTTCGGTTATGCCTACCTATAATTAAAATTGTTGAAAAGTATCGCGCCAAAAAAAAATGTATATAAATTGTATATACAACGAAATTTTATATATATATATTAAACATCTAAAATGTACAATTGAAATAAGTACTTATTGTTATTTACAAATGAGATTATTACCCGTTTTCATTATAAGACGCTCTCATAAGACGATAATCTTGTATTTTAGATAGCGCTTAATATTATTTTTGCAACGAGAATAAAATGATTAGAATATACGTCAGGGTTTACGTTTAAAGTTAATTAATAACTTATTTAGAGTAGCAAACGATCACGTCTCATGTATAGGTTCATCTATATGGTTTATTATAATTGGTAATAGTGACCAAATTCTCGTTAGTAATAATCTTGCGTCCATCTCGCAACATCTTCCCATTCAAAGCGAGAGCCGTGATTAGGGATTTATAATATACCATGTGTAAAAATGGATTTTCACTTAGTCAAGCACGTCCAGCGAGTTCGAATTTTCTACGTTTGATTGTATCCAATAGATGCGGTTTCTACGAGAATTTCTCTAGCTCGTTCATTTTTTCTTGTTCTCCATTCAACCTCCTCTTTCACTGAACGTTACGTGGACTGAATTTTATTAAACAAATTTATTCAAATATCGGACATTTTAAATCGAAATGATTTAAACTTTAAATTATTATACGAATAATATCATTTTAGAAATTATAATATGGTACGTATTTTAAAGTTTTACTTAAATAACATAATGAGGCGCGTAGAAACGTATCGAACCGTATTGGCCCAACCCACGAACGTGGATTTTTACAACACAGGCACTCAAAAGTTTTACTTTTTTTCATTAATTTGGTTCATTTAAATTAACCGACTCAAAGGAAACCAAAAGTATTATAGACTGTATAGAACAATCATTTATATAAATAATGAAATAATAAATAAAAACAAAATTATTGAAATGGTTGTTAATGCTCGTAAATAAATATATAAATAAAAAAATTTAAATATAAAAATAAAAATAATTACATTTTGTATTTATTTTGTTTAATTTACCGGCATTGAAGTTGTATACGTTTTTAATATCATGTGAATTTATATTATGTAATGTTTGAGGTTATCCAGTATAGGTACTTGTAAATTAAAATCAAAAAGTAATACATTTTAAAAATTATAAAAATATAATTATAGTCATATAGGCAATACATTTAGACACTTTATGATTTATCTTTTGAAAGATTTTAAACGTAAATTATTTTTGTAGGCGTGTTGCAAGTAAACCGTGATAGATAAATTATCTAACCAAAGCGTATTATTTTTCTATTCGACGTAATTATCCATTTCATTCGTGATGTGTAAACATCACGATAATAATATTTCCTATTTGTTATTTTTAAAATTGTAAGAATAGTCTGATGAAATCACCACGATACTACGGACAATAACCAACTTAATAATTGACAATTGGATCCAACACCCCTCCCCTCCATTCGGGAATATTGGCCCGAGAACAATATATTTTTGTTTTCGCGTCTGTGTTAAAAAGAGCAAACGGTTGCGATTCTACAATCGCAAACCCAAACAGTTCTACGCAACGATTGGACAAACTAAAAAAAAAAAAAATCCACCGGAAAAATCGCCAGATAAAATAACACGTAAAGAATCATTCTGTATAGTGTACACTAATATTTCGTATGTTATTCCGTCGGTTCTTTAGAGTTGATTTAGTGTGGACAATTTAGTCTGATAATTATTGTACTTATTACGTTCGCTTAATCGATAAAAATGACTCCATAATAAACGAACAAATAACTTTTTAAGCTTCCTAGTAACGCCAATTTATGCATTTACAGTAATCTACGCACGTCCCAATCGAGAGCGCATGAAGTGGCTGAATTACTTGGTAATCCGTCTGTGAGCCCCCGATATTAATAATTTGCGTTGAGTTTTTATTATCTGATGATACTCGTATTGTTCACTAATAACATTATCAGTGGCACTGTACGGAGTAAACCCTTCGGTCTGTGTATTTTTAGCCGTTGATTTCATAGCTGATAACATTACTATTATTATAATTATTTAAAAAACACACATGCAGGTTAGGTTAAGTTACTATGTAACCATATATATATTACGGTTTCAACGTGTTCAAACGAAATGTTAAAAACTGTTGCGCGCCACGTGTATCGAACTATAATACTGTATTTTAATTTGATACACGCACTTTACGCACGTGTACGATATACATGCACTTTTTTTTTATCTTCATAATAATAAATAAAAAACCACATAGGTAACCAATCTAATCTCGAAATATTAAAACTATAGATAGACGTGTAACAACGCGATACGCACAATATAATATTACCTTGTGTGTTGTATAATGTTATCTTTTCACAACGATATTATATAAATGAAATTAATCAGGTTTCTAGAAAATTAGAAATATAACGGTACAAGGTATTGGGCGTGCGCACATATTGTTACGTTATTATAGATAGATAAGCAACCGCGGTTGAAATATGTCGTTCGGTTAAAATGCGTGCCACTTAATTTACCGACCTGACGGCATATCGTACCGTTACACCCGTTAACCGCGTATCTATACACGTAAACGGCGTATTATATATTATTGTTTTCGCGTACGTTTCACGGTGTTTATAATAAACGGCGACAGAACAATCAGACTGTACGCGAGAACGAAAACGATAAGTTTCAGTAGGTGCCGCCTGTCTGTTGTCGGAGCCTGCACCCAATGCGCTTATTCTGGCGCGCAGGGCCGTCCGGATTCGTGCACGGTGTATCAATCGCCCCCACCCCCTTGACGTTTGTTTTCGGCCGCACGATTGCGCGGACTTTACATTTTTCGGGCGTACGGTTGCGCGCGGCGCCAGCGAACAACAATGAATGAATACGATTTCGACCCTTCAAAAGCTACCCGCGAAATTGGAAGCCGCGCCGCGCTTAAGATTATTATTATAGATATTATTACGATATTATTTAATTGGTAAATGATCGAGTTTTCAGCGGTATAGTGGTGAAGTTTGTTTCGTCTTTCAATGTATACGGTCTGTCTAACCGATCACGTGTCTTTATGCTCCAACGTGCCACTCGCGTTGTTCGCAAATTCAGATCGCATCAATTTTATCGACCGGGTAGATACGGAACTTCTGGCTTTCCGTTTAAACATTTCCCGTAAAATTTGTTTATTGATTTTATCGATCTGAATCAATTGAAGGGGAATTATGCTTCAATCGTATTTCTATAATTGAATTACACATCAACATTTACAGAGAAGCCGTACACCGTTTACCTGTATAGTAGGGTGTGTACGAATGGGACGTCGAAATCTGCGAGATTATTCACCGTGTATTCAATTTTACAATGTTGCGTAGAAATAAAAATTGTGTGTCGCGCGCAATCGTAATCCACCGATTTTTAGTATATATTATTACCAATTTGTTTAAATTAAATTTCTTTAAATTTTAGTGAGAAAAATAACAAATGTATTGGTACCTGGTTTATATATCAAAACAATCTTAACCTAAATACCTACATACTATTTGATTGTTTAAAAACAAAACCTATCCAAATCACGGCAATATAAAGGAGGTGAGATTAGTACTTAAATCGTATATAAACTAATAATAATCATAAGTAATGCCTAGTTATTCGATTTCAATGATAATTGTAGGCTGTGGATTAGATTGAACTATAAATTGTTTTTAAAAATTGCTGTTTTTTTTTTAGCCTGTTTACACGTTTTAAAATATGATTTCCTAACTCAATATCGCTCTACTTGGCAAAATCCAAACATATTCGAGTTATTCACTAGATCCGTTTAATAATGTCTACAAAAAGTAGGTACATGTTGTCTTTATTTTATAATTATTACTTACGAATTGAATTTATTTTAAAGTGAATTTATCTCGGCATTTCTCATATCGTATATTGTTTTGCTCGGTGTTTTATTATTTTTCTCTGTATTTTAACGCATAAAAAAAAACAAAAAAAAATACACGTCGGCTTCTTCACAAGAACATAGATAATAATATCAAATAATATGTTTTATAAATTTTATCATCATATAATAATAAGTACTTTTAAACTAAGCAACCAGATATAAGTCGGCGAATGATCTTATAAAAACCGTATTATTAATGTTTGATTGTAAATGAAAAAAAAAAAAACAAAAATTACATTATTCCGTATAAAATAATATAAAGATAACACTGCAGCAGTATTATGATTTTTAATATTCTTCAAATAAGATAAAAATATTTTCGGAATCAGTAAATATTCAAATCAATTTTATTTTTTATTTATTTATTATGGGATTATTTTTACAATAATATTATAATTACAATCGTTGAACAACTGTTAAAAATCTATTCGGTAGATTCATTTTTCTTTTTTTGCAATCGTTCTTGTTATTGTATTTTATATCCCTATTACACTCGAGTAAAAAAAAAAAAAAAATTAGGTACGTTCACTAAAAACAAATATTATTCGACGTAGAAATTATTTTGAATATCAATTGTTTTGTTTTATTATATTTTAATAAAGTCATTATATTTTACTTACTACGAGCCGAACGATGATATAAGATTATGTAATATTATAATAATTTATTACACTGCTTATTGGTGTTTTCGCGAGTTAAAAAGATTTAATGAAATGTAACTGTTTTTCTTCTTATAAACCGAACTTACAATTAAATCAACCATGCTCTATGGACATGATAATCCCCGTTGATCCTGTTAATATTATTAAAACGATTGCACCATACCTAAACGTTTTGTTTCAGTCATAAATACTACTCGTCAGTGAGCAAAGAATAGATGTTTTACTAAAGTATTTGGATTTTATACATTTCCTGATGTAGCTTGTTTGCTTGTTGATATAATTTGCATACAATTACACGTGATGAAATACATGTATCTGACGGATTTACACAAGGAATAACTTTTAAAACTCAATTACTTACCGATTTACTTCTTTAATATGAGATAATATTCTTGCAGTGCATATTTATTTTCAAATTTTTTTTTAACTACGCCGGTTTATTTATATCTGTAGAGGAAAGACGTGAATGCAATTCAATCTTTTGATAATATGACCAAAATTTAGTATAAATAAGTCTTTAAAATCTCAATCATGCGATTTTGATCTAGTAATTAAATCAACTAAGAAGTTTATAATTTGGGCGAAAGAAAAATTTCAAATAGATGTCTATTATGTTCAGTATGACCAAATAATTACCCGCTCGTTTTGATAAGCGTTATGTTGAGAACGAACAATTATTTGTTATTTTGATCCACAATATTTTAACAATGGTAATAATTTATCAAATTTAGCATTCGATTTCTGAAGTAAAAAACTATATACATTTAAATAGAAAAAATTGCTGCTGCAATATGAATATCCAACCGGACATGATGAGTACATTATGTAAAAGCCGGAATTAAAAAAGTGAACTTGTATTGGCTGAAATATATAATTTCTGGGTAAAAATACTAAACAAATATTCTTAGAGGTTATAATTTTAAACCGTGGGAGGAGGGGGGATATCTCTTGTGCACTGAACCGGATACCGTCCGCGTGATTGGCAAAAAATTACCCGGGCTAGAATTTTAGTTGAAAAACCAAATTTTCTCCATAAAAAGTATGGGTATATTAAAATGGACTGTGAAATTGACCTACCGGCTACATCCTTCCGACGGTTATAATATGAACCAAACCCGTTATTGCAGGCTGCAAGATCGCGATAAAAAATATCTCCCCGTATAGATACTAATATTATAATGCGGTAAAAGTGTGATGGGAATTTTATTATAATTATCAAATTTCGGAAAATACATGTTATTATACTCGTTAGACTCGTCGTCGTATATATTTTGTTGGCGAGGGGTTAGTGTACATATATATTGTCTAGTACTACGAGTTTAAATTATTAATACCGCGATTTATCAAGCCGGTGTCGCCGTCACCACGAGATCTGTGGGATATAGTTGATGGCGTAATTTTTTTACTTTTTTTTAATGAAATCGTATACCACCGGGAACAAAGTATAAAGTCTCACTCCGTCTCTTTCTTTCTCTCTCTCTCTCTGTCTCTCTATCTCTCTCTCGTGATGACAACAATATAACGTTATATTATATCATTATATTATACGCGCACTTTCTTTCTTTATTCTCGTATACTATTATAGCGATGGCTGCTGCTGCTGCTGCTCGCGAAACAATTTCAAAACTAAACATATGGCGCGATGACAAATAACGCGATACGATCCGCGCGCGCGGGTCTCATTTATTCGCGCGCCGCGACTTTGTCCCATTAATCTATACGGGAGAACGTCTTCACGTCGCCGTCGTTCCGGTACATTTGTTGGCTGAAAGAGACGGAGAGAGGAGCGAGAAGACGAACGACCCCGCGATCGGCGTGCTCTGCACGCGATATATATAACGGACGTCTATAAACGACAGGAAACGTATCGCGTATATACACATAACTAATATCGTTTCGTACTAAAAAAAAAAAAAAAAAAACCCCAAATAAAAACCGACTTCTTCCTCTTCGCGGTTTTCTCCCTTGTAACAACAATTGCGTTCGGATCGCATCGTGCAAGACGCGAAATAAAAATTACGCGCCAAACGTTCGTAAAATATAAATATAATTCCCAATATCATCTCCAAGGTTATGACGGGGAAAATAAACTGTCAGGCACAACACAATTTTTTTTTTTTTTTTCATGTATATATCAAGTGATTTACATGCCTATATCATTTGATCCTCACTGGGGAAATTCAAGCCAAGTTTGCACGTCCAAACTCTATTGCAAAGTTGTAAAACCTTATTTGGTATAATAGGGAGCGCTGCTGCCCGTACTCAATCTAATTGATTGTACTTTTATCCATAGTATAATATACTCTAACCGAGATTAAAACGACAACTTGTATCATCTTAATGTAGGAAGGACAATATAAATCATAGAATTTCTTATTCGAGTTATATTAAATAGTTTTTAATGATAAATTTAAGTTTGAACTGTATACACGGCTCACAATTTGGACATTTTTTTTAACAACCTTCATAACACACATCACCTTAGCCTCCTTTCGCCATTTCCACTCTTACTCCACACGCCATCATATCTCCCTGTACTCTGTATAATATAATAATATCCTCTAGCCACTTTTTCATTTGTTTACCATTTTTCCCGCCCACTCTTGGTTTCCGCCAACAGAACTTATCTCGGTTGCATATCTTATTGTTGACTGTACTATAGTTTCTCCTTCTACTCCGCATATCAATCAATTATCTCTCGCAACTTTCCAGTTGAATACTTTGTACTCCTATACATAGACTACACTAAAAAAAAAAAAAAAAAATTTAAAAAAATGATAATATCCGGTCTCAGAATATTATTATAAGATATAGTTCAAATCGAGGTACGACGTCATGCCCGTCCTTGGTATTTTGTGTCAGCGGGGGCTCACCACCTACCGATTTGACGGTATATCTAATAAAACAATAATTATCATATATATTAATATACATTAATGCCGCCGCTCAAAACATATACATTTTTCCCATAAATAACCGCCTGGTAAATTATAAAATATTAACTTATATTATACCACATGCGATAACGATATAAACGGTATAAATCGCAATCGCCACTTCCGCCGCTATCCGTGACTTGTAGTTAGACTACGGAAATGAGGATGGAATATTCGAAATGCGATATTATTATACACCGCTCGAATGAAATATCGAAAAAATATATGTGCTGACAATGAGTAGTTGTCCGTTGGACGGGAGTCTTTTCCGTATCTATTATACGTTGCTGTTGACAGCTTAACAAAAAGGCCAATATAATTTGAAAATAATAAATTGCCTCCCCCCCTCTCCTCTGTATTATTGATGGCGGGCGTCGTTAGAACATTTTTTCGGTTTAAAGACTATTTTAGAGCTGGACTACCGTTATTGGAACTCTGAAAACTCTCAATTTATTTGCTATATTATCCATAAGAAAGAAAAATGCCGCAAGTGCTACTGTGACGTTTTCTTAAAGATGTGAACAAATACCTGATTCGTCGGGGAACCGCTGTCGGGGAACTGAAAATTCGTCGGGGAACCGCTGGAAATGTCGATGAATATTTTAAACAAAACACCATATCTCGTAAGAAAAATTCGCGATATGGGAGTTGAGGTATGGGAGGGAGATCACGCGTACAGGTATAGGTATACACGCCGTATAATACTATGACGTATATGCTTGTATATTACTATAAAATGATCGCTTCCAGTGCGCGTTAGTTGGCTCTTAAAACACGTATATTATTATTTCACTTACGCCCGGTCCGGTTCGAAATCCGGATTAAGACGACGACGGGAATCTGACGGTGCGCGTTAAGCGATTCATAAAAGCCGTTTCGTGCAGCGGTCTCTCGTATCAGCGGCCGCGACCATTTGTCAGACATAAACTAGATTAATTTACACCGTGTATACCCGCCTATATTAGGCATAAAATATGTGCGAGTGTATTTTATACACACTAATAGAATATAAATTATATTGCGATATACAGGTATACGGTGTTATAATAGGCGGGGCGGGTTTATCGGGATTTTACACAACTACTCGCTTATACTACATCGTTATGGGTACCTACCCGAGCGTCGAATATAAGATAATCCACGGCGTGTGTGTGTGTGTGTGTTTCTTTTTTTTTTATTTTTTATTTATGCGCTTCAAAGTGATACTTATCGCGTTATAGAGAGTTTTAAAAGTAAATACGTATATATAAATAATTTTTTTTTTCTTCTGAAAAAACGGTAATAATCGTAAATTATATTGATGCCCGCCGCACACGCACACGCGTCTTATATTATAGGTACCTATATAATATGTATATGTATATATATATAGATAGATAGATAGATAGGTATACCTATAATATGTTATATTCACGACTTGTATAATTAGAGGTGACTATATTATTGACTCGCCCGATATTCCCCTCTTCTATTATTTTCGTTTTTTATTTTTCTCGATAAAGTAGCCGGTTTCAGCTGCTCTGTGGGAATAAAATATTATTTTATAAACTAAAAAAAATACAATTATAATAATATATGTGTATATATATAGTGGGACGGCTAATAAATAAAGAAATACCTATAAAACTCGCGAGTTATGTACGTATAGGAATAAATCAATTTCTTTTATATGGAAAGTATAATATAATATACTGTTGTATAACTTTAACATAAATAAATTTAGCTGAACCGTTAAAAAGTTAATGGTAATTTTATTATTTATTAAAAAAAAAAAAAACAACTATGTACGTCATATTATTCTTTCGAAAATATTACTCCGCGATAATAATATAGTATGTTTATAACAATAACAAATGATGGGTGTTTTAGTCAACAGTCATCGTGTAAAATGAAACGAAAAGCCACCGCCACCGCCGCCAGTCGTTATATTTAAAAAAAAAAAAAAAAAACCAACAATATTATTATATTATTTACTCGACCGCGTCCGTCAAATATAATTAATACTTTCGATCGTTATAACAACCAATAATAACGGCTGTAGTTTATTTTCGGTATACGATTAGGGTTAGAAAAGTGATGCCCCATAAAACTCTGAAAATTCAACCAAAATTTAAAATAGTGAATCTATATAAAATGCAATTAATGCTCATTATAATTTAAAATTCGATTTGTAGATTTCGAAACCATGAAAATTTTCTAAAAAAAAAAAAACGAAGAAAATTACTTAAAAATCAAATATAGTTTGTTAAAAACTTGAAAGAAGTATTTGCGCAGGTATTTCGGAGTGTTTAACATGTATTTTTTGAAAGAAATCTCTTCATGCATACGTTAGAATTCCAACCAACATCAGCATTATCATATCTTAAGAAATGATAATATTTTATGTATAGAGGCATTAGAGGCATTATAGAGGCACCATAAAATACTTTTCACTCGGATCTTCAGTGTCTTTCTGCTTAGAAAATCAAATGCCAAATATTTATAAACGAACCGTATGTATTATTATTTTTTTTTTTTCAAGAAACCGCAAAAAAAAATAAAAAATTAAAAAAAAATCTAATATTAACAAACGAGTTTGCGGTTTACTATACAGAATATAATATATACTGATAAACGCATCGTATACACGGCGTACGTACATACTACAACGTGTTATTATCATTATTATGCTCGCGTGTATTATTATTAATATTATGTTAAAAAGCTTGAACGCGATGTATTTTGTACATAGGTATTATACATAGAGGTAAGTACGGGGAAAAAGTCGATTATTCGGATTGCTCGTGGTGAATACCCTTCGGGGTAAATATGATAATAATTCGGGTCTTCGACACGTCGTTTTTGTATTTTTTCGACCACGTATATAATATTATAGTCTCGTCCGCGAGGATAACAATATAATACTCGTATAATATTATAATGACGACGTGCGTAAGTATAATATAATAATATTCAACTTCTTATAATCACACGGTATCGACTATATATATATATATATTATATGTGTGTATAGGTAATAATGATATATACGGGAAAATGTGCCAGCCAGAGTGTACCTACTTATAATAGTAAAATATCACGTGAAGAATTCCAACGTTCTTATAATAATATATTGTAGACATTCGGCTATCCATCATCGGCCGTTGCTGTTATAACGTCACGATTATTATTAAGGTACCTATCTAATATTATGATGCCACTTGCCGTTCGTTCGTCGCGATTAACCGCCTCTACACTATAGTCGCTTCTGTTACGGGATAATAGCGTATTTTTGAACGTCACATTCACAATATAGCCTATATATCCATTATGTAAATCTATAGGTACCGTTTCGGGCGACGAAAACCGGCCGATTATTAGGGCCCAGCAGTATAATATACACCGTGATTCATTAGTTTCCGTTCGAATCGCTTTAACTCGGCATAACAGTCAATCCGTTAATCCGGTTTATCGCAAGATGGAGCAGCAGCCGCTGATGGAAATTAAAACTTCGCCGGTGTCTAAAAAAAAAAAAAAAAAAACCTAGCTACGTGAAAGATAAAGTTTCTGCGCCACCCTTACTCATACGGACCTGAACGACCCCAAAAGCAAGATTACAGTGGAAGGCGTGATGCCCGAGTTAAAATCAAAAACGTTTCTATAGAGTCTAGAGTTTATGTTTTAAGATCTAAATTTGTTTATATTAAAACCACGTTGAGTGATCAGAATAAAACAAGCTTATTATAACCTATCTATTTATTTGCATACATTTTCTCTAACTTGTCGGTCTCTGTATGCTGGATGTTTTCTTCATCTCGGTCCCCACAATTTTGAAATATCGAGAATCTACTGTAACAGGTGAAGTATTTAATTTATATTAATTCGCGACATAATAAATAAATAATTATACGTTTCGTGAATCGAACAACTTTATTGAGATCTAGATAGCTGTACACCGAATCTGGCACGTTTTTGGCAAGTAATTTTAGCATTTAAATGAACACAACTTTTATTCTTTTAATTTAATTACAAAGTTACTGATAAATTGTCTTCGCATAGATTTATATTATAAATATGTGTATAATTATTCTTATATTTATAGACATTTTAATATATATCGTTGTAAAACACTTTAAGTCTATAGGTACCGTTTGTAACACATTGTTTTATTTTAAAATGGGTATTTAACGGTAAAAATTTAGTCGCCCCTTCTTAATTTTTCCTTCTGAAACAACTGTCACGCTATACAATATAAATACACATGCCATTATGGGTATTTTAATTTATTACAACGTGTTAGGAATTCGCAGAAGTACTAAGCAAAAGGATACGGCTGGGCCGGACGTTTCTGGAGAACGGACGGCGTTGAAATATGGAAACCAGACGAACAAATTCTGAAAGGACGACCAACACAGTAGTGAACAGACCGAATCAGGGAAGACCTCAAGCTCCTGGGAATATGAGACGGAGAACAACTGGCTGAGGACAAGGAGGCGTGAGGAATTGTAACGGAAGCGGCAATGGGGCTTACAAGGCCTGGAATTGGGAAAAAAATGAATACTAATAAGTTTTATACCGCGTGTTGTTATACTCGATGTTTTATTAAAAGAAAACACGTCCGCGGACAAAATATAAATTACTACGACGACAACGACGCGATGATATTGTGATGTGTGTGCGTCGTATTCTATATTAGCTCCGGTTCGCGTGTGGATTCAAAAAGTCGAAAACATTTCTAGGAAAAAAAAAAAAAAAACACCGCGCTCACAAAGAGCACCGGCGCGATTATTATTATTATTTTACTACGGCGACGTAGAGTTATATACGAATCCGGAAACGAGCTGTCCAAACAAACATCACGCGCTCGCACGCGTTATAATATATTATTAAATCATTTTTAAAAAAAAAAAATAATAATTTTTTTTTTCCTTCTGTCGGGACAACAATAATAACACAATAATAATAGAGTATATGAAAGTCACTATATGCCGCCGTGCACGGTGATGTTTCGCTGCCACCGTAATAGTCCGTCCGTCAACGCCACTGACTGCCTATACCTACCGTGCGAGGTGCTCGCGCGTGACGGCGCACGGCAAACGATGTCAAACGTCGTCTGACGTGTGTAGGCCCGTGACGACGCCCGAAAACTACACGCAAAAGTAAACGCGGGGACCGATGTATTCCCGCGGGAACAATAGAAATATTACAATAATTATAGATTTGGCAATGTATAACGCCAAATGTCGAAAACCACCGAAAATCATCTTGGAAAAAAAAAAAAAATGTCAATAATCTCGTATCGGAAGTCTGTCCGCTAAACAAGTCCGTTACAGTTTTATTCCGATGAAACTTTGCACACTCTACGTACAAAAACAAAAATGAGGTCCCTATCTAGTTTTTATTTCGAAATTAAATTCCTCGAAGGCGCGGCTCACGTTTGATTTTTTTAATATTTTAATATGAAAATTGAATTTTATTTCGAGTAGATTCAACTTCAAGTTGGTAGATCAAGTTGGTTTTCACGGGCAAGGAAGTATGGTATTTTAAAAGATAAATTTCGGGGCAACAATGAATAACTGTGAGAAGGATAAGGATGGAAATGAAGAGAAAAACTGTAAACGTCTTTTATTGATTTATTGAAATCACAGCCCGTGATTGTCGACTTTGGCGCGTTCCCTACTCCCCACTCCCTCTTAAAAGTACAACCGTATAGTCGAAGTCCTAATTGGCCTAATTTTTACATTACTAACCTGGATCCGTTCTCAGAGTTGTTTAATTTTAACTATAGAGAAATAAACGAGTAAAAAATGATCATCAAGCGTCTCCAAAGCGAATTTTTCTGAGGCAGATAGTTACCCAGTTATTTAGATTCGCTTTTACAAAAACAATTCTATATCAGTATTTCCATATTTTCAGAAATCTACCTATGAGAAATCGATAAAGAAAAATGATAAAATCGTCAGAAACTCAAGTGCCCATCTTGTATATAAAAATCAAGCTTATTATAAAATAATATTTTCTTATTTCCAGAAAAAAATAAATCATTAAAAATGTTTTTATACAAACATTAAATATATTCAGTGATGCAGCAAGAAAAATATGACCTTTTTTTCTCGAACAATTATTGTTCTACGAAAAACGTTAAATAATATGTTACTACACACAGACGTATTTTGAACTTGATTATTTTATTATTTGTTTTTTTTCTTTAACGTCGTGTCATCGGTATGTTTATGAAGTTCTTAAATGCTTTGACAGGGCTTTTTTTTTCCCTCGGGGATCCATGCTGTGGCCTTTTTATCTTCCCTTCGTTCTTAATCTAATATATTGTTCTGAAAGTGCCGTGTTGCGTAAAAACGGCTCGTTAGAATGAATGTTAAGGTAAACAGGCATTTCTTACCGTGAATCATTTCTGTCTAAAAATATTTTTTCCTGGACAATGTTCACCAGTAATTCGATTGGTTATACACACATATTTTTTTTTTCTACATTATTATAATAATGTCATGTTTCACATTTCTGTAAAAACGTCAAGTTAAATCGGAAAAACTGTATTTACTTACCTACATAATAAATTATCTTTTTTCGCGGCGTTTATAGACTCGTAAGAGTTTTCACCGTCAACACGTTTTCGTTCGTTTTTGATCCTAGACATTAATTCTTCAACCGTGCACGGACTTTTAAACAATCTAAACCCTTTTCAACCGCATCCAACCTCCTATCTCGGGTTCCCGTCGAGGTCTTTTCCCCCTTGGTTTCTGATTCATAACGGTTTAATGACGATTTCACGGTCTTTACTCGTTACGTGTTCGAGTCATTATAAATATTAGTACCATAGTAACTTTTGACTGTTTATGAAGGGCAGTTCAGACCATTGTCAACGTCGGTATCCGATAAATTGGCAGCGACTGAAAATTGGTTGCGGAAAAAAAAATTATTTAGTCACATTTCCGTTTAGATATTTCTCTAGGCATAAAACACCTAGTTCCGGCCGCACAAAATGTGTTAATTAGCCGCGTAGTAGGCACCGCCGTTATAGATAACGTACATGGTTTCAGAGACGGTATTAATTTGCAGGTAGGATTGTAGAGTAAGATTGGAGACGTAGGTAGGAGCACCCAGGGGCGAACCTAGCCGGGGGGAGGGAGTATGGTGGTCATATATCCTCCACCCGCCCTCAATAATTGTTTTTTTTAACTTATCAGTTGGTTATTTTACATTTATGAAAAACTGAATAACTCTACATAATGGCCAACTGATAATCTGCATAAGATTGTGATAGTGATGTTGACTAGCATTATCTATTGTTGGAAAAATAAGTTAAAAGCTGTTATCAGTGGTGCGTCAGTATTAACAACAGTGCTGTGCAGCGATGAGGGGTATTATAAATCCCAATGTTAATGGTACCCGATGTTATGAACAGTCAATCGAACGTGGTTAACTTGATGACTTCTATAGTTCTGTATTTTATTTACAATAAAAATTGATGATTATGATATATTGTTATCTGTAATACCTACGTTTATTCGACATATATATAAGTATGATAATACTTGTCCAGTTTTAATGTATATGTATACAATTCTCCGGTCACAGGTGTTCGTTATTGAACTCCTCCCGAAACGGCTTGACCGATTTTCATGCAATTTCTCGTGTATATTCGGTAGGTCTGAGAATAGGCCGTATAGTATAGTACTTTTTTTTTTTTTTGTTGATTTATGTTACCCTGGTAACAGAGATGAATAACAAACATTGTGACCGGAGAATTGTATATATAAGATAAGGTGTTTGTTTATTCAAGGGTTGCCACGGAAAAGAAAACTATTATAATTATTACTATTTACACTATTCGAATTTCTCAATAAAACACATATAGTCCGCCGTAGGTGGACTACCCACTTTCCATTTATTCGTTTTCGTTCAATCCTAACACGGCCAAAACCAAAAATGAATATCGGTAAAATAATAATAATACAAATTGGCACGGGTAACGCCGGGCACGGGACAGCTAAAACAACAAACAATAAAAACTATTAAAAACAACAAAAACTATAAAAACAATAAATATTATTATTACTATTATTTACACTATTTTCTAGCAATAGCAAAGCATTGCCGGATCAGCTAGCTTCATAATATTCTGGCGATTTGAGCTATTAATTTATTATTTTGAGATTTTAATTTTACTATTTTTTTAAATAATTTTTATTTTTTAGGCACTCTGTAAATGTGTATAAGTGTAGGCTATATAATACTATCGAAGTATAAACATAAATTCCCGTATTATCTACATCCATATTTTAAGATGATATTTTCTAAAACGGTTTTATTACGGTGGGAATAACAGTAAAAGCGGTATAATATTATCCTACGCGATGTAACAATAACAATATGATTTGATATTTTTCAGGAGCTTTGCCGATCGTGGTGTCCATCGGATGTAAGAATTGCAGCGAAGCACAAATTAAATGCTTCAAAAAAGCGCTCACCTTCGTGAAGACGAAAAAAACGCCGGAATGGGTCCAAATGGTCGCATTGTACGATCCGACGGGAATAAATCTTCAGCAATTTCCTCAAAGATCACGAATGACGTTAAGTTAGGTTAGGTTAGAATCATCTTTTATAAAATATTATACGTTATCGATTTATAAAAAATTCGTATTCATTTTGTGTGTGTTTTTTTTTTTTTTGTAAAGTGTATACATTTTTTTCATTTTTACACGCCTCTTCGTATATAAGAACGTATTTTTGTACAACACGCAGAACTTTCAAACTACAGACTTTATATTTTTTACTGTACACTTTGAGCTCATAAAAACTTACTAGGCCATGTTGAGCGAGTGTAAACTGTGGGATAGGGTTAATGTTACAAAAAAGTAAAAATAATAATAATGTAATAATAAAAACCGATATCGCCTAATGTCAACTATAACTAGTAGGCGTGAAACGAATCAACAATATTTTTCTTTTCCTTTCGCACTTCATCTCAATTATTTGAACCTACTAATTCTAGTGTAAAATAATTATAAACAACTCAAACATATTTTCTGAATATTTTGAAAATTTTACCACGTCTAGAACGTCAGTTTTCTGTCAAAATGTTAAGTCTCTAAGAATATTTCAAATTGAATAGTAATAATAATAAAAAAAAACCGCATTATAATATAGTAAGACCGATCATAGATCTCTCGCTACGCTCGTAATTTAAAAAGTCGTTGCCCGTTTTCACACTTCTGTCCGTCTACTCATATTACTTATAATGAGTAAATAAAGGTCTCACATCGTCTGTTTTTTTTTTTTTAATTCAACCAAGTGTCACGGGCCTGTGGCTCGTCGCCTACCATGCCGTCGTACACCGGTGTACACCACCGCTTCCTGCACGAGGCGAAAAACAATCCGGTCTGAAATATGATAATGACAGTGTATATCGTCACGGCGTCGTTTCGTATAATCATTACGGAAAACTTCGCGGGGTCGAAACTGATCGCCGCGGTCGTAAGCGAAAAAACGCTCAGCGGCGGTGCGCGAACCTAACCGCGCGACCCGATTTCCCGGTCGTCAAAGGGTTGCGTACGTCCGGCACGTGATCGGCTCGACCGACCGCGACGGCGACGATCGATTGGGATTTTTCGTCGTCGTCGTCGTCGTCGTCCCGCGCGGTAACGGCGTGGCCCCCACACGGACGATGATGGATCGACGACGACGACGCGGCTTTCGACGGTTTTTGACTTCTTTATAAGCACGATTGAACCCGCTCGCGGTTGATATATCCGGCCATTATGTGTACGCAAACAGACATTTTTCCGGGCGTCCGAAAACGATGCCCGGGCGTATGCGGTGGGGAGGGGGGGTGGCGGTGAGGGTAGCGGAGGGGGCGCGGGTGTGGGGAGTAACGACGGGCGGCGCGGCAATCGGAGTAAACGACGGGAGTGTGTGAGCGTGCGTTCGTGCGTGTGAGAGACAGAGAGAGAGAGAGAGAGCGAGACAGAGAGAGAGTGAGAGAGAGAGCGAGTGAGTTGGAGAGAGGAAAGGGTTCGACACCTCGAGGGGGAGGGGGGCGATTCACGGATCGCGCGATGGATTCCTGGTCGCCGCGTCCGTCGATGGATGGGAAGAGGCGGAGAGGGGGCTAGGGGGAGGCGCGGGGACGGAGATGATGGATGACGGCTCCTGAAAGACGGTAAATGATTTATATTGAGTGCCGTACCGCGACGGACGGTCGGACGGCGGGAACATCTAAAAGAGTGCGAGTGCGACTGGCAGATATTATTATTATTATTATTATTATTGTGATGACGGACACGGAGGAGGGAGAGTGGGAAAGAACTCCCGAATGTATTTATATATATATATATACACGTACACTATATAATACGTGACATGGCAGGTCGAGCCCTCTGGCGGCCGCGACGTGGATTGATGAAGTTTGCCCGGTACGGCCGGAATAATGAGCCGGCGCGCACACACCTCTCCTCGGTCGCGCCCGCGCTACACCTCCCCGGGACCCCTGTATTCCCTCTTCCGGCGGGCGCTGTTCTCGTCTCTCTCTCACGTTGGCGACGGTTGCGGCGCGCACAGCGGCACCGTCGTCGACGTCCGCGCCTATATACGCGCGCGGCTTCGGGGCCGGCTCGCGATGACGGCGATTATATCGTAATAATTGTTTGTTGGTCCGCGCGCCGTGTGCCGTCGCTCCCGGCGCTCGGGCCGCAACCTCTCCGCCGCCGCCGCCGCCGCCGCCGCGGTATCCTCCGGCCGCGGTCATCCGTCTTCATCAAACGCGCGCCGTGCAGAGCCGGCCGACGCCGCAGCGCCCTTATCCCCACCACCCTAACCATCCCTCCCCGCGCGGGTAACGGTCATCTATCATCGGACGTGTCTGCGGAAAACCTCTCTCCCACTCTCTCACTCTCTCTCTCTCTCTAACGGCCACTATATACGTGTATACACTATACAGGGCGATTCATTGCGGGGAGATCCGAGTAAACGCAAAAACTTTGGTTCCGTCCGACAGTTTTCGCGTTTTGTAACGACGTTCAATTACAATATACGTATTAAGACCTCGCGATACACGCTTGAAACGTATACGATTTTTATTGTCTTATTTTCGCGATAGTTTTACTCCGAACTAACGTGTTTCTAACGCCGAAATCGCGTTTCCTTAATATATTTTATGCAATTACTTTCTCGAATCCGAGATAAAAAAAAAAAAAAAAAAAAACTACGATTTAATTTGCTGTATTTTCAGTATTAAAATAAATTGTAAAAAAGGCCGATAGGCTGCTTGTGCCACTGTTTTACGAGAAGGCCGGAATAGAGGACGGATTCGAAGATTAATTTAATTTATATCCGTAAGCCATCGCTAACGAAAATCGATTCTGAACAGATATAGCATCGGTGCCGTATTTACGGATGGAGATTAGTGAGATGTATCTACCTCCTCGACCTTATTTTTTTTTTTACTATCCATTATTTATGTGACTATAGCGACTACCTATTTAAAATTGAGTTCAAACGTATTTACTTATCGTTCGGAAAAATTGACAATTTAATGCGTTGGTACGTATTCGGTTAACATAGTATCGTACATACGTTTTCTTATTTACAACGAATCCTACTTCGGAATCGCTATAATACGTTGTAGAAGGTTAGATTACTACCTAAACAGTATTAAATTAATAATAATTACTTGCTAAGGTATACCTAGTTATTTTTATGCGGTTAATCTTAATTTGATCGCAGATTAAATTATAAATTACGAATAATATTGGGATTTTCTCAGACACGGCGAATAAAAAACCCGTTTTCAATCGTTTTTATCTCAATGTTAATATTTAAATATTTAATCATATTAAATTGTATTAATTATGCACTCGTGGTGCTTGCAACAACGTTTAATAATATCATATTATTATTTTATTCTCAATGAAAATAAATCCCGCGCGTGATTTGTAATGTCGTTAATAATTTTCGTTGCCGATTTCGACTATATTATTGTAATATTATACGCTATCGTTTTTTATCGGTTTATCTTTTACATTGCCCGCGGTTTTTAGCGAACAACCTTCGCCCGCGGAAGACTAAACGCCACGCCGTATTATTACGGGATATTCGAATATTTTCTCGCCTCTCGGTATCATAATAGGTACTTAATAATATTAGACGACGATTATATTATTTTTTTTCCCGCCGGTTTCCATATCATAAATCCGCGTATAATTACTAGGTATGTAATATGACGTTATACGCAATTTTATATTGAATTACACTCGTGTATGCTTCAATACACAAATATAATTAACTCTTATAATTAATTCGCAATATCTTTCGAAATCTCGTCAATATAATTATTCATGGCACCTGCATATAGTTACAGTTGTTGGAACACAATTACTAGATTACCTATTAGTTTTCGCACAGATATGCAATAAAACGTGTTCGGAGGGGCCTAGGGCGGGCATGGGCACCGGGCGTCACATTTCAAGGGAGTGCAACCAGTGGCGCCGAAACCAGCAGTCAACGGTGGTGACAGTCACCCTTCTTTTAACGGGTGGGTGGTGGTAAATCCTTGATGGTGCCTGAACTATATATTTTTTTATCGAAATGGAATATTAGTTTAGAGTGTTGTATGGGCATTTATTTTGCAGTAAACGTGGGTGGTGGTCTATACAACTGTTTACCTGCCTATATTCTTAGAACATGGTTCGACGCCACTGGGTGCAACAATTTTTTTACGACATGGTAACATAGATATTTTATAATGCGCGAATTGTACAGCACGAAATGTAAAATGTGCGTTTTAAAAAAAAATAATGCGTTCCTATAGGACGTTGAAAATGTAAACAAGTCTCTAAACTTTGTAGTTGTTAGTTTACTATAACACAGTATACACATTTAATCCGTAAATCTATAAAGAAACGGAATTAATGGCGGAGAAGAGTGAGTGATCACTGTTAGAAAAAGACTTGAACCCGTCGATACTTTACGTCACATACCCAGGAGAGAGGTAGATAGAGGAGGTGTTATCAATAAAAATAACTATATTGATAGAAATATATAGTTTCTAGTGTTTGTGTCATATGCCCAAGTGGCTTAGCGAAAAAGAAAATTCAGGGGGGATCGGTGTAAATTCACAATCATCTGGATCACTTAAAATTAAACAAAAAGCTTGTAAAAATTAAATTGTCTATTATTACTTGATTTTATCTGGCAAAAAGAACAATCAAAAATTGTCGTCGAAAGTATTTCGGGAGGAGGGGAGGGAGTTATAACTTTTAAAGTTCAAATTTTGATAGAAATAATAAAATATCATGGCGTTTCGTACTGTTTTCCAATTTTTTTTTTGACATAAGCAATTTAAAAGAAATTTTTTTCAACTTCAGATATGCGTAGCTATTTATACGTATAGGTACGGGATAACGACTATGTTAGATGCATTTCCTTTTGGAACAAGTAGTTTGACACGCTAGTGCTGTAACTTAGCACGTTGACCACCCGATACGGCGTTGACAGTTTCACGCAAACATACTCGATTCTTTATTATTTGCCGATTTGATAGATTGAAATAACGGGTTTTTTTTTCTAGTAAAGTTCTTTTTTTTTTTTTTCATTTAAATGTTGCACGTGAAATGAAAATAAAAAAAAAAAACGATTGAGTTGCCCCCGGTGAACTTAAAAAAAACCTCACAAACTAAATTAAAACTGTTTAAAGCTAATCTACAGTTGCATGACCTGGACCTTATATTTGATTTAAAAGGTATTTTACTAAAATGCTGATAAGACACGAAATATCAAATAAATACAATAAAATAAATTGATAAATTATTCTAGTCAGCTTATCAACTTACGATTTTGTTAGTAACGAATATCGCTGTAAAATTATATTTTATTTTACTGTTATATAATCGAATGATTCGAATATTGTATAACGCTATGTTACTATATATTTGAAAAAATTAATAAAAACGCAGACATATTTCCCACCCATATGGACGTGTTACGGTTTTATTTGGGTAATTGGAGAAAGCAAGATGAATATAGGGTAATTTAATTTATATCTGTACGCTTTGATAAAAGGACTAATGCTGACAATAAACGATTCTGAGTAAATCTCCGGTGAAACGTGTTTAAATAAACTTAAAGAAGTTGCCAATAGGTGAATCTAAAAATGTCGGTTTATTCGACGCGCCATTGATTTTAACAACCGTATTTCACGAAACGAATTAATATGAAATAATCAAGAGCTTACGTTAAGTAAATGGGTAATTTAGTAAGCATTAAATCGTTATTTTCATTAAAATCCGCGATTATAAGTTAACAGGTCGTGACAGTGGTGGCTTTAGAGTCAGGCAAAGTAGACAGTTGTCTAGGGAGGCAAATTTTTAGGGGCGGCAATTTTACGCCAATATTTTATTGAGAATATTAGGTGTTTTTTTTTTTTGGATTTTGTAAGGTAATTTTTAATCTTTACAATTGAAGAGAACTAGCCACCTCTAATTTAATGTAATATATTTTTATAATCCAAAAGTCAATTTAATTCTATGCTTATTTAACAAATGTTGGTTATTGCACACTACGTGTACAAAAATAAAACTTTTTTCTATCCGAGAGGTAAAACGAAAAACGAACGCGGACAGCGTCCACTTGTCGTCGCGACGCGGACACGAGTCCGGCGTTCTCGCGGGATATTCCGCGCGGACGGTTTTTCGTTCGATTCGCATTGCCGTTGGCGAAGCGCCGGCACGGAGCAGCAGGTGTCCGGGGGTACCGGCCGAAAGCTGCAGCGCGCGCATCCGGCCGACGTTCTCGCCATTCCGACCGGTTGGACATCCGGGCGAAAAGAGTTATTATTGCCGTCGCGTTACCGTGCGTTTTCCGGTCGGGTGCCGCATCGCCGCGGGCGACTCCGCGTGTTTTACGCGTCGGGACGCGCGAGCCGGCTCGTTTGTTATAAAACATAATAATACGCCTGCGCACGCACGCGCGCGCGCACGACGCGTATAATACACAATTGTAATTTAGATACGTGTTATCGGGCGGACGTCCGTCGCGGTCACTCGTCGCCGCCGCCGCGAGTTTTACCCATTTATTTCACTTCTGTCCGCCCGTCACGGTGCGCGGGCGGCCGACTTTATCGGCTTCGGCTCCTCGGGCACGTCGCCGTCGGGCCGGGGCATCGCCGCGCGGACGTCATTATTAATTGTTATTATGCGTTTTGTACGCCGTGTGGCCGGCACCGTTTGCGCGTTACGGCCCCGCCGCCGCCGCCGCACAACAATATCGTCCGGTGACAGGAGGCAATTATTAAACCGCGCGCGTGTATATTTATATTACGCGGCATGTACGCGGCGACCGCGATCGCGCCGCCGCGCACGCGAGATAGGCCCGACGGAAGTCGTAAGTCACGATTTTCGAAAAAAAAAAACCACACACATACTCGGTGAAACAATGATGCCCGCACACTCCCGCCGGGGCAGTGTACACCGAGAGCGAGCGCGCGCGCGCGCGCGCTCTCGGCGTGTGTATAAATCACGAACGTCGAGATTGTTTTTTTTTTTTTTATTGTTCGCTATTGTATATTATTATAACAACGCTACTCTGGTGCCCCGTCGATTGTTGTCGCCCCCTCTCCACCCGCGACCGAGGGGCGGGAGCAAATTAACAAAACGTACGCGCCGTCTAACGACAGGGAACCAGTCGAATTCGCGCGGTCGCCTGTTTTAAATAGCCTGCGTCTGATATATCCACAACGTACCCGTATGGTCTAGTAGAGCACTCGTTCTGAAGTTATAGAACGATGAATCCTGAACGAGAACCTACGTAGTTGCCATCACGCTAATATCGTCAGGTTTTCTACCACAGTGTTCTTCCCTTATACATAAACTAAAAGTCGGAATATCTCTCAACAGGTTGACGGAAATCAAAAATGCCGACTCCAAATGTATTCAAACTAACACTCGATCTGTCAACGGAATTTTGAATATGGGCTCCCGTTAGAATTTCAAAAGTTTATCAACTAGGCCTCAGGTGTCCTGCAGCCAGGACGCTAACTCCCTTGAATGGTTATTACCAACACAATTGACGATTTTCGTTTTTTAAAACGATTTTGCTAACAGTTATTCGTATTGTTATTAAATCTATAGGAATCCTTATTAAAGGGCAGGCAATTCACCCGTTTTTGAACGGGCCAGTGAAATCGCTTTATTCGATGTGTTTCACACAGTGCAAGACCGCGTTTACACGACACTGCGACGGTGTATCAGATCGACTACGCCATGTCGTGTGCGATATTCATCAGCTCACACGGGACGATGTGGACGGACGGGAGAGAGAAAAAGAAGCCGACGACGTGTCGTTGTACAATAACTTCTGCGGCAGGGAGAGAGATCAAATAGACGGGGGAAAATGAAAAAAAAAAAAAGCTTGTAATTGATTTCATCTTCTCGACCCGACGGCCGATGGACGTCGGAGATTGCAGGGTCGTTTCTTTTCGTGCCGTTACCGCCACCGCGCCAAAGACGACGGCCAGATTCGCACGGCCCGATTCCAGCATTGTCATATCGTTACCGTAAAACTATGCCCAACTACGATAACGCGATTATAAATTTCCGTTCTTCCTAATTATTCGCTCCCGCCGCGGCGTCGGGTAGGCTCGAGCAACAAGCGTATTGTTTTTACTGTACGACCGAAACGAACGCGGGGCGATAATATGCGAATTTCTCATGATGACGATATCTCCACGCAGATGTTTCGTAGGCACGACGACGGCTCGGCGAAAGTCTGCGTTTTAACACGCAGCACGCGGCGATACTTATCCGACGCACACCGAAAGAAACCGATTTACTCTTACCGCGCAGCCGCCGGTACAACGTGCGCACTATAAAGAGTTTATAAAAAAAAATAACGTAACCCGTATTATTAATTCGGTGACGGTATTACGGCGAGGTAGGGTCCAGAGGGTCTGGACCCTATATATGCCACGCGTCTTTCGTATATGCCACACGCGCACAATTATTTTTTTTTATCGTTATATTACATTAATAATACGTTCGGTTTTATCCGAGCATAGGTGCGTTTTTTTCCCAAATAAATTCAACTTGTCTGAGGAATTTTTTCAACCTCGAGATTGCTGTATTTTACTTGCTTGTAGAACACCGCAATCAACCGAACGAGCGCCTTATTGACCGTGGCCAAAGCTCCGAGGTCTACGCGCGTAGGACTCGGCAAGACCGGCTCGGATCTCTGGAAAGGCTTAAAAATCCCGAGTATACGTAATAGAAATATACAATTTCAACAGGAACGATCAAAGGTTACAGGGTACAAGAGCGGAAATATCCGTGAGGTTGCAGAAAATCAAGGTCTTCGCCATACGATATATTGGACTCTGAGTATTTATCAAGATGTGTTTTGTTGTTTTTTTTTTTTTTATTATTATTATTATTAGGCGAATGCTCTAGTTCTACGTAGTACTTCAAAAGAAGCGAAATGTCCGTCCAGTGGTACTTTATTTGAAATATTTATTGAAATTTTCAGCAGTTCATTGTCTAGATCTTGTTTTTCGTCGATTTCTTGACAAGAAAAATACCACGACCGAAATACTACTCCGTTTAAAATAGTTTTTTCGTTCACAATAACTTATTTTCGCTTGCAATATTATTCCGTGCCTTATCCTATACCATCTCAAATAACAAGTTTAAAATATACAATAGTATACCCGTGAGTAGTATCGACTTTTGTTACACAATGCATTTATACAATTCGAAGTTTATTTCATTGGAGCGAGTGATTAATTCCAAGGCATAATAATGACGTCGGTAACCGGAAAAAAATACAAAATTTAATTTAACAAATTGTATTATACGCGGGTCGAATAATCCAGTATTATCGATTGAACCGTATATAGTATAGTTTGCAGTGTTTCATATAATGAAAATCTACGACGACGTGAAAAAAAAAACCATTCGTGAAAATCAATTAAAACCGCGTTCCGTTATTAGAGGACGCGCGTCTAAGTGGAAAATGATTGTATTTCGCCGAGGGTCAGAATACGGTTGCCGCAGCCAACCCTTCCAAACGGAATGTAATCCAAATCGGGCTGTCACTTTTAGTGACAGTGCGTAATGTGTGTATGTATTTACCCACACGTGTTTACTGACAGCAGGACAACAGGATTTCGTTTTCCCGGGTCGAGAGGATGAGCGACCGTATGCGTAGTGGACGGGAAAACAAATCCCCGATCGTTCGTAACGAGATAAAGCCATTTTGTTGTGCTTAGAATGTAAAAAAAAGGATGATACTGCTGATGGGTATTTCGATGTTTTAATAGGGAAATTTGTAGGGAAGATGTCTAGAGTAATTGAATTTATATCTGTATGCAACAATAAACCATAGCTAACAAAAAATAAATGATTCTGAATAGAGTATTATCAATAGCATTTTTTCCTTGTAGACAAAGTACCCCAGAAATCAACAACAACTATACAAACAACTATTGTCTGCTTTTCATTCTCAATTTTTTTTTTTTTATTAAACTACTGTGAGTGAAATTAAAATTTTCTCCCCTCAATTCATATAGAACCAAAATTCTACTAGAAAAATTCCTATAAAGTTTTTGATTAAAGTAAGTTTTGGTGATAACAGAAAAAAAAATACACTGTAAAACCAATTTTATTATTCCTCGTTTTGCTCAGAATTTAAAAAAATAAAAGTTGGGAAAACACGATACATTATGTTATTTAATTTATGTCTGTACGCAATGATATTTATTACTGATGAAATATGATTTTAAGCATGTTGAGAGGCTGTAATTTATACGATTTTCGTCGAAATTTTAACTTAAAACGTTTATAAAATAACTAATCTACACTCAATTATTTTTTTACCAAAGTACAACTTCTGATAAACCACGTTTAAAATTGACAAGTTTTTCTTATCAACCAAAAAACTTTTATCTAGATTCATAAATCTAAAATAACTCGACAATTTAAAATGTCTAGTATAGCTCAAAAATCGCCAGAATGTTTTTAAAATATCACCAAGTCTAGAATAGGCTAATATATAATATTATGTGTTCTGTGAAAACTTCAGGTCTCGGCGATTTAATTGAATTACAACAAAATCGAAAATAACGAAACCGTTAAATGCCGTAAACCTTCCAGATTTGTCCACGTTTTATTTTAATATTAATAAAACCACCCTATAAAATATTGCTGTCGATTTCACGTTCAATGCACATTATTTTTATATCGTATTGTATTGTGTGCGATGTGTGCATGTGTGTGTGTGTGTGTGTGTGTGTGTGTGTGTGTGTGTGGTTGTGTGGTTGTGTGTCTGTGGTGCCACCGTTGGGCTCGTAAATTTTATGGGGGAAAAAATCTAGTTTGTTAGAGAAACAAAAAAAAAAAAAACCATTTTTGTATATAATATATTAAACGAGCGTTAATGCGCGTATTATCATAATATATTATAATATGATATCTACACGGGTGGCCCGACGGGTCTTCTCTCGGTTTTTAGCTATTACGCGCTCGCTACTACACTTATACGACCGATAAGATATCCGACTGTTTACCACGTGGCGCCCACAGCAACATTGTATACGTCCGGGTACAGTGTATCGCAGCCCAAAACGGTTATAATATAGTCGCTGTCGTGACGGTTGGTGATGTGACTGTCGCGATAGTGACCATCGCATCGCAATTAAAATGAGACATTACGGTTAAACGGAACGACGGTTGTGTACAACATGTTGAGTTCGCACAGTAAGTCATATGACTAACACTCTCGTGATGGCGATAATAACTTTATCGACCGCATGGAAAATACCGAGCAACGAAAAAAAATTCGGACATCAATCGGTAATTTTTAAATTCTGAGCGTATCGGTTTTACGGTGTTATTTTTTTCTGCGGGCGACTTTTCTACCGACAGTATATCGTTTTTTCTGAAGGGAAATTTGACTGGGTACCGACTCGACCGCTACCTGTAGGTACCTATTTAAGTAATTGCCGTAGGCCGTAGTGCCGTACCAAGCCGACGTATGTGTATCACAATCCACGAAATATATAAAAAAAATAGATGCGGACAAGACACTTAGCCCCTGATAAAACGATACCGCGACCGACCGAATGGCGGCGCTGAAATTTCTCCGTTCGGTATCATAACGCGTAGTCCACTATGTACGTTTCAACGTCGTTTACGAAAAAATCCGCAGTCGATTGTTCAGTTTGTTTTTCTTTCCCCCCCCCCCCGTTTTTTGTCGGCCTCCCGAGTAGCGGTTATGCGATTCGCGACTCGTGACCCGCTACGGGGACACGTCCGATTATTTTCCAACCGCTCGTTAGACGCGGCCGGACCGACACCGAAACGTTTCGCCGAGAGCCGCGCGTTTCCGACGGGCGGCCTCCGCGCTGTGTTGCGACGGGTGCGCGACGGCAGCGTGACAGGCGTTCCTCTGGGACCGGGGCGCGCGATAGCGACCGCCACGAAAGCAATAGCCGCGCGGACCCGGCCGAAACTCTGTACACGTTCGGTGCGCGCGCGCGCGTGTTCCGAACGTGTCGTCCGCCGGGGCGGCGCGCGCGCGGGTATTAACCGCGACACGTTCTTACGGACGGACGACGGCGGCGGGCCGGTGGACGCGTACGTGCGGGGCGACGCAATAACATTCGAAGGCGGCCCGGGGCCCGGTCCCGCGATATTATTATTATTGTACCATTATAATATAGTGTGCGGCCGCCGGTCGTAAAAACTGCAGCCATATTGCCCTTGGCGGCGGCGGCGCGTGGTGTTTTTCGGTGGTGCCTCGTAAAAGTTTATACGGTCGCATGCAGAAGAAAGGCGGCGGCGGCGGCGGCGGCGTCATAAAACGGCTTATTAAAACCGGCCGCCATTTGCCCGCGCGCATAAATTACCGGTTTATTACCGGCCGTCCCGGGGCAATAATTTACGACGACCCACCACCCCACCCCGGCGCGGTGCGACACACGCACTCGAATAATGATAATGTACGCGCGCGTAATACGACGGAGGACCCGGTTTGTTGTTTAAAAACGTATTCGCGCCAGAACGGCGATGATGAAATATCGCACGGGTATCGTACCCGCGTTACGGATGGGCGTACTGACGCGCGGACGAGAACGGTATTCCGAATACTTTTCGAACGTTCGAAATATTTCGAAAACAAATTTTTTTTTTTTTTTTTTTTGCTCTTGGAAAGTGTTAGTATGAGTTTAGTGTTTCAAAAACGTATTTTATCCCTGGAGGAAAAAAAAAAAAAAAACAATATTTTTCTCAGTCTCGTTTTACGGTCGATAATGTTTTAAGACGTGCGCGGTTTATTTTCCCGGAAAAACACTTTTTCGGTTATTGAAAATGCTCCGATTTGTTCACTCGTTACTGCGAAAGGCGCGGTATTTTTCGCGCGTTGGACAGGTATTTGATTTGAAAAACGTTTCGGAATTCCCAATAGTTAAAATAATAGACACAAAACCAAGGTTACCTGTCAATGTATTCTGTAGTTCCTCTAAGTCATACGAACTTAACCTTATAAATATGTTTTAAGGTGTGTTTTGAAAATACTATTTTTGTAATGTATTGGAACTCGGTTGTTTATGTATGTTCGATATTTGTTCCGTAAACATTTGAAATGTGTTTTTTCCGAGTGCGCTGCTAGATAGATGTATTATAAGTGTGTGCGACAAACAGTCGGGGAATGATACTGTACTGTATTTGCGGCGACATTTCAGCGAATATACCAGCTGACAACAGTAACACGAGACGCAAGATAAAAAAAAAGTATGAAACGAGAGAACAACTATGGAGAGACAGAGTCTGCGAAATAATACGTCGAGTATTGTGTTTTATTCGGTCGGTGTGAAGCGAAGGTGGTAAAAAGTCTCGAGTCACATTTCATCGTCTGTATACGTATATATATATATATATTCGGTATATATTCGGTAGAAGCCTAATAGTCGTAGAACGTTGTTGATATTTGTGTGTATTTTTTTTTTCGACTTTTTTGAATCGAAACTATATATATATATATGTAACCAGGTAGTTTTTTTTTTTTTTTTTTTATTGTACTCCTGTCCGTTTTCTTAAATTCTCGTCATATCTCCGAAACCGCGGTGTAAGCGATACGCTTTTATACGTTTCTTATAGCGAGCGAGTCTCCCGTGAGACTTTTCGGTATTGTCGCCGTCCACTGTAATTTGCTCGAAGTTTTCGCGGGACATTGAAACGAGCGATTTAAAAATTGCTATTCGCAGTGGCTCTGTAATGCATTGCAATGTTAAAATTACATTATTCATAATATGCCTATGATTTTTTACTGTGGGGTATGAATAGAGTACACCGTTGAACACGGAAGACATTATTAATGGCGAGCTATCAAACGGAGAATCGAGAAGCGGCGGCACGAATTTCTCGGCCTTAACGGATGCTTCAAGATGGACGACATACTGTGGATATCGTTTACAAAAATTAAATAAAAAATTAACAATTTTTAATATTATTATACGTGTACTCATATTATGGTATAGATAAATTCGTTAAAAACTTAATAATTATTGGTTTTTCATAGTTATTTAAAAACCACCCGTTTCACCGGAATCACACCATGTATTTAATAGATACGTACAGAAACGAGGTTGCTTACTTCACCGCGAAAGCGGTTCGTCACGTGCACGTCGAAAGCATTAAATTTTAATTGGCGACCTGTGTGGCGGACAACCCCCCGCGAGGAGTCCGGTAGTATGGATACTGACAGGGTCGGACGAGTCAATAAGAGTGGACCGTCGTGGTCTTCTTGGCGGAAGTCACCACGTCGAAAACCTGCTGTACCATGGCCGAATAATAATAAGAAATAAAATAACAAATTAATCGTGTATAAATCAACAGAATAAACGAGCCGCGTAAATCATGCGATAACGAAAACGAAAAAAACAAAAACGGATTTAATAATACATATACTGTATATAGAGTGTCATCAACTCTGATGCTACATTGTATAAAAGACGCAACATTTCCGTCGGAATGTTTTTTTTTGTTTTTTAATTAAATTGTCTAAACTATATTAATGTATAATATTATATATTGCCTTGCCTACGAGCGATGTAGTCGACGTGCGGGGTTTGTGTCGAAAACATTTAGTTGGTAATGAAAATAAAATGTTAAAAAACGAGCGGATGAACACGTTTTACTTTATGAAACGTTATGTAAACAAAACGATATTATTGAAAAATTTGTACGCGTTAAAGGTTTTTTTTTTCATATAATATATTATAGGTGAAAATGAAAATAAAGACTATTTATACGGTGATAATTGGACAGGGTAATACGTGCGAATGTGCACTTTGGGTAATGACTGAACGCGTAATAGAAAGGACAACAACCTTTGTGAAGAACAAAATATGGAGTTCGATAAAGAATCGCAGGATAAAATAGACAATTTACTAGCAGTTACAAAACTGTTACTAGTATGACTAGTCTGTATATAGTCGCGTAAATGGCCAGAGGATTCGTTCGTTGGGACGTGTGTAATGAGAAGGAACGGAGACGTGGTCGTTAAATTTTCCCTCTGGCCACAAACCGGTAGGGAAAACACCCCCGAGAGGATGGGGGTGGCATTAAAGGTAGATATACGTATAGTAGAAAGATACCTTAAAACTCTGGGAGCATAAGAATTTAGAGAAACGGTTCAAGACCGGGTGTTATGGAGGGACGTATAGTGATGATGGTGAAAACCCTAGGAGAGTTATATATATATATATCTAGGTAGGTAGGTATACTGATGCCAATGAAAAAGAATAATAACATACACTGTATACTGTATAGTGTCGCGTTAAATTGGGTCGTTCCATAAGCTGGTAAACGGGTACAACAAGACTACTGCCTATAGGATATAAGCGAAAACGGGCTAGAAAATTGTTATGTGCATTTTGCAAAGACCCTTCGGCGGACGATCGTCCCTGCGGAACTATTAAACTACTGCCGTGACAGACTGCTTTTGCGTGGTCTCTAAAAACTACAAATATAAGAAAAAAAAAAAAAAGTAGGAAAAACCGTTGACGTTTCCGCCTCTGACGACGACGATACGAATCGGCGGGCGGTCGTAACTTTACCCGATGGCGGCTACCGCGAAAACGAGGAAATAAGTGCCGTCTAGGGGCCGCTCTGCGCAATACCGTTGCGATAGTAATCTCTGCACAGCAAACACACTGCAGATGAAAAACTGTCCGATTTATTGGGCGATGGCGATTTATCTGCAATGCATAATATACTGGGCAAACATAAAATAACTCGGTGATATATGTTTAGTTCCAGGGAAAAAAAAGGGCTTAAGTTAATGTTTGTGTAATTGATATTATATTTCCCTGTAAAAAAAATCAACCATAAGAAATAGACAAAATATCCCGCATGTAAGGTACAGGATATTTATAGTATATACTCTCGAAAAAAATGATGGGAACACCACTGTTTATTGTACACTATAATACACACTGAATGTACACCAAATTTGAAAACACATACAATCATACAATTGCAACAAAAAAAATAAAGAGAAGACAAAATTATAAGAAAGCTAAAAATAACTTATTTAGGCCCTAATTCTTTGAAACTAAATAATTATATATTCGCGGAGTCTGCTTCTGGACTACCGGACCACCTAGTATTTATACACACCTATATAGCCACTAATTACCTAAATCAATAATGCGGATCCTATAATATTATAATGATGATTACTGATGGAATTTGCGGTCAAGCGATTACGTTTTATACGAACTGTGGGCGTGATCCATTTCCATCGGCTGCAGAAAGTACAAAACTTATCCAACGATCTGAGAACAACCGCAAGTAGGCCACGAAACATCAAGTAAAAGGATGAATTATTATTGGTTGAAAACTGAGAATACGTTTCAAAATGTTGCCGGGATAAATATTGAAGATTTCGGTGGGAAATACTCTACAATCTACGGACTCCGCGCATTTGGGTCGTTTTATTGAATCGAAAAGGAAGTTAAACTCATACGCCATTATAGTATGTATAATTGACTTCCAGCTGACTTACGACCCAAATAACAAAAAAAAAAAAAAAACATTCATCTGTTATGGCGGATTATTATTATTGCGAACATCGTCGACCTTTTTAACGACACACACACGGATTTTATTTCTTTCTTACCCCATCTACCTACCTATACCGTCCGATATTATAACAAAGATATTTCTACCGTGTCGGTGTGTATTTTATATACCTACGCAATGAATAGAATGGTTTTTTTTTTTTTTTACTAAAATGACCTTTTGGCATTGCGTAATCCGCTACCTTATACACTTATATTTCGAGATTTTTTTTTTTCGAATTTTATATCCCTCAAATTATATTATTAATCGTTGCGGGGACGTGACGCAAAAGAATATAATATAGGACGTCATACGGGTCAATAGTCAACACCAGAACAAATCGATTTTTACTCGCATCCGGGATTATTTTCTCGAGAAAACTCCACGGGTGTCTCTTTTTTTTTTTTTTTGGCATTATTATTGTTATTCAATCCGATTTATTTTCGTCCCTGCGAAACTAGCTTCTACATACACGCCCGAGCGATGGTATCCATTAATCAACGAAAAGACCGTTCGTGCGCAATTCACGCGGGTCCGGCAGAGGACACATTGAATTTCGTTACGGTATAACAATGCGATAAATTGTGTTGTAATACGCGACGACATTTTATTATATTATCGAGCTAACTGTAGCGTAAAACCGTCACGGAACCGTTATCGTGGACCGTAATGATTATCTCCATAAAGCCATCTCGTGGCGATTTCGGCCATCATAGACCTGCAGCGGCGTAAAGAAATCGACCGATAACAGATAATATAAAGAGGCCCGGAGTCCGCATTGTTAGAAAAATACGGCACACAACTTAAGTCTCGGCTCTTAAGACCCTTCTATGTTCCATTCGATAATTGGAATCCGGGATAGAGCGAGAAAGAATTGTGATAACGACGGTTTTAATGAAGCATTGTTAGACCAATATAGTGCACACCAATGGGGTAGTGTACGGAAAAACTAAGTGGCTGTAGCTCCCCTTCCATCGACCCTGTTTATTTATATGCCGTATTAGGATTCGAGGGTTAATTAGGGTTCCAGTCACATAGTTCACGCCGTTTTCTACACCGAAAACCGTATGAAAACGCATTTGGGGAGGGGGAGCGCTGTTGACTCGACGTGTAGGCCGCGGGGCTTATTCATAAATGAAAAAGAAATCACTCGTGAAAAATGATATAATTACCACAGTTGTTTAAAATTCTCCCATTAAGACGCAACTGTCGGACGGGAGAAGGCGAACTCTCTCTGTACGTACGTCCGATTAACAAACTATACCACCACCGAATTAACAATCCTGGTCACTCAGCTGGTACTCGGTTGTATCAACACATAACGTACCGTGCCTATCGTATGCCCTGCAGGCATTGACCGTTTATGTCTGACAGCGTCGTAGGTACACCTGTACGCACAGGCATACAACAGGTACGAGCAACCTACTAAGGCGGGGTACGGGGGACGCGTAGTTCATAAATATAATATCGTTACGTGTCTACGACGACCGGAGCAGTCCTGCTGCCGCCGGGAAGCTGCGGACCGCAGGAGAAAATGGAATTTTGGCGCCGGGCGGCCGAGTCGCTTTAAACGCGCCGTATTCGTATGACGTGCGGGTTTGTGTGTACCGGAATAATTGTCGGTTTTGTTTATTACCCACCACGAAACGGAATAAAAAAAAAAAAAAATTACAAATTATACATTACATAGGCAGGTACATGTATACTTACGCGCGGCCAGGACCCGACCTAAATGCGCGTCTCGCCGGACCTCGTTATTGTATACAAACAACCAAATGAGTAATCATAGTGATTAGGATCTCACAGGCGACGACGGCGGAGGGTGTACCGTATAATTTTATACTTATATATATATTATTATTATCATCATTACATAGTCTCGCCGCAGACGACGGCCGCATTATTGGCTGCACTGTATATTATGATAATAATATTGTGTATTATAAATTATCGTAACCCCACCTATACGTATATATATATATACATTATTATCTATACGTAGATTTACGACACCCATTAGATCGGCCGCATAAAATATTATATCCGTCGGAGGCGGTGGCGACGACGACGACGAAAAAAAACCTGCGGTCGTAAATTGAATTTTTGAAGACGACGCGCGTTTACGACGATGAGACGAGCGCAATGATTCTGTGCGTGTGTTTTTCACCGTCAAAACAAAACTACAAAAAAAAAAAAAATCAAAATGTTTTACTATATTTTTGATTTTTGATAACCAACGTACGTGCGATATTAAAAAAGCCGAAAGTCTCTGTTGTAGATGGAAAGTTGGGAACGTATATCTGAGTATAGGGTAGTTAAGCTTGTATATTACACTGAAGGCGATAAATTATCGCAATCGAAAAACGATTCCGAATGTAAATTGGTGTAGGCTGTAGTATTATAGCCGCGTTCCCTTTTATAGTCAACGTAACCTAATTACCACGATTTGTTGTCAGTTTTTTTTTTTTTAACCTCCGAGAATCTAGAATAAACATTTCAATTAACATTCCGAACGGGAATTTTGAATAATTTTTCAAAAGGATATAACAAATGTTGAGTATTTGTACAAACCAAAAGAGTTTTAGAAAAAAAAAACACATTATAATATCATTATAATAGTTTCTTCACCACATTCAGGATCTAAATTACGTTCATAACTTATTTATGGATACTAATTGAATACACTTCGAGGAAACGGTCTCGTATAAAAAAAATTGTTTTTATTTCGTGTCTAAAGTGCATTTGTCGTTCGCTAGACTCAGTTTTTTTTATGTCGAAAATGTATAATTAATACACGTTCAACGACTATATTATTATTACTTGTAAAAAAAAAAAAAAAAATAATAATAATAATAATAATAAAAACAATAATATTTTATACTGCTGCTTTAGTGAATTTGATATTTTTAATATTTCTGTTGCGTGGAAAAATTATTTTAATTTATTTCGTGCGAAACAATCAAACCGGCAATGTATTCGACACCAGATTTGTAATAGATACTCACTATATACTTTTTAAAAGTATTTTTGTGTACAAACAACGATATTATTTTCTAAAATGTCTTTAGCACATGTATTTGAGTACGAAAACAGATACTCTTTAATAATTTGTATAAATACTTTTTTTCGTTTACTATTATATCATAGAGTTGTAAAATATTTTAGTCGTTATTTTTATTTTGTACAACGCTGCAGGTTCTATCAATACATGTTAATATGTTGAAGCGCTTTAATTTCAAATTTATATAAAAGAATCGAGAATAAAAAGTCGCATTTCGAGTATAAATACTTTTAAAAAATATTGGAAATACAACACCGAAAGTGGTTTTCATAGGATTATATTTAAAATACGTATTCGAACACCGAAGAAAATAATAGAATATTTGTATTGACAAATGTTTACCGAAATACTTTACAAATCTGTTCGAAACTAACACTATATTCGGCGAACCTCGTTATGCGGGACTTAAGGAGCTTACACATTCTGTTCTGTTCAGTCTCATTCCGAATGTGCGAATGTGGTGAGGGACCGATCAAATTGTCGACTATAACCCCACATAAAACCATTCCTTTTCGTTTATAGTCGTCGATCAGTTTTTTAATGGACAACATAATAGATAATATTCGCCTGTCGCAGTGAAATAGGTCATTTGCCGACTCAGGTCGTATCTTTATTCAACATCGCCCTCGAAAAACGTCGCGCAAAGAGATTAGACTAGACGTGGGAAAGGCTTCACTAATGCGACCTTTTCCGTTGTGGTAGACGAATTATGATATTATATTCAGTCAATTTCGCTAGTCGAGACTTTTTAACAATATATTTTTACGCAAAACAATTCAAACGGACCGGACTGCAGGGATTCACTGAACCGAACGGGCTCGCTCTTTAGGCGAAAATTCGTTACCCGAGTGTGGTGATAGCGCTTAAAATTCGTACGGGTTTCCGGTCATAAAAAAAAAAAAACTTTTAACATATTACGTACATGTATATTGTATATACTAATTAACTTTTTATCGATTTGAACGTCCGCCGAATGGTATTTTATACTTGCCGTTTTTATCATAGGTATGCTGTTTTGTGATGGGTACACGCATCGTGAAGTGCACCGTACGCGAAAACGAAAGACCTTTCACGGTTAAGTGAATCGCATATATTACCTATATTTATACAAGATAATGGAGTGGTCGTGAGAAACGCGATGCACTACTTGTCTGCTTCACTCTGATAATAATATTCATTTTTTTTTTTTTTTTCGATTGCTCGTAAACAATTGCAACGACTATATTATTATCAACACTGCTTTGTACAATAATTATGATATACGCTCCGCAGAGTAGCGAACGTTTCAATTTTCCGTTGTACGAAAATAATATGCCTTTTCGAGTGTGCGTTTAATTTTTTTTTTTACCCCGACATGTGTATTGAATATATTCGTAATAATATGTTAAAATCTCTCACACGCGTACGCGAGTGTTGTAATAATAACGACTGCTACTTGACCGTGTTTCTGTATAATGTATGTAGGTACAATGTATGGATACTAAATATAAACACTCTCGCAATAACCCAGTCAGTGTAACACGAAAAAAAAAACAGTAATATATACTTATATTCTACAGTGCGTTAAATAACATGCAATATAAATACGCGTAATATTGCACCGGTGTGCAATTATACGAGGCGATAAAATTTGTCACTCCGAAATAATCGAAAATCCAAAATAACAACCTCCGGAATGATCTGTTTTAAATGTTTCAAATATATAGTGCCCGCGTTTATTTAAAGCACCGGCACGAAACAATTGGATCATTATTGTTTTAATAACCGCAAAAGTGTTTCCTGAGAAAAGAAAGCATGCATCACGGTAAATCTATACAGTATAGGTACGATGAGCAGCTTCTCCGGCAAACTCGCAATCAATGAAATTCGTAAGTAAATATTGGTAAAACAAGTATTTCCAATTGAATATATCATATCACTTACAAAAAGATATTAATTTCGAGTATTACCATAATATTGTTCGCTTAATTACTGATACCGCGAGTGGTATTGATTTGCTACTACTTGTGTAGATACCTATCAACACTTCAATTAAAATAATTATAAATATTTTCTGAAATTCTATCCAAATACTGATTTTAAAAAGTGTTTTGTACACGATTACTGAAACGCATAACAAGGTTGATACACCTATGTCCTATATAAGTATAATATTATTACAAATCTATAATTTCGTTTTCACCGCGTTTAAATAGTACTTACGGTCGTACATGGCACGACTGCATATGATTTCGCGTACTATAATTGTCGGCTGTTTATAAAACGCAATATAGATACGGATGAGAGGCTGCGTGATTCTGTCGAGTAATTTTAAAATCCCAATCTGTATACGACTAATGGTTATATATAGTTTTTAGTTTGTCCGGAAATCAAACCGAACGAATTCTGGCCGAGTGCATCGTCGTATTCGTGTTACATCATGATATTATGATTTAAAAAAAAAAAATCTATCTGCGTACCTGCCTATTAAAACATTATACAAACCGATTTCATAAAATAAAATACCGAAATCCGTAAATTCTTAAGATACAATCGCGATGGTTACGTATACCTACTGCATTCTATGAGCATTGTACAAATACAAAAAAAAAAAAAGAAAAGACGAACATATTTCTCACGATGGGTGGGCCGCTGTTATAGGTAAGAAGTTGGAATGGTAGGATATAGAGGAAAATTTAATGTATATCTGTATACAACAATGAATTATTGCTAATAAAAAACGATTCTGAGCGGAGTTCGTTTGATAGTGTTGCTTTGTCAACAACGTATGTTGCATATCATGGTAAAATAATTACATGTACATTAAACATTTTCTTTAATAATATTTGTTCGATATTGAACCTATTTTCTTGTTTTTCCAAAGTTTTTTCCCGGTTTTCTCATATTTATTCCCACCTTTTCCCATTTATTGGGAAAACTCCTGAGAAAATCAAAAAATTGCATCATTAGAGTACCACCCAGATAAAATTTCCTTTTAGAAAAAAATGCTACACTTAAAAATCAGAGCAAGATTTCTATTGTTCATAAGTTGTCAAAGTTGTTCATAGATTAAAAAAAATAAATAGACAATGATAAACATCATTGTAAAACCAATACATTCCTCGCTCCACTCAGAATCTAAAATATAATAATCACATATGACGTCGTACCGTTAAATCTCGTATGGTATTGTTTACTCGTTCTGGGACGGATCAGATTTTAAATACTTGCCGATATTATATTGAATATTATATCGTAAAACCTGCTACCGATTTGAATAAACCGTCTAGGAGATGTTGACAACTCGTATGCGTTTAGCGTGTTTTTCATTAGCCCCGTATTTTGATAAATCCGCAGTTAAATAAAAAAAAAAAAAACGGAGACGGTCGATTTACCGACTGATTACGTAAAAACGAATTTGTGACGCACGTGGTTTCCGTGCGAAATTTTGCAACAATAATATATAATATTGTGTACATTTTTAATTTTGTGTGCGAAACTTGTCTTTCCGCCGATGACGCACAGTCACCGAATCAATGTAATCAACAAAACAGTCGGTCTAAGAATTGATAAAATGACGAAAATCGGTCACAATTAAACAGGGTAATCGAGTCGGTGCGGCAACGTCTTCAAGTCGATTGAAATTGAACATTTCCTCATCAACGTTATTTATTTATTCCAACCAAAACTTCATTTAATAAGGGAATTTTCGATGTAAAGAAAAAAATGTATATTTTTAAACTGCGTGAAAAAAAAGATTACATTCCGAGATAACAAGTGACAATCCAATATATGTTCGTGTATCTGTTGTAACGGCATCTGTAGTGTGATGACATCGTACAAAATATTAGAGAAACTTCGTTTTCGGTGTTTGTGGTGGAATTACCGCAGTTGATGTTATCGACATAAAAAAGAAAATGATAACGAATCCATCACGTCAATAACGACCTATTAACTATACAGTCGTAGGCTGCGCCTTGAGCATGAATTAATCAGACAAAATCCGATGAGTAAAAATGTGATGTAATATTTCTTCTTTTTTTTTTTTTTTCCTAAGAACGCTCATCCCATTTGTATGGTTAAAATATGCACGAATTCCAATTTTGACTTTCGGAATTTTCAAGTGTAGTGAAATACGATGTTTTCGCATAGTTAAATCGCTCACAACATTTAAGAAATATCCTGCGGCGTGATACAAACTTAGTACTAAAAGTACAATAATTCAGAAACTTTTCGTTCAATTTTCGATTAAAATATGTCAACGTTTTCGGGATAAGCATCTTGATTGACGATATTTACAATACGAATTGTTACGAATGCCTGTTATATTTTACTGTTGTCGGTTGACGGTTGTGGGCAGATTATTGGCCCATTATAGTAAGTATGATGGACAATGTGTTTTTCCTAATTAACTTAACTCGAGTTGGAAAATTAATTTTAACATCTAACTCGATTGAATTGACGGATTATTTCGAATCGACTGGTAATTAAATAAACTATTGATTTAAATTTAAATTTGACGCGACCGAGTTGAATAAAAACCCATTGACCCAGCCCGGTCTTGTGTGGCGGGTGTTATTTTGCGGTGAAAGTTCCGACGGTGACCATTGTTATTATTTTTTTCTTTTTCGATCGGCCGGTGTCGAGTCAACGACAATATCATTTGGCGATGATACGCGACCGCGCCGCCGCGTCGAACCGGTAAAACGGCGGACGGGGGGGGGGGGGGGGAAGGGGCGAAATAATGACGGTGATAACAATATCAATAATAGTCGGCAACGATCGACCGGTCGAACTCCGTATACGAGTGCGGCTCGCGTCCGAGGCGCTGAATTTCCGAACGAACGAAACCGCCACGCGCCGCTGCCGCCGCCGCGCTGTTATGAAGATATCGTTTGTAATATCGCGACCCGCGTGGAACATCCGTCGTCGCACACAAGCGCGCGCGGTCGTTCGGCGTCGCACTTATTTTACGATTGTCCGCGCGCGCGCGTCCGGACCGTGTAACATTATTACGAATATAATATATTGCGTTGTTACGGGAGGCGTAAACGGTACCGTAAAAAGACTCGCGTACGCGGCAATAACGATAAATTTATCCGTGAAACGCCACGAGGAAGTGCGGCATAGCACGCTCGTATGTTATAATATCGTGTGGCAGGAGTGTATGGGAGCGTAGTAAATAATAGGAAAAAAAAATAAATAAAAAATATAAAACCCGCGACGACGACGTTTGATTTTTTTTTTTTTTTTTAGAAACGGACGTAAAATAATAGTCGAGACGGCAATAATATTGTAACGATATTACCCGCGGAACGGACGTTATTCCGGTCTCGATTTATTTGATTGCGACTTGCAGCCACCGCTGTCGGCTATGATCTACGTGAAATACCGCTTTTGGATTGTTTCGGGAGGGGGGGAGGGGGGGGGGGGGGGGGGGGGGGGGAAACACGATCGCGTATAATCAGGTACATAGAATATTAAAGTGGATTCAAAACACCGAATATGTGCCGGATTATTTTAGATTTCGGTTATAGCGACGCAGCCGATCTATAATAATAACATTATGGTTTTAACAAGACGCAGTGGACACAGATCCGCACCTTATCGTCCGGAGGGAAGGGGCGAAACCATTTACGACGATGGAATTTCGGCACACGTTCGACCGCACCACAAGGACATCACTATGGTGTTTTCGGGGGGATGGGAGTAAATTAATCTGTTTAATTAGTAACGAAACGATTCAGCCGTTGCGATATGTTACAAGGAAACGCTTGATATTATATATGTATATATTTATATCGAATACAAATCGCATTTTTTGAATCCGGATTTCAAATTGTCGAGTTGGACAGGTCGTCGGCATGGAAGAAGAATCTGTGATTTATACGCACGATTATTACAATATTTACTGCGTTCAATACCGTCGGAAATTCCCGGCCACGTCACTGGGAACACCTATCGTTTTTAGATTCAGAACGAAGCGAAGAATGTTTTGGTCGCTAGAATAAGTAATTTTTTTTTTCTTGTTTGTTCTTTTTTTGTACCCGAAATCTTGGTCCAGTCGAAAACTTCGTATAGGAACTATCTCGTAAAATGTCTTATCTAGTCGGTGCGTTGATTGGGTCGTTTTTGATTTCACTCGTATTCTTAATGAATATGACTAGGAGAATACATAGCGATATATTGTATAATTTTTGTTCATTTTTAGGTTACTCCACTCAGAATCGTTTTTCGTTACATACAGATAAAAGTTGAATTACCCGTACAATATTCTCGCTCTTCGAACTTCACTCTTAAAACAGCGATGCGATATACCCGTCAGCGTCATCAGCATTTGTTTCTTTTTTATTACCACGACGATTTATCGTTACTTTGATGCTTTTATGATATTATTACTCGATTATCCTGTAACCTAGGTACCTTACATTCCCGATTTCCGTCCCATAACAGTAACCTACTCGCGGCGGGAAATACGCTCGGAGTTTTGTTCGCGTTGTACTATTGCCAATAATTTAACAAAGCGAATACAACGCGATAAGTATCTTTACGTGAACCATACGCATAAATCGTGCTGCTCGTGTGTGTAATAGTAATGGTGTAGGAAAGTGACTGTCCCGCGAGCATTTTATGAGTGTGTCTATTATATGATAAAATATTATATTTACACGGACGTCGAAGGGAATAATATTGTCGCCAGCGCACACACGGATAATATATTATTATTGTGGGGTGTACACGGCGATTTTACAAACGATAACGACGATAATAACGCGTGTAGCACCTCGGCCAAGAGGCCGCCCTCCCAGAGTTCGGGCCGTTCCGAGTACGCTGCGGACGCGCGGACAATCAATTTTAGTTACTGGGTTCGGCGGTAGAGATGTTATTGTATTGCACTGAGAACGCGGCGAAATTTCGCGTTCGATTTTAAGAATTGAACAATTAAGTGGGTCGGATCAGTGGCGGCGTGAATTTTTTTATTCTAAGAGGCAAACATACAGGTGTTAGAGGTCGATTACCACGACCTAAGCGTTATTAGACAGAGTTGTGGGGACGACGCGACTGTAGACACCGCCCTCTCGCATCTTTACCAGTTGACCATTCTATAAATATATGCTTTAAGTCATGGTTATTTTATATTTTATGAATGTCGGCAATTAATAAAATTGAGCACTTCGTACATGTTAATAATACAATATATATATGTTTTTTTTATAACGCTGTCCGCCAATACGAGAGAACGCTGGACCAACAACCAAAATGATGAGCCGTGTAAAACATGTGAAATTTGATCGGCAGAGTTTAGGAGTGTGCGGGATTTTTTTTTTGAAAATTAATTTATACAATTAACAAATCGTCAATTTAATTGTATCTTCTTCGTAAAAATTGTGGTTTATTGAAACGTTTGCTGGTTACATTAACAACGAATATTCAATACACGAAAATTAAAGTGAATTAGTGAAATACAATACATCGACTTAGTATAAATATACACATTTACTTCATATTAATGACAATAAAGTATTGAGTATAAAGAATCAGTCGGCAATAATTCATATTTTTAGCCCAGGGGTGCCGCCGCTCAATCGGTCATATGAGATCATCGCCTCGTGACATACCCTGTCGCGCCGCCACCGGGTCGGACGCGTAGCCCCCGTCGCCTTTATCAAAAATTATTTTGAAAAGGTCGCGTCGAAAATTAGATAAATATTTCGGGTCGCCAACGCGCGAAAGGTTGCGAACCGCTGATCCATGTCCTATTGTTATGTACGTTTCCGACCGTCTACCGCACAGCACCCGCATAACCCGCTGCCCACGCCGCCTGCCCACGGTTGCGAAGTACGTCCGGCGTTTTTTATCATTATTATTTATATTCGCCGGCGCGTTATCGTTTGAATTTTTTCATGACGGCCTACAGCCCGTGTAACGCGACGCGCGTACGTTGGTTTTTTTTTTACAATTTATACAATATCGTAATGCATCAGACGGTTTTTCGATGTTAACACGTTTCAACGCCGTCGTGCGACCGCCGCCGCATTTATCACAACCGCGCCGCGCGTACATAATGTAATAATAATAATAATAATAATACGCGGGTGTATGCGTAATGGGTTGAGGCACCTTAACGAGCGTAGGTGAAAGTCAATTATTATCGCGTCGCGTATCCGCCGCCAGAACGGTGCGGTGTTATTTTACGCGGTCTCGCACCGTACTCGCAACGTTATTTGGTGCCGTCGACGTCGGTGTACAACGCGCGCGCACGACGCGCCCGACAATAACGTCAACGGCGCACGGCCGAACGTGTCTCTAGCATAACGACGCGCCGGGCGTACGGCGTCCGTTATCGTATAGGTTTCGCCCCGTGACGACCACGGTCGGTAACGATGCTTTCGAGTTTCCCGCCGCGCGCGCGCGCTCCGATAAATCACCGACGGGAAACAGGTTTCTGGATTGCGGGAGACGCGAGCCGTAGCGTCCGCCGCCGCCGCCGCCGCCGCGAAAAGAAAATTAATTAATTAGGTTTTTTTTTTTTATTTTTTTTTATACCGGGGACACGTGCCGCAATAAAATCATTCGGTACTCGGCCGAGCCCGGATTAAGACATTTAAAGGAGACGTTTAAGTCGCGGCGTCACGCTTCTCAACGGGGCGCTCAAAAGGGAAAACACGTAGATTTTCAAAGCGGCCGCGGGGAAAATCGAAAAGACGATTACCTCTTCGACGCGCCGACTAGACGGCGTTTTCTTTCGGGAAAAAATGCCACTCTTGATAATCCGAGCAAGATTTCCGGTAGACGGACAAAAGAAGCTGTTAATGGACAAAACGAAATCCCAAACAAGATTGCCGATAATTATTACCCGACATTACTATATGTTTTAACAAAAGAAAAACAAAAGGTACATAATTTACAGATGACAAATCTCAATTCAAAAGCCATGAGTATTTTTAAATAAATTTATTTTTATAAAATCCTACTACAGTAGTTTCCGCCAAAAAAAAAACATCGTCGGATAACGAACAAATAATAAAAGTAATAAAATAACAAAACACCAATTAATATATATGTTTAAATAAATAATAGACATTGTTCAAAACTAAAGGCCCTCGAAGTCTTTGCGACCCGTGGGTTATGGCTTCCCCTGACTCCCCCACCCCATAAAACGGGCTTGTACTCACAATGGCGTTATGTGAAACCGGCATTATTTTATCGTCGATTCAAAAAACGATTCGGGGCGCAAAATTTGGACTGTTAACTCGATAGAAAAATGTATCAAGCTGAAAGTCTCCGAGACGTAGTGTTTCGTATTCATTTTTTACGATCCTCTGGACTGGGAGGGTTACAAATAAAGTAGTGTTTGATAAATAAAAGATAAACCAAAAACGACAGACGCGGAAATGTATTCAATCCACGGAAGAGATACGATGATTGGGTGGCACAATGTTCGCAAGAGATTTTGAAGGAGGATTTTGAGAGAGAAAGATCAACAGTAGAATGAACGTCCCAAATCAAGAAGTTTATGAATGAAGAAAAATTCATTGATCTAAAAGGATCAAACCACAAAGTGAGACGTGGAAAACTGCAAAAAACCAATTCGAGAATTAATAAATGTATAATAAATATCTGGGAAATACGGTGAAATATTAAATTTGTTTACACCATGAATTATCCGATTGATTTCGAATATATTTCGTATCGATCGGAAATTGCAAAAGGCTTAGGTATGTCAAAATGCATTCGACGCATTTTGGATAGCTCTAAATTCAGAAAATGCGCAATTATTTGAATAATCGCCGTAAACATGAAATGTGTATAACGCAATACGGTAGACGATATTATATTATTACAGTGATTACAAAAACAGGAATATTTCAATGTGTAATTTTTTCCGGCATTTTGTCGATTGCTAACTACAGTTGATGTATTAAACATACCGAACCCAATTTCGGTGCATCGCGCAATTATAAGATCCTCACACAGTTCACGGCATTACAAACAAATATATCTCGGGTTAATCAATACAATTCGCGACCTTTTAATATGTATGGTGTCAAACTCCGTCAATCAATCGGCAGTTTTTTTTATTTTTTATGAATGCAAAACCGAAGTAACTGATTAGGTGTTTTGTTCGCTTCCGGTTGTTTTATACGGGTAGTACTTTTATTTTTTTTTAAATAATCTCATATTTAACGCACCAATCGTAAACGTGTACGTTAAAATAATAAAAGTCAGATTGCATATCTATCGGCATAAAATAATAACAGCATGATCGCGTAAAAGGTCGGCACCTGGTTAAATGTAAAAAAATAATTATAAACAGTTTTACGTCAAAGGTCGCCGTTTCTTTGATTTTTTTTTTATTTTGCGATACTCCGCCATCGTGCGATTAGCTACAGGTCAAAACAATGTAATTAACTAATAACGACTCGTTTTTTTCCTGCTCGATAACGTGCGTTTGATAAAAAAGAAAACCTGTTATTTTATATCGTTTAACATTTTTAAATTCTGAGTGTAGCGTTTTACTAAGATGCATTTTTATTTTCTCGGAAAACACTTTTTCCGTTACCAAAAATATTCCGAGCATTGTCCACGCCGTACAAGTATGTGTCTTTTGGGGGGTTTTAACTTTCGACCCTCTATCTCCTATCATTGTTTAGGCCCGAATTTGACCATTGTTTTTGTAAGTATAATATTATCTACAGTAGGTATATCAGTAGCGTGCATAGGAATCGTCGTAAGCGTGAGGGGATGTAGCAAATACGAATCGTGAATAAATCGTAAAATCGTCTACTCTACCTAACTCGACTATGGGAATTGTTAATTTAAAAGCCGAATCCTAAAAAAAAAAGCTAATTTTTAATCAATGCATCGAGCTTTGTTCCTTGTTACTTGGCCGGAAACATGTGCATTTCGATATTAGATAACTCGTATGTTTGTATTATTTTATAGGGGGGACATAACCCCTAACCCCCCATCCCTGCGCACGCCACTGAGGTATGTAGTATAGTGTTTATTTTATTATTTTTTTTTTTTTTTTGTTTATTTATTATAACTCAAGTCGTGATTGGGGGGGTACCGGTTTATTGCCGCGAATAACAAAGAATAATAAAAAAAAAAAAAAAAAAAAAAAAACGTATCTCCTCCGAAAATATATATTTAATTTGCGAAACATCGACGTGTACGCGTGATATTTTATCGACGGCAAAACGTTTCGGGAATTGACTTGTTTTCCAATACGTACACCCAGCGGCAGGCACTCGCGGCCGCGGTCACGTCAATTACCACTGACACGGGTTAACCCGTATAACACATTTCACACGTAACCCGTACCACAATCCACCGGCCGGCGATGATTTTGTTTCTGTTGTGAAATAACACTGGAATAATAAATAATATGCGGCAATAGTTTCCAGCGTTATACAGCCGGCTGCACAAAACGGGATATTTTTTTTTTGTATTCACTCGACACCGCGCGTTTTAGTCGTTCTGCGCGCCGGATTGTCAGTCCAAGGAGTCGACATTATTATCTCCGGTGACCGCGAGAAACTATTGTACGGCGAACGTGTAGTCCGAAAATGTAAATAGACCATCGAAATCCGGGAACAGGGTTTTAAATATTTCTGCGTCCCCTTATAAATGCGCATACGGTTTTAGCGTTTTACACGACGAGGAGGACATTCATCAGACGATTTTTTTTTTTAAATTTTCAAAAAAACCAAAAATACTTAATGCGTCTGAAAAAAAAATAATATAGTGTTAGGTATATTGTCCATACGTTTCTACGGTCATTTCACGAAATATTATAAAACTCTAGGTGGGTACTTACTATTAAAGAGTTTTTTTTTTTATCTTTCTTGAAACAATTGTTGTACAATTTGAACATGTGCCTTTTCTGCATTCAACGATGCGTATTCGCGTACACATATTGTATAGGTTTGGACAGTCGTGTTCCCCTCGTCGTGTCACTTGTCAAATACCAAAACGTATGTATTTACACGGACGTAAAACATTTAAAAACCGTTCCCAACACTCCTAATATGTATAGACATTCCAATTCCGATCGGCTACCCTTTTTTCCGAATTCCTTTTCACACAGGGACACCATTACAATAGTATAATGTTATATACGCGAGTTCGCCGTTTCATTTCAATCTAAAGTAAATTGAAATATCCATGTTGATTTTTTGTGACTGGCGTTACTTGAATTCCGCGATACATTACAGACACTATAGCTATAGTGCTATAGACATTACTATAGCACTCGAATTCCGGAAATATAAAAATAAAATACGTCAAAATTTGAACTTGTAAATGTTAGAGGGGCTGCGGTTGAAAGTTGAAACTCCCAAAAGGCACATCCCTGTACTGATTCCACGGATACACGAAATTTCTCCCCCTTAATTTCGTTTCAAAAAGGGGTCTGCGGGAGTTTGAACCCCGATAAAAGCATCCGCTACCGCAACATCATTCTGAAAATCATATAGATATTTAACCGTCACTGCAATCCGCGCCTGCAATAAGGACTCGAGATCAGCGGCCGATAGGGAATTTATCGGCCCACCTATTCTTAAAATTTTCCACCGGCACAAAATTATACGAAATAGATCAGATTTTCTCGGTAGCGCTTCGGTTCCGGTACGGGCCTGTTTTGGTTAACACTTGCGAAACTAAGACAATGTAACGATATCGACTTATAAGACCGATAATTAAGTTATTATATTTCGTAAAACTCCGTAAACCCCTTAAAACTCCCAAAACCGACTGGATTACGTTTCGGCTCGGGCCGAACTCGAACACGGTCTGCAAATACGCGCTCCGGTCGGTACTATACTGCGTAGGACGTGCGTATCGGTTTTTAAATAATTATCGAATAAAAAACCTACGTGATTACGATATACATTATTATGATATAGGTAAGGAACATATATTCAACGCGTGTTGGAATATAATGTATTCATATCTGCTCTTTCTCGTTCGTATCGACAATATTATAATCACGTCATAATATTGGCACGTCGCGTGGGTATACGGATTAAATAACAGTCATAAACGTCGGTTATGTTAATATTGTATTATCTTTCATTAAGTCAGAGTTTTTTTTTTTTTATTTGAAATTTTACATTTTAAACGTGCCCGGATGACCTTTTTTTATGTAAACTGCGCTGAACCCGGATAATTTTCCCAATCAAAACGAACACTTAACGAGATATGCGTAAACTGCGCTTCCATTTCTTATCGTTGTCGGTTATTAGGTTAAAAGAATACAAATGTTTAGACATTAACAACGAAACTGCATGCGAAAGAAATCTTATTTGGAATTATAATAAATTTCCTAATCAATAATTACAGAAGTCGGACATACTATAGAGATTAACTTTAAAATTAAATAGCACAGTAGGATGTTCCGATTATTATAAAAATTTAAAAAAAACAAACGAAAAAAAAAACCCAAAAAATAATTCTCATTGATATTTACACCCACAGAAAAAATTTTCCGAGAAAACAAAACCACGTCTTAGATAAACTACAATGGTTTCTTCACTGCACTCATGACATTTAGAGTTTAATAAATACAATCCGTTGTTTAATCAAATTAAATAATAGTAGACTATGCAGAAAACGTTCTATAAAAATCACTAATCGGAAACTTGTCTCGCTGTAGTATCCGGTAAATAAAAACGATTTTCATTTGCTTTTATTTAATACCCGGCTGTCCCGCACGGCGTTTCCCATGACAAATTAAATGCCCGCGGTAACCACCAACCTTTTATCTTACCCTACTACAGCCACCCATCTCATCTCTTTCCCTTCGCCTATCCATTTTTGATTTAACCCTCTTTTGGCCGTTTACTTGCGAAGTTCTAACATATTTTATTTTATGTTGCTGATTTATAACCGAAAATCTCCAAAACTATGCATCTACTAAACCAATTTTGATAGAAAAAAAAGAGTAACCTGCAACCTCAAAACAACAAAATCGGTCAAGTAGTACTTGAGATTTCATTTAATTCACAAACATTTTCCTTACTGTATTTTTTTCTATAGTTTCATTTTGTCGATCGGTTTGCTATCATCTTCAACTCTACTCAGTCTACTCCATTATCACCTTTTCTTTTCATTTGCACATTATGCGTCGCATCCTGAGTCCTTTATTATACGGTGAATGTATTCCAGTCTTGGCCTTTTTCTATGATTTTTTCTACGCTTCCTTTTATAATTAATCATTATATGTGTCATATATATATGACTTATTCGTTCATTCCGTTTTCTTACTATATTTTTTCATAATAGATTTCCCCGTGTTATTCTTTCAATTACTTCTTATTGGTTATACTGTCCATCCGGCATTCTTCTATAACCTCAAAATTCGAATGATTCTATTATTTTTCGTTCCCCGCTGATACTGTCTTGCAGATTTTACACCCATATAGGGTTCTACACGTGTATATTTACTATATTCTATCTAATTTCTAGGCTGATGATCTTTGAAATAAGTAGAGTCTTCTTGTTTCTAAAAACTACGTTTTCTCATTTCGCTCTAATTTTTTCCATCTTTGCCTTTTGTGCTTCCTATGATTACAGAAATTTATCTACCTATGATATCTATCAGAGGGTTTCCTCACTGCACTCCGGTCTTTAAAACGGTATAAACTACTTATTTTCTGTGTGCATATATACTTACGCGTTAATGTTTTTTGGACGATATTATCGATTAAAATATAGGTGAATATTTGCGAAACGTTGAAAACCGTTTCGGGAAAAAAAAAAACTCGTTAGAAGCCATAAAAAATATTACAACGACCAGATATAGGCGTACCAGGTTCGCGTCTGTTCGTATAGGTAATTTACGACGCATTCGGTCGCATTTTAGACGCTGGATCCACGAGGGCGGTTATCCTCCGAGAATAACCTCTAATAACCTAACCTAACCCGACTAACTACCTATATATAAAATGCGTATATACATACGCGTACAAACCGTATTTTGAGTACTCGTGTAAATTGATATTATTTAATAGGTTATTATAGGTGTACCCAGCAATATACTCGTTATTAGTTACGACCGGTTAATTGATAATGCGTCGATTATTATTAATGACCACAGTTTCGGATAACTATAATAATGTTAACGCCGGCACCTATACATGCAACAAAGTCCGTGTCGAACGAGGTGAAAAAAAAAACGACATCTCTTTTGTTCGGTTAATTATTTTTTTTTTAAAAATCAACTATACCCAGATTAATTTAATACATAATGCATCGAGACTCATCCGTGGTTTTAAGCCCCGATCCGAAGACTGTCGATCAGTGGCGTAGCCGCGCTGCCGAATTGAGACACGGGCGGAGACATGAGAGCGAGAGGAATTTTTACTCCCCGACAAATTTAGAAAAGTGTTTTTATCAACATGCGTTACGATAACACTTTTAACGAGAATGTATTAAAACATAAACTCAATAGGTATTGTAATAAGAATATCATTATGGCATTGTATTGTTAGCGTAGAAAAAGCTTCACAAGTGGACAAGCTCCGTGAGCACGTATACCGAACCTTCACATGGACTTTTGGACCCGCCCCCCAGCTACCTTTCCACTCATCCTAAATTATACAATATTATCTCGTTACACAATCCCCTTGTTCTATTATCTTAAACGGACGCGGGCAACGGATTTAACACCGACGTATTGGACACCGTGAAATCGTTTGATTTATTTCGGTTATTTCGGTCGTTTTAATGTATTTTACCGTTCTAAAAAATGTATTAGGTTATAATGAAAATTATTAGTGCTCATCCGCGATGATTTTCCCGACTACTGTATTGGCAAATGAAAATACCACGGCCGGTAAAAACGCGACTCGAAACTGACCCCCGCCGTTAAAACCGCAGTCGGTTTGCACTTTTTCCGTGTTTCGATAGCAGAGAAAACGTTTTCGGACCGTCCCGCTGCAGCACTCGCACATACACGGCCTCTCGCCATACCGATCCCCGGTCCATTGTATCTCGGCCCGGATCCCTCAGTCAATTGCATACACAATTGACTAAGATATCTCGGCCCGTGTGTATTGAACCGTGGCGGCCATCGCCGTCTGCAGAGGTCTGCTACCTTTTCGGGAGGAGACGACGCACGCGGCTGTCAACGCGCGCCTCGGGTGGTGCCAACGTGCGGACTCGACCGAACCCAGAACCGCCTGTAACAACAATACGGCGAAACACGCCAAAAACACGCCGCCATAATAACATAATAATAATAAAATCTGACGAGAACGTTCGTCTCGGCTATACAGAGTGACCCATTTACCACGAACCGTAGGGTTTCTCGGATGATTTTAAGCGAATTCCGATTGTTGTATGGTTTTCCATTTTTCAATCGTTATGACGGCGTCGTTTGAGCTTTGTGTTTCGTTATTCGATGCGTATACACCAGCGGTTCTTCGCGGTCGGCGATGGGGGGGGGGAGAGGGGATGTTGAGCGATACTTGTTTCGAGAGGTGAGGGAGCGGTAACGAGTATATTTTGGACGGCGGGTGGGCGATGTGTGATTTGTCGCACAAGATGCGCATAAGTGGAACGCGGAACGGAGTTCTTTTTCTGGTTATTCGTTCGATTCTTAATGTTCTGCAATAAAGACGACTTTTTAAATGCACTTACCGCATTATTTTAGATTCGAAGCGTCGCGAAGAATGTATTTGTATTTCAACAAGGTTTTTTTTTTTCATCATCTATGAAGAACTTTTCTACCGGAAATCTTGCTCCCGTTTTCGAGTGTGGTACCTTTTTCGAAAGGAAATTTCGTCTGGGTGATTCGATTTTTCAAGCGGTTTTCATAATAGTCGGGAAAACTTACATAAGTGTACAAACGAAACTCCGGTCCAAATCGTTTTTCGTCAGCGTATAAACATAAATTACAATCCCCTCTATACCCTATCTTCCTAACTTCGCACCTACAACAGTGGCCCAACCGTCGTGCGAATTGCGTCCGCTTTGTTGTTCGTTCGCTGGCCATTTCCGTTTTTGGTTTTCGTCTAACAACTACACATTTACTCGATAAACGGTACGCACTTTTTATTTTAAATCCAGAAGCGCCATCTCACGTTCGCTTTTTTAAACACGACTCCGAACAGCGAACATTAGGGCAATGAGGGTGCGATACAACGCGCAATAGTTACGGCCGCCGTATACTTTTACTCGGATTAAACGAGATTCGTGTTTTTTTTTTTTAACCGCATCGTATACGCACGGCAGTCTATCTATACGCGCAATAATATTTATAGCGTTCGAAAACACGATTTTCCCGACAAATACCTATAATAATAATACAATACCTATATACATACTCGTAATAACGCGTAATTCGAATAAATTTATCAAATCTTGAAGGTCGCGACAAACGATACCTGTAGAGTAACACTTTCTCGTAAATATTATTATAATATCATACTCGTATACCGGCACACGTATACTAACGTTACTTTATGGTTTTTTTTTTCTACGGTCAATATATAACAATGTCGTTAACCGTACTGCGACGTGAATAGGCGCGCGTTTATTATCGTGTGTTCCGGTTAACAAACACAAAAAAAAAAAAACCCTGTAGGAGGTATAGGTGTAGTAAAAAGCTTTGTAAAAAATAGCGTTTGAATGTTGTAACAAAACGTCGGGCATGTTACTTTGGACCGCGGATAGGTAATAACGGCCATGGAAAAAATGACCGAAATGGCCGGGGGAAAATATACCAGGGAGAAAATACTATTGCAACCGGAAACACGGTCGTGGAAAAAAATGTAGATAAAATCAAATGTTTTCGTCCGTCCGTTTTTGCATTTAGGCGTATTTTCTGGGGATGGACCGACAGCGGTTTTTACCAATATAAAACTGATACCCGTGATTTAATATTGAAATTAACCGACAAATCAATTTGAAAACCCGATTTTTTTTTTTTAAAAAGACTTTTTCATATTCCAAAGAAATTTGTTTTTTTTTTTTTTAAAAAAAAAAACCAGTAACACCGATTTCGGATTATATTTCGGCACACCCCTAAATCATTTTCCTCTGGCCATTTAGTGGTATAAGAGAATTTTCGATTTCACCGTTATTATCGGATACCGTGTGTTGTTTAGACAAGAATTACCGAAGGTATAGGAGAATTTAGCTTCTACACACTTAACGCGCCGACGACAAATCATCACAATCAAAGAAACGATCCCGAACGGAGCTCGCTAAACGGATAAGGTTCATCGAAATAATCGGTTTATTCAGTGTTGTAAAACTTTAGACGTTTTTATTATTTTCGAATAGAGTAAGAACCGCAGGCGAAAAAAACCGCGACGAGGTACACTGCGTGGCAAACATTGCGCTTACCGAAAAAATACTATCAAACAATCACAGAAAACTAGGGGTTATTTTTTCCGAAAAAACTATTGGAAATTTCGAAAAACCGTTTAAATAGACTGTGCCCTAAGACGGTGTAACCCTAACCTAACCCGCAACTTCATAAATCCTCGACCGTTAAATAATGTTTTCGCCGCATTCGGGATCGAATAAATACGCAGTAAATCGTTTGGTACTGCGGCGCGGCCGTCGCGCGTCGTCGTCGTTCCCGGTATACGGTATTTATGGTACGCCGGAAATTATCGTGCACGATCGTGTCCCGACGCCGCCGACGGAGCGCGCGTCGGTCGACCGTTTCAAAATATTATCCACCCGGTCCGCGCACAGTGTACACCGGCACGGCGTTCCCGTTCTTCTCGGCGCTCGGCAGTCTTCGACCGACGTTCACGCCGTTCGTTGTCCGACCGCTCGCGCGAATTTTACGCGCACGTCCCGCGAATTACAGTGATTTTTTTTCATTCGATTTGTCCAGGATTCCGCGTTCATCCGAACCAAATATCATCTGACCGTTCTCTGTACACGAGCATACGTACCGCGCGGATTGTGTTCACCGATTGGCGTTTTCCCGTCCGTCCGTTTTTTCACGAAAAAATATGGCAATCATGGACACGAACCCGGAGAGTAATAACCAGTACCAGTACATCCAGGATACGTCTTTGGCTTCGGTAAGTCGAATCAGTGTTCATTACCCGTCCCTACTGTTGCCCCTCGAGAAGAGAAATAAACCGTAATTTTTTTTTTTTTTGTTGTCGTTTTTCCGAGGCGAGCTATTCGAAAATAAACCCGGAGAAATCATATACGCGTCGACTTTAAATAAATATTATTTTTCAATATTTAAACGGCCGACCGTTTTTGGAAGGCCGTACGGTTTTAGGCTGGAAAAAATGCCGTGGCTCGTACGCGTATTTTTTCGAGCATATTATTTATTTATTTTTTTTTTTCTATAAATCCCGGCCCCAATAATATTGACGGCCTCGACTATAATACTCGAAAGAACAAAAAAAAAAAAAAATACTCAAAATCCTCGTAACGGACGTGTGTACCGAAAAAATCGACGTCCGTGACGTTTTTTTTACGACTGCGAAAACCGTAGTCGTAATTTTTTTTACGCGATTTTTTTTTCTTTTCGTTTTTGTTGTTTTTTTTTTTTCATCGGCTGACTCGAAAAACACAGATCAAACGATATTATTATATTGTTTATTACGTATTCGTTTGAATCGCATCTGCACACAGTGCAGGTGTTCCCACGGGGTACACTGGGTGTAACTAACTGCGCCGTAAACTCTCGACGTTTTCGAACTGTCGAATAGTTTTCTCGAAAAGCAAAAACTTCGACGTTACGCGTTATTATATTATCGCCGTTGACAGTTCGTTACGCGCTCTACACGTCCGTGGTGATAAATGACGGAATCTGCGGACCATATAGGAGTGTGATTTTTTTTTTTTTTTGGAAATTTACGTTATATCGTCGATGTCTGGACGGATTACAGCGGACGCATGCGAGTACGCGAATGTTTACGCGGATACGATCGATAAAGGCGTTGCAGTATTCGATAATTTCTTAATTGAAAAATCGTAAAAATATCGGTCAACACCTTTGATCCGACGATCCCGTCAATATTGTCGTTTGTTTCGGTCAACTGAACAACCCCCCCGCGATTACCGTTTACAATGCTTTTCGATTTGCGAGCGCTCCGTTTCGGTAATGATTTTAATTCGATTTTCGAAACAATATTTACGGGAGCACCGTAAATAAACTCACGGGCGGCTTTCGCAATGTTTCGATTTATTTGTTCGGAGTTTTTTTTTTTTTTTTTTTCTGTTCGCGACGTCGGCCTTGTCAATCAACATCAAAAAAAAATAAAAAAAAAAAAAGCCGCCGATCCCGTCACAGGAGGGCAATCTGCCGACGGCGACGTCGCGCTGTTTGCTATCCAAATTTTTTTTTTTTATTCCCCGATTATCGTCGACGACAAATTCTCTCCTAATCGCGATAAACGCGCACGTCGCACGTCACATCGAACAAACAAACATCACTAATAAACTATTATTAGAAGGAAAAAAATACGCTGTTCGCTCCGTCCGCTCTCGTCAACACATCGTTTGCCCCAGAGTTCGCCGATAATTGATTTCGTCGGCACGGATGACGTATTATCTAAAAAAAAAAAAAAAACGATCGGCGAAAACGTCAGCGTCGTGTATTATATTATGCGTAACCGCCGTAATTGAATATTTTATTTGCCTAAATGTTTCCGCGATCGGGGATTTTAACGTTGAAATAAAAAAAAATAAACGCTCGGAAAGTATATTTAAAAATCGGCGTGCAAAACGGTAGAGGTGTTTAAAAGTCCGCCGACGCCCGTCCAAGGGGTCTGACTTATTGAATACGATTGCCCGACACCACAGAAACGTTGCCGTCGTATAAGCCAGAGCCGTTGGGAACGACGGGGATCTTTTGAACGCCACTACCGGTTTCGCCGTTTTCAAATAATTGCCCGGGGCTTGTTGATGAAGTACCCGACTATTCGTTTTTCGTGGATTTTGAGTCGTAAGAGGCCGCGAGCCCCGTACGTCGCTACACCGCCGCGATGTGTCGCCGTGACGCGCAGTCGCTCGGAACAGCGACGCGAAAGAAAAAACAACTGAAAATAACTTCTTGAAACGTCAATATTTATTCGGAAAACAATAGACGAGACGAGATACGCGAGAATATTGAAATTGACGTGCGCGATAAAATCGTCGGGAACGAAAACGTCTGGAATATTATGTATAATTTGATTGAACCCGGGAATCTATACACCGTGCGTTTATCACAGAAAGCGGACGCGGGGTGGTTTCTTTTTTTCCGTTGCCGGGGGAATATTTTAAAGGTGCCGTCCCAATCGAAGGAATAAAAAAAAATTAATAACAACACGCATTTGTTGAACGGTTTACTTTTTGTCCCGATCGATATTATTGTTTCGCCGGCGTCCGTACCGCAAAACTGTTCTCGCGCCGATACTCGCGGGCGTGCGAAAACCGTCTTAAACGGTCTCGAGACGGCGAAAATGACTGCAGAATATTTAAAAAAAAAAAATTAAAAATTACGGTGTATGAATTTCGACAGACCGTGTCCGTGACTTTAATCGAGACGCGGTACAGCGAACCCGTCCCTGCGCAGGACCCGGATAGGGAATGGGACGTTGGTGTATACCGAGGGTCGGTTTTCGCGGAGAAATCGAAAAAACGCGAACCGCGGTGAAAACGGTGAAAAGGGGATTTTCGGAATCCGTTCGGTTTACAGACGAAGTCTGCGAGTCCAGCGCGAGTAACGAGTTTCCGAAACGAGCGTCGTTTTTCGTCATCGCGCGCGCTGTCCAGGGCCAACGGCGTTGCCGGGTAAAAAATTATAATCTCCGCGACGATTACGAGCTCTCGGAGTCGGCATTCCGATGCGTTTACCGCCATTTTTATTTTCCGCCGTTCGTACGTTCGCCGTGTACACGAACATTGATTTTAGATACAGTTTTTTTTACACCGAACTCGTTTGGTTTTTTTTTTCCCCCAAACGCGCCCCCCCGTAAACCCGTTGACCCCTCGACCCGAGATTTATTGCGACGCGTCGACCGTATACTGATAGAATTATTTTCTGTGTGTTACAGTTGGATTCCAAAACGAGCCCGCTGGCCATGTTGGTGCGCACTTGCAGTCAGATCGGAGCCGACCCGCCGATGGCCACCGCGGCCAAGTCGAAAAAACCGGTCGCTGCGGCGCCGGTGTCCGCGCCCGCCGCCGCGGCGGACAGGCCGCACAGCGCGTCCCCGGCCTCGGCCGCTTACTTGGGCCACGCGGCCGCCAAGCACCCGTTGAACCACCACCACCACAACAACAACAACAACACCATCAACAACAACAACAACAACAACAACAACAACAACAACAGTAACAGCCACAACAACAACTACTTGCCGGAAAAACCGGCCAAGTTGAATTTCAAACCGTACGAGAACACTGTTTTGACGCCGTCGCCGCACCACCAGCTGCACCACGTGCAGCATCACTCGACCCAACACTATCAATCGCCGAACGACGACGAAAGCCGCCCGAAAAGCAGTAGCTCGGAAGACAACGGCGGCGGCGGCGGCCACGGTCACGGGCACGGGAAGAAACGCAAATCGGCTTCGCCGCGCGACGAGCCGTACCACCACAACCACAGCACCGCCAAGAGCAGCCGCCGGTCGTCGTCGTCGGCCTCGTCGTCCGAAACGGTGTCGACCGCCGTCGACCCGTCCACCAACCCGATAATCCGGTCCGGCCTGGAGGTGATGCACGGCGCCGCCGCGGCCAAAGCGGCGTTCTGCCCGCCGCCGCCGATGCCCGCTCACTCGCCGTACAAGCCGTGCGACCCGCTGGCCGCTTTCCGGCACACGTATCTGCCCGGCGCCCCCTGGATGCCGGCGGCCGTTTCGCTGGCCGCGGCCGCGGCGGCCAAGCCGTCGTCGTCCGACTGCAAGGACCCGATGTGCGGCGGACCGGCGTCCGGATGTGGCGGCCAACAGCAGCAGCAGCAGCAGCACCACCACCATCAGATGACCGCGGCCGCGTTGGCGTTCGCCAGCCAGTACCACCCGATGATGGCCGCGGCGGGCGGCTGTCCCGCGGGCTGCGCGCAGTGCGACCACCAGCGGTACTTGTCGTCGCTGATGGCCGCCGCGGCCGCCGTGCCCGCTTTTTACGCGCCCGTCGCCCGCCCTTACACGTGCAGCTGGGTGATACCCGGCGGTAGCGGCGGCAACGGCCCCGGCGGACACCAGCCGTCGTCCGAAGCGGCCGCCGTCCCGTCACTGTGCGGCAAGAGTTTCGGCACGTCCGACGAACTGCTGCAACACATCCGCACGCACACTTCGGGCAGCGGCGCCGGCGTCTCCGCGGCCGCGTCCGCCATGGCCGCCGGCCCCATGTCGCCGACCACGGCCGCGGCGTTTTCCGCCTACAACAGCCATCTGTCCCGGCACCTGTTCCACCATCCGTCGGCGGCCGCCGCGTACGGAAAACCGCCGACGCCGTCCATGATGCCGCCGTCGCCGTACAGCGCGTTCAACCCGACGGCCGCGTACTGTTACCCGCCGCCCGGCGGTTACCATCACCCGCACCCGTTGTACTCGCCGCGCGGCGACACGTCCGCCGCCACCGTCAGCCGTTAACGCGATTCTTCCGATAACGGCTGTCGTCGATACCGCCGTAAATAATAGTGACACTGTGATAGCGCTTTAATCGAAATATCGTAATCGCACGTTACGATCTTTATCGTCAAATATTAAATTATTCGCGGACATCACGATGACCTCACAAGAATCACTCTCTCTCTCTATCTCTCTCTCGCACACACTCTCTCTAGAAGAAAACCAACACTCTCGTTGTCAGCAACGCATCGTCGCCCGCTCGCCCCGATATTACACTACCCCCTCCCCCCCCTCCCGCCCCTTGTAATTATCATTGTTATTGTCATCTACTCGGCCGTCGATATTTTTATTGTAATTACAATTGCGTGTGTATTTATTTTTTCATTATTTGTCATTAATCGCCGTCCGCGTAGACGTCGCGTATCGCGCAATAATATTCGTCACCGACACCGCCCGGGATAGAATTACGTGTTATTTGTATTAGTATATTTATATGTTTAAGCATTCTTTATCTTTATGTTTTTTTTTTTTTTTTTGCTTTTTTTACGACCTCGTTGATATTTTCAAATACTGAATTGGTGTGATTTTTTTGTCGTCGACGTTTCGTGTTGTTTCACACAAACGCGTATTATATTAAACGTATATATATATTATATTAGATTATTAAAAAAAAATAAAATTTCATTTGATAATATAATTATAAAAAAAAAAAAAATAAATATTATTTATACTTAACTATATATTCGTGTACAAAAATAAATGAAATACGTGTCAAAAACAAACGATAAACTGCGTTATTATTATTTAGTGTATTTAAAGAGTTGATCCTTGCATCCGGCGTTGATTATTCCGCGCGTTTTACATATTTCGCCGTGGGCACGACGACGTTGCCGACGGTGAATAAAACGCGAACGTTTTCGAACGCTTTTGCTGTACGCACGACGTAAAAACCGGCACGGCGGAGTGAAACGATTTGTCGGTAAACGATAAATCTCGATTGCTCTGCCGGCCATATTTTATACAAATCCAATAACGACGACGACGCTTATCGTCATTCGACACGGTACGGATAGATTAATCAAAAAACGGGCAAAGTCGTTCGCCGGTAATTTACTCGGGTAATTAATTTCGAATTAAATTGCCGGTGACTTCGCGTCGACGGTCGCGTACGTCCGTTTGGACGGCACCGACAAAAGCGCAATAACGCAATGCCGAAAAACGCAATAAAAACGGTCGTCGCCGGTATTCCGGCGACGGCGATCGTTTCTCCGCAAAGGCGAGGGGTCACTTCCACCCCCCCCCCCCCCCCGCCCACGGTTTTTCGGTGTACTTCCCGGTACGTTGGCGAAATGCGTATTATGTATTTCGAAATTCGAAATCGGAACGCAACGCCAATACGGTAAAAGCATTACGACGATATTAAGGTTTGCTGTTTATTTTCGTCGCGATAGACTTTAACAGCGGGTGAGTTTCCCGGCAAACGTTCGCCGGATTAACCGGCTGCAATTTTGTGTTTGTTCGGGTTTCCTACGCGGCGCGGTGTTGGAGACCGTCCGACGCCGCGGTAGGTGGCTCGACATTGACGCGGGGCCTATGAATACTCGACGACAATCGGGCAATCTGCGACAACTCGATAAATACAATATCACATAGCGGTAAAACAAGTACCCGATTTTTTTGAAGATTGAAGATGTTTATGCGTGTCGTAGCTGTTTGTCTATTCGAAATGAAAACAAATAGTTCCAATTACTCTTTTGGATGGATAAAGAAGTAACGTTTTTTTCAACCGCTGTTTTGTTTTTAATTTTTTATGACGAAATTACGCTTATAATCAATTATCAATATAATACCTTACAAAATAATGTTTAAAACACATACATTGTTTTACAATCAAATTTTAAACAAAAAATCGCGATTTTTTTTTTTTTTTGAAAAACTATTTTTTCGTCCTCCCCGATAGTAGCTACATAAAGTTGTGTATTTTAGGCGTATGAAAGAGAACAACAGATTTTGTGCGAAGAAAATTAATGACGAACACCAACGTGGACCATCGTTTTTTTAATAGTTTTTCGCCTTTAATATAGTTGTAGTATATTAATAAATTCTAAGTGAAGCCGGGGATCTATAGGTTTTACTATGATGTGCATTTTTATTTTTTGTTTTCTGTCTATAAACAACTTATCTCCTCCTGAAAATCTAGCTCCAATCAAGACATGACAAAATACCTTTTTTGTTGCACTTTTGTTCTAATTGTAAAAGGTAATTTTTTGAAATAATCATTAATATTCGAGATAATGAGGAAAAAGTGGTTCTGTGTATTGAAAAATATTAAAAATAATAGGATTGCCATTGGCAACCGTTTTTATTTATTTTTTGTTATTACTAAGTTTTCACTATTTTAATGGTCTAATATTTTTTAAACAATCGTTGTTGTTGTGAAAACGTGCGTTGTTAAACAAGCAATAAAATTGAATGTGCTTCGCTCAGAATCGTTTTTCGTCAACAATGGTTAATCGTTGCGTACAGATATACATTGCATACATTCAATTCCCTTTCATATCCTACTTTCCCAACTTTTCACCTACAACTACAGAAGCCGCACGCGTCCCCAGTATCAGTTCTTTTAGATTCTGATATTGGAGCGAGAAAAATATTGGTTTTACAATGATGTTTATTTTTTTTCATATGTGAACAACTTTTCTACCAGAAACATTGCTCCGATTTACAATTGTAACACTTTTTCTGAAAGGAAATCTGACTGGTACTTTATCAAGGAGGTAATTTTTTTGATATCCCTAGGTGTTTTGTAATAAATGGGAAAAACCGGGAAAATTGGTCCGACATTAAACGAATATTATTAAATAAAAGATATAAGGCCTGTTTAATTATTTTATTACAAAACAACATATATATATATATATTGTTGACAAAGCCACACTATCGACCGAACTTCGCTCAGAATCGTTTTTCCGTTAGCAACGATTAATCGTTGCGTACAGAGATACATTGAATTCCCGTCTATATCCTACCTACCCGACTTTCCGCCTTCAACGGCGGCCGGACCCATCCCCATTATCCTAGCCTTTTTTTTTTTTATTTTAACCTCTCTGGTATATTACCACCGTTGTTATTTAATGTTATTAAAAGATCCCGGTTAAATTAATACGTAAATCTAACGTTCGCCGCGATTATAATATACAGGTAAATCTGACGGTAATTTTCGATAAACATTAAATTCTGCGTTCGATAGGGTTTCGGCCGTCGTTTCCAGTCGCGTTTCCAATACAACGCACGCGATTGTGTTATCATAATATTATACGTGCATAACCGAGATAATTAATATTTGCGGAAACGGAACTTTTAAAAATCGCGAACCACGCCGCGAGAGTTTCGACAGCTTCGGCTTTTACGGCGTTATACGTGCGTACACCGTAACCGTGTATCCGATATCGAAGTCGGGAAAACGCACGTTTCACGTACCGGGGGAGGGGAGGGGGGGGGGGCGACGAACGTAATAATAATAATAATATTGTTATAACGTTGTACGCGGAAAATTCAAAAGGCGAAGGGAAACGCCGCGAAAGGCCCGGGGCGTGTCGAGGTTTACGTTCTACGCGTTGAAATATTATATCTTCGAATTCCCTTAATATCTCGATAACGGCGTGTAGTAGGCAACTGCCGCTACCTACTCATACCCGAACGTCAACGACATTATCCATAAATCGTTGAATATTATTTTGCTAACGGTGCCGCGGTTGCGCGTGCTCCGCCGACGCGTTTACCGAAAATCGTTTTCCGAGAAAACAAACAAAGCTGCGCGGAAAACAAAAAGGGTTCTACGCTGGTTAGAAAAACAAAACACTAGGTACTGTGAGACTTAAACGAAATTAACGTCCCTTGCCACTGTCGAACCAGAACGGTAACCCCCCCGCGGGTTAACGCTCGTAACCGCCACCGCGTTCTACGCGTTCCACTTCGTACAGCAAAAGCACGCGGACTTTTCTGAAGAATCAATTAAGGTACAACGCCTTCTTACACCCACCCAACCCCCCCTCCCACCTCCGCTCCCGAGCACTAGCGCCTCCGTTTCGAAAGGAGAGTTTAAATGGGGGACGTAGTGTATCGTGTATTGCATTATGATACAGAACGATGCAATTTACATATTTTTACGCCGCGATTAACCACCGTGAACGAAAAACGATTTTGAGCCGAGTATTTGATTGGTTAGGTTTTTTCCACGTGGCCAACGTAACCGAGAAATCAACAGAAATCATACCGGGAAATAGCGCTGTTTCCCATTCGTTACGAGAAAACTCGCAGAAATAAATTACCTCCTCAATGTAACGACTAGATCAAAAATCAACTAGATGGTGGGGAAAAATGCTGGGAACTTTGCGAAACGTTTTAAAAATATTATCAAAAAACTACCGGGTGAGAATTCCGCGTCTGGTAAGGTGGTGCTGCGTGGAAAAAATCGGAATGTTAACCGAAATGGGTGTTTTCCGAGGGAGAAATTAATTCATATTAAGTTATTATAATACTTTAATATTTGATACGGATCTTCGTCCGTCTTAACTGTGGTCTTCCTCAATCACCAAATATTTATTTTTTTTTATCATCGAACCGTGTTACGGCCAGACGTGTACGGTCCACGGCAGAAGTTCATCGTTAACGATGAAAAATACCTAGTTAAAAAGAAATACAGTAAACCGGAGAGTTAAGGGGAACCGGACGCAGAGGATTTGACGTATACGAATATTATAAAAAATTCCTATTCAAATAACGAAATACGCGTTCGCAAAACGCAGTCTGTTCGTTAACCGTGATTGTACAGGATCCGCGTTATCGAACTGACAGTTCACTTTTCAAACACTTCGAGACCGAGTGAGCGATGATGAAAAATCGCATACCTAATATATACATCCGTACGACGCGGTCGGGCGACGAAGTCCGTTTTCCCGGGAAGGTGCGGCCAGCGTCGCGTATTTACGTACGCTATTCGAGTTCAGCCCGAACCGAATCGTCGCCTAATCGGTTTCGGGTCTTTTTACGATGGTTAAAAACCTAACCCAGCGCGGTCATTAAACGCGCGACCGGGGGGAGGGGGGGGAGCCGGCGGCAAACTGCATCGCGGGTGCGTGGGGACGATGGCGAAAACGGTGGCGGAGGAAACGTCACGCGATAATAATAATATAAATAATCGATTGTCGGCATTACGTTCGACAAGACGGATTGCGCGCGCGATTCGTTTGTCTCGGCACCGGGGAGAAAAATATTAATCATCGCGGTCCGATATGCGGTGGCGGCGGCGTCGTCGTCGTTTATAATACGAACGTATACTGTTGTGCGGTTTGCGAGAGGGACGTTTTTCTTCTTGCTGTGCGCAGTCGTACGAAAAATGAGCCGATGTGCCGCAGCTGACGACGGGTGTGCCACTGTTTTAGGGTGGCGAGTCGGAAGGGAGGACGTGTAAAGTAATTTAATTTATACCTGCACGCGACGATAAGCCATTGTTGACCGGAAACGATTCCGCGCCGAGTATTGCGAGACGTATTCGTTGTCTCGCTGCCGAAATAGCCCGGCAATCAACGGAAATTATGAAAAAAAAGAAAGAAAAGAAAAGAGACCAATCGAAAAAACGTCTTTGTCCAAACGCACGGACAATACCGAAACCGCTACGCTACAAGAAAGTCCCCACGAAGTCCTGCGACGCGTTGAAAGCAGATTTCTGACAGAATGATATGTTTAAACGCGGGGGAAAAAAAAAAAAAGGACAAAAAACGCCGCGCGTCACAGTAAAACCGATACATCGCTCAGAGCTTCGCCACTCGGAAGATAGAAAAAAAAAAAAAAATAATAAAAATGCCCGTCAGCCGACCGGAACTACAAAGCGGCGTGTGACGGACGGAAGGAGGCGGGAAAAAAACCCCGCGGTCCGTGCGCGGCGTGAGGGGGGGGGGGAGCGAAGAGGCGGGCGCGGCACGGTCTCGTCTGTTGACGCGACGACGGCGAAGTCCGCTGCAGCTCGTCGCGTAATTAGGACACACTCTCAACAGAGTCGTTTAATTACGCCGTCAGGGCGACAGAACGAGCCGGTGAGAGATGCGCCGCGCGGAGACAGAGACGGATAGAGACGGCGGAGAGAAAAAAAAGAACGAACAACAACGGGGGGAAAAAAAAAAACCCCCCGAGTAGAAAATGATAGCTAATTTGTACACGTCGCGGGCAGACATTTATCATAAAAATACGCGCGCGCGCCCGCGCTCGTGTGAATGGTATACGCGTATATTTATACACGTACACACGAAAACGACGTGACGGCGGCGGCGGCGGCGGCGGGGCAGCGAAATCAAATGACAGAGAATAACGAGCAGGTTTTTATATTATATTATATTATACATGTTGTCTGTGCGGTGTTTATATATTATGTTCTTTACCACCCACACCCCGCCCCCCGCCCCCCCCGCTGTCGTCCGGCCGTCGCCGCGTTATGCGAGTGTGTTTTCGCCCCTCCCCTCCGCCGCTCATACCCCCCCCCCTTCCGTCCTGCCGGGGGTGTGCGCGCCGCGAGAGAAGACGTCAAGAGTTAAGTTATTGTCCGACGGCGGCGGCGGCGGCGGCGGTGGCGGCTCGATCGATTCTTCCCGCGTAATATTTAAACGCCCCGAGAATACTGCGGCACGCGTAAACGAAATCGCGGTGTTATTGTCCCCGTACACATGTGTAATATAAATGCGGGGGGATTGGCGAAAAACTAAAGGTTTGCGAAACAATCGAGACGTTCCGGCGAGAGTGACGGTTGACGATTTTTTAGAGAAAAACCGAGGGAAACACGCGCACGTCGGGTAACGTCGGACGATAATTCGGAAACGCCGTACTCGGACGGCGTGGTTTTTCGTAAACTTACGTCTCGCACAATAAAGTCGGATCCGTCTATCGCGTTCTTATTGTTCTAACGGCGTAATCGTTTTTTGAAGTGCGTCGCGAATCACATTTTCATTTCCGTACCGAACGTGTGTCGAAACGATTCGATGAATACGTTATAATCTTCCGGAGGAGCGCAGACGGTGTCTCACGACCGAGGCCTGACCCACGCGGCGTTTGTTGCGATGGTCGCGGTGTTCACCATACCGTGATGGTTAATTATCAGTGGCTGTAATCAGTGACGAGATCGGAGAGATATGTCTTCCACTTGACTCTTTTTCTAGTATACATCATTTATATGACTATTTTTTTTTTGTATACGCTGTGTATTTTGTCAGTTCACTATCGTGACAGTAGTAACAAATCGTGGTAGTGACTATTATCGCGTGGATCGGACTGTGATTGCGGCAGTCAAAACAGAGAATCATATAATTTATGAAGGGGGAAAACTCGGTGTAACCGACCGCGTCGCTTCGAATATATTATTACTAGAAGGGCCTGGTTTTAAATGTTCTGAAAACTATCGAAAAATAGTCAAAAATGATTTTTACCGAAATGATACGCGGCAAAATGACCCGAAAACATTAAAATGGCGCTGAAAATAATAATAAAAAAAAAACGGCGAAAAATGCAAATTACAAATTCCACTTTTCCCGTTATTTGTGTGAACCGAATGACGCATTATATCCGTAACAATAAACATAACGATTGTAAATTTGTATTGATTAAAAAATACCTAAAATATCATAATAGCAAATTTCGCGAAAACAAAATTTCTTAAGATAACAATTGTAAGTTTCTTAATTTAAACGATTAATATTCATACAATGTGAAAAATACCTATGCGATTAAAACTACTAAAACGGTGACCGACAAACGTTGCGAAAAATGCATTTATCTGTTACGCGGAACAAATTGTGCACTTGGAAAGCGTCGTCTTGGATCAAACACACACAAAAAAAAAAAAAACCCATAAATTTAACATTTGAATCCGGGCCGCCCTAATTGTAACATCGCAGTATTGCCCTGGTTGGGGAACGAAGCGAATTATCTCGTCGATATTTGTATACTCACACAATACGCGCCCGTTTCCGAGACGTTTCTACGTCTAATAATATGTATGAACGAGTTACAAGACGTTTAAATCGAGGTAAACAACGATAAAAAAAAAAAAAAACTAGTAATACCGCGAAAGTCTCGACGGCGCGGCGGTGTTAATAACATAACGTCTTTTAACGTTTTTTATGGCTGTAAAGAGAAACGATATTACGGCGAGCTTTCGTCCGAAACGTCCGATTTAACGCGTTTAAACCTAAAAACGGTTTAATATTTGCCGTAAAATTTATCACGGCCTTCCGGGAAACTCGAATATTAATATGTACGCACGCTGCGCACAACGGGTTAATTTTTTTTACGAATGTTTTGGACGGTGTAATAAGTACGTTACACCATTGCCCCTTTAGATTTCGGGTTTTATAATACCCCCGTAATTTCAGTGCCTACGGAATGTATTGACATTTGTTCGATATATTCCAGAATTTGTTTCGATTCCCCACGTTCGTTACAGCCGAAATACCGACTGCGGATTTTAAAAATATACAAAATGTATTTCTTTTTTTGTTTTGTTTTTTTTTTTTTTTTCGTGCCATCGTGTATAGGCAGTACGTCATTTGTTTAGACTATCTAGAACTAGAACCGTTATAACCGGAGTAATGAGTGGGTGTTCAGTGTGTCGGTTCAAATCCAATAAAGCGACAGGTATTCGTTATTTCGTATCAAACGGTACCGAGTTATGAATTTCATGGTGTTATTAGTCTAAAAAGTAAACGTGGGTAACATTCCTTTAAGTAAATAGGTGGGATATTGTTCGAAATAGGTAAAACGAAGCGACCAGAAACTGGGAAATGTTTTACGAATTAAAGAAAAAGGCAATTCAAGTAAAATATTCAACTAATATTGAATGGGAGTTTGTGTTGTATAATTGTGCGTAATAATTACTAATATTAATAATTATCTTGTAACGTCATAAAATTGTAACATCAAAATATAATTTAACTATGATATTATATTCAAGTTCTTTGTACTGGTTGTATATTATTTAAATTTAATCTAATGCTCGAATTTAACGTTGTTTAGAATGCAAGTAAATATTGTATTATTATTATTATTATTAAACAAACGTATACAAATATATTTACAATTAGTAATTAGATAGTACATGCCGAAGTTTTGAAAATTGTACACGATTAATAAAAGCTAAAATAAATATCGTGTGAAAATGTCGGGTCTCTACGATCATTTTCAACCGGATCGTACAACTATACACACAAAAAAAAAAAAAAAAAAAAAAAAAACAAAATCGAAAATAATGGCACCGTTATGTCTATAAACTTTCTCGTTTTTCCTACGTGTTTTCTCTTTTAAGTGAAAAATCAACAAAACCGACCTCTTTCACCACTTTCATGCACCGACAATAATGAAAACGCTACACAAAAAAGCTCTTCTGTAGTCCTGTCATTTTTTGACTGGAGCAAGATTTCCGGTAGAAAAGTTGTTAACAGACACGAAAAAAAGCTCACACAACACAGTGAAACCATAAAACGCAACGTTCGCAATGTCTGTAACGCATTTAATGTTCGCTCCGCGGTTGCGCCGTAAACCTATTTGCACATTCGCGATTCGCGAGTCCGTGATTCCGTACCGAAATAGCCACTGCGGCACATTGACCATAATATTTTTTTTTTTTTTATAATTTGGCGGTAAATTTTTCTGATTTATACCGGCGGAATTCAAACCTACAACGACGACGGCGTTTCGGTTCTAATATTATCACCGTCCGTTTCAGATCGTTTAGCGTATTGCCCACACAATTTCTTAGCGCCAAATCTGCTGGTCTCGGATCCTTTTCTCGCCGTCCGGATATCAATATTTTCTCGGCGTTCCAGAGCCATGCAAATCCGGTAGACATGATCTGAGATACTTACCTGGGCGCGTAGGATTATTGTTACGGTAGATTTTGTATTTTTAATTTATAGTACGGACATCTATACGGTATTGGTGTCGGCTAAATAATTATGACTGCGCGTCGTGAGCGTGACGAGCACAGTCGGTTTAAAATTGGAAATATGTCCGTGGTCAATTATGGTCAATAATAATAGAATATCATTTACGGAACCAATTACGTACGTACTGAACAGTTCAGCGAACGTTTTTATTGTATTTTTTATTATTACGATCGACGGCTACCCCCCGGATTTCAAACTACATAATAATGCGCAGTTCAATTGTCCGTGTGTAGTTGAATAAGCAGTGCAAATGTTTAACAATTATTGTTTCATTAGTGATAACTTGTTAATTTATTCTGTATAATTTATATTATAATTTTTTTTCGTATTTGACATGATCAATGTGGAAGACTGGAGTCACCTTAGCCTCCCCCCTTAGTACACCACGGAGTATGATAACTTTATAGTTTAAATATTTATTCAATACTTTGTAGAATATGTCGAATTAGACCCCCGTGGATTAGTTGAACTCGTTTTTTATTTCGAAGAGGAATGGTCGGGTACTAGATAATTTGATTTACTCGTAAATCAAATACATCACTGCGTGCGAAAATATCATTTCAATGTGTACCCATATGTTACATCTTACACTACCTCCCCGTTTTTTTTTTTTTTTAAATTTTAGAATTTCAAGAAATTACCTAACCTGCCGGTATAACCAAGCGAATTTGTCGAGACGGGTCATTAAAACTTTTAAATTCACGCACGCTTCAATCGAACCCTCGAAATCTACTCCGCAACGCATTGCATTTTTCATTTCCGCCGAATCGTCGAATCCGTTGAACATCTTTTCTTGCCCCGTGAAAACACTGCCGGCGGGATGCTCGATTTGGTCGAGTTTTTTTTTTGTCAGGTTCCCAAGTAGTAATATCGTGTAAGGCTTCCGTCGGCCCGATAAACATGCGGCCAGTCTAATAACTCCAACGGGTCCAACGGTTTTGTTGAACTATTTATTTTTCAGTCCATCGGTTTCACGTCTCTGATGTTTCTCATTTCGGTTTGCCACGGCGCGGTCTCGTGTATTTTTCGAAGGTAATGTAAAAAACAATATCGAACGCGCACCGGGTACTGAGTTTGGATTTTCAGACCGTGTATATTTTACCGTCTCACGAAATGTGTATTTATTTCGTAGACCGTATATTATTATCGGTAGACGGCCGCGTGACGATCGTCAATCGTCGTCCACCGTTTACACGCGCGCGTGTCTGATAGCCGTCTGCCCGGGCCAGTCGATTATTATTTTCGTTGGTTTTCAAAACACTTACCGCGTGTACAGTTTTATAATCATAATATTTACCGGCCGACCGCCGTGCGTTGTAATATCCGATTCGACCGGAAGCGGCGGACGGCCGCAGCGAACACTGCGCAGTCGATTATCCGCGTTTCAGATTCTAAAATGTATCCGTGACGCGTGTACCGGTAAACTACGGCGCTCGCCGTTTAAAACGTACGCGCGGCCGCCGCGACGGCGCAATCGAACAATCAAAATTGTTCGGCCGCTTATGGGCTCAACAATAAGCGGCGGCTTACCAGCGGCAGATCGTGTCCGGTTTTTAACGGGTGCCTGAGCGCGACACCGTTATTTCATAGCCTACGATCGAGTTTTCAAACGTAGGCTTAACAACGACACCTCGCAATGACGCGCGTTACCTCTGAACCCCGCGGGCCCCGGTGATATTTCCGCCGACTAAACGTGTTAACGGTGTAAAACACGCGAAAAGGTCTAATGCTTTTGCCCGTGCCGTTGTAAGACTGGTATATTGTTTATAATCGCGATGGCTGCTGTAGTAATTTCGCGTAACACGGACGTCGAACCGTGCAGAATTAGGCGGATCAGCGTCGAAAATTCTCAAAAATCTCCTCGAAACCTTATTAACAATAACCGTTCCGAGTAATTGAAAATGGTCGCATGGTCGTAAATACCTTAAGCCTACTTAAAAACAATTACGTTTGAAGAGAAATTTAAAAAAAAAAGTTACCGAGTTTTTGTGTACGAAATAATATAATATACAAACAAATGTGCCTTATTGGGCGTTTCAGCCTCCGATCCGTCGCATGGTGTTTCGGTTGTTTTGGTTATTTTTTCTCGAGTTTTCGAGTTCTCATACCCACAGTTCGTACGGGTATTATTTTGGCTGCGTCCCGATCATTTTTTTTTATACCGATTCCGTTCGGGTTGAAAAAAGAGATACACCAGTCCGTCGCTGCAAAAAACAAAAGTGCATATTATATACCCATTCCGCCAAAAAAAAAAAAAAAAAAACAGAAGGTTTGCTAAGATATTACTATATAAGTATGTTTTCATAATTTAAGCCACCATCATAATAATAATAATATTCAAAAAAAAAAGGACGGGCATACTTTGTGTGCAGCCACTTTAGTATACGAGGAGTTGGGAAGGTAGGCTACAGACGGGAATTTAATCCATATCTGTAAGCAACAATAAACCATTGTTAACGAAAAAACGATTTTGAGTGGAGTTCAGTTGATACTGATTGCTTTGTTAATAATATATATGTCATATTATGATAATACGGTTACAACAAAGTGCTTTTCCATGACAACAATGATTGTTTAAAAAAAGATTTAAAATTTTAAAATAATAAAAACTTAATAATAACAAAAAATAAATAAAAACGGTTGCCAATGACAACCTTATTTTTAATTTTTCAATCTAAAAAAATCAGGTTTTTCTCGTTATCTCGAATATCAATGAAAATTTCAAAAAAAAAAAATTACCTTTATTCTAAAGTACCTCCCGGAAAACATTTTCTTTCAGAAAAAGTGCTATACTTGATAATCGGCGTATGTTTATTGATAGAAAAAGTGTTCATATAAAAAAAAAAAAAAATGTAAACTTCATTGTAAAACCAATACATTCCTCGTTCCACTCTGAGAATCTAAAAATATTATTTGTTTTATAAATGACGCAGTGAAAAACCCCGCGGGGGTGTCGACGCGTTAAAACTTTAGTTTATATGTAACATATTTCAAACGCTTGCCAATCTGTGTATAGTATACAATGCTTTGCGCCGTTATTTTATGCACTTCCGCCGACGCATTCATTTTTAATAATTCAAATGTTACCGTTTTTCACTGTACGCCACGACGCTATCCATTTCAAATATAAATAATTTTACCGACCGACAGAGTTTGCGAAACAAATATCGTCTCCGTCGATTCTAAACAATATACTTGCATTGTAATCGTAGTCGCGCATTTTACATAAACCCGGGTGTTAGGTTCGACCGATCGACAAAAGTCAAACTCACAAACAACGCGCGCTAGATAAACGGGACGAAGTCGGTACGTGTCGCCCGTAGAACCCCGGGCGGAATATCGGTACGTAATTAAAAATTAAATGTTCGCGTTCGGTACGGAACTCGGACGCGGCCGTCGTTTTTGCCGCGGATCATTTTTTTGTAACGACGTGTACCGGACCCGTACGCGATAACACGTACGGCACGCGCGTGGTTCCGGACTCGGCCTTTTCGAGCCGGATACGAAGAGGAGGCGGGGGGGGGGCGGCCGTAACAGCGCGACAGTCCGGTGCAACGTCGCGTTACTATTTGCCGGACTATTAATCACAATCAGCGCGAATTGTTACGATGTCCGGCAAGAAATATTATTACGCGCCGCGTGTGTTACGGGAAAATAACGCGTCCCCCGAGATCCGTCTGCCCCTTCGACCCCCCCCCCTCCCCGTATCGCGCGCACCCGTGTTATTGTTGTATTCGTGTCGTCCGGCGTTAATGACCGGTCCAAATGTCGCGCCAAATGTCGCGTAATGCAATGACGCGTTATAATTGTACGTTTGATTATCCGACGGCTGGGCCGACGTTCGTAGAGAAGTACGCGCGCCGAGCGATTCGCAAGTAACGCGCCGAAGACCGTTCGGGCCGGTAGCAGGCGTGTAGTTTCGAGCGCGCCCGTACACGCGCCGGCGTGCGCTCGCGCAGCGGTCAAGTCTGAAATATTACGCGACAGGTTTCTTGGATTATTTCGCGTTGAGCACACCTGCGCGTCACCCGCGAGCCGGTGTATTCTGCCGTCCGTCCTCGGCACGCAGGATCGTTTTATTCCCGGGATGTGTTTTTCTCGATATTGTCACCGAGTCATCGTTTTCCGGAGTGTCGCAGAAGACTTCCGGTTGGGAATTTCGACCGTGTGTCAATTTTTTTCTTAAAAAATATTTTCAATTCGATTTCGATATTTTCGGCGTTCGATAAACTTGTCTAGTGCATTAATTTACACGAAAAACGCAGTCCGTGTAATTGCCGAGTGATGTTTTATTTTGATCAACGTCCCCGATTTCGTCGTTCGGGTCACAGGGTACTTTTGGATCGGATAACATTATTACTATTGCCCTTTCAAAATGTTGTTTTTTTCAACTTGCCCCGACATTTCCGGGGCGTGAAACGATACACACCAATTTAATAATCTACGGATAAAGATAAATAAATGGCACATTTTCATCGTCGACAAATTAAGTGTTGAAAGTGCACCAGATATCTAAGTTTCGAAAAAATTATACAAAACCGCATTCTCGTATATTAGTTTAATATTATATTATAGTAAAACCGTCATCTACTTTTGATTTTCAAATAGCACTCTATATTAAAAAAAAAAAATGCATACACAGATGGAGTATTAGTTGAAATAAATTGTATTGTTGACATTTTTTTATTCGTCGGTCCGTTGACGAGATATTTAACAATTTTAAGTTCGGATTGGAGGAGAATAGTGGAATACCATTTGTGTGGCGGTACTGCGCGCGGCGTGTTAACAACGCGCCACTACCTCTCCTCCGACCCGGACTTAAAAGTTCGACATCAAAGGCTCGACAGAGATCGAAAACGTCAACACTAAAATTTATTTTAACTAATATTCCATCTATTTACGGACTTCCTTACACAGGTTGCCGTTTGAAAATCGAAAGCGTACAGTGGTCTTGCACCCGAAAATAACGGTGACGAAAAACAACGTGAACGTAAAACTGTAGATCTGCTTGCGTTTTAAACGTGCTGGGATAACAGATAAACGCTTTCCTGGTTAATGAGGTGTGTGCCCACTCAAACGGATTACCCGGTACAAAACTATAGCGGCAGAGCGGCGCGGACGATGTGTCGGCGCTAAGAAATTCGAATATTACGTAATAATTACGAAAAACGTCGAAACGATAACGGAATTAAATTTAACATAAAACGCAACGGAAAATACTCGTCGACGGCGGCGGTATAAAATATTATTATTTTATTTTTTTTATTTTTTACCGACCGCAACGCGTCGCGCGGTCGTGTCGAGTTGTCGGCGTTGTTAATTAGCCCCGCGTCCAATTAGACGTAAGTGCCTCGGACGTCAAATCGTACGGCCCGCCGCCGCGTCTGTCACGGACTCCATTAACGTCCGGGCTCGTTATGCGAACCCGAAATAAGTCGTCGTACACGAGCGAATAACATAATTTACAACGTAAAAAAAATTATAAAATATTCCTCACGCCGTTCCGCGCGCCCGTCACGACGGATTTCGGTTCGAATACCGTAATTATTAGATTTTCTTTTCAAAAATACCGGTATACTGCCGATACAATCGTTTCGCAAGCGTTTCAGGCGAGAAGTCGGAACGTTCAGGATAGGGCAGTATAGGGCAGTGGAATTTTTTATTCGTGCGTTACGGCAAAACCGTCGCCGACGATAAACGATTCTGAGCAGAGTGTCGTCGGCGCATCAAACGATTTTAATCGAACGTTCGAAATATACGCGTCGCGCGGTTTGAACCGGTCCCGCCGGGCATAGGTACGTAAACGAACGCTGCGCGAGCAGTTCAAAACTATAACGATTATCATGGCGACAGTGTTTAACACTCGCCACTTGCGTGCTGTTATACGGAAACTTCGAAATCCTTTCAAAACGGAATTATCGCCGTTGGTTATCGGAAAACGTGCATTCAAAAGTTTGGACAGGCTTCATGGACTCGGAACGACAGCAAACTGTCCCAATCGGTATAGCCCAGCAATAGGTGATGCGTTAAAAGGGCCATCGTAAATATATAAGCGCATAATTTTAAAAATAATTTATTTTTTATTTTTTTTTTTATCGTAAAAAAAAAAATGCCATAGGGTATAAATACGAATTTTCGAATACGGACTAATCACATCGGTGTATTTTACATTTTTCGAGTTCCGTGTTACGCGTGAGAAAAATAAATTTGAAACGCATTTTTACAAGCGCGTATTGTTGAGATTTTTCCCCGGTGCGCATAAGCGGTGGGAAACAGTCCGACCAAAACGGAATGTATGTAAAAAAAAAGTTACAAGACTGCTGTTTTTTTTTTTTTCGAAATCTTTTTTTTCACCCCCGTACAAAGGGATAGAGGTATTTTTTTCTGTTCGTCTCGCCCGTACAACGTTATAATCGGAAAACGAGATCCGCAACGTCACGAGCGATAGTTTACGCGTTTCGTACAACCGCACACGACAATAATATCACGCGGTTCGGGGATAAATTTTACGGCGGACCCTCTCTCTCACTTTACTCTCCCGACGATATTATCGTCGGCTTCTCGCGGTCATTACCGGCCGGTGTTTGCGGGGAACACGGCGAGGACCGCGTCCGCGGTAACACCGAAACGATAATAATTTGTCGCGCGCGCGCGCGTGTGTGTGTACGTGTGTATGACAGTGCAGTGTACACACGTCCGAAATGTCGGGCGAACTACACGTATATAAATATACAATACGGGTACACGACACGTCTATGCGCCGCACACCACCTGTATACAAGAACACGTCTCTCTGGTCTCACACTGTATATAAACTGTAATATATTGCATAGGTGTGTTATATACGTTCTCACGACGTGTGTGTGTGTGTGTGTGTGTGTATTTTGTACGAGTTACGACCGCCGTCGTCGTGTGCGGTCTCGCGTGTGTTTTGCCGGCTTTTCGTTTGATTCGGAGACCGCTATTTACAATATTATAATGCGCGACGGACCGCGCGGCGCGGGTTTTCTACGCGCTCGCGTTCGTTGTCCGATACGATTTCCGATACGCGCACGCAGCCCCGGTAGATTTGTTGTTTTTTTTTTTTTTTTATTAGCGGACGTTTTCGTAGTGACGTTATTGTAATAATAACGGGCGTGCCCGAGACCCCTACACTGCCCGGTGTACGTTGTTATCACGCGCGTGTATTGCCGCCGCCGTCGATGACTTCGTGTAAAAGACGAAAAGACGGCCGGGAGGAGAGAAGAAAAAAATCAAATATCATCACGGACGGCTGCAACGCGCGGCGGCGGCGTGACAGTCGCCCGCGTGCGATTTGTTACGACTACGTTATAAATGAAATAATTTTTTGATTAATAGACGACGGCCAGTACGGACATAACGATACGCGTTGTAATAAATGATATCATTGTTGTTGTTGTTGTTGTTGTTGTTGTTGTCGTTGTCGTTGTCGTACACATATAATACGACCCGTCCGATAGAAATGGAAATCTTCACGCGCGCGCGTGCGCGTGACGAATACGTCATAAAATAATAATCACATTACGTGTTTCGCCCGGACGAAGGGCGCAGCGATAAGGGGCACGGGACGATAATAATGTCGGTTGGTCTCGGACAACAACGGAAATATAACCGTAGTGTACGGGGAGGATTCGAATTTTTTCCCTTCACGACCCCTCGATCGGCAACGTAATAGTTTACCTATACGAGTAAACGCGGTGACGATAAACCGGTGAAGGGGGGGGGAGGGGTCAGTAATTAAATCTTCGATTCTGGCCGGCGTTCTCGCTACACCCTACAACCTAACTATACAAATGTGTATAGAAGAGCGCCTCGTATGTCAATTCCGTACGGTGTTCGATGTACAAGCAAATCGAATTTCGCTAATACTCTACGCGTACGCTGATTATTTCAAAAATCCGTACGCTTGCGCCGCCGTGTTTAGACAGAATAATAAATGGGAACAAATCACGCGAGACGAAATTATAAAAAAAGAAAAATGCCAATAATTTACTCGAACCCCTCTTCCCCGGCATCAGAGGCGTGTATTTCTATAGAATACTCGTTTAATGATTTTATTTACAACCTTTTCGACAATTTACCCTTAATCTGCACGCGATAAATCTCGTCTTCCGATTTTCATCGAACCATACTCGAGGAGACGATATTTTTCGAAAAATTTCCACACGCGTAAATCCGCTATGGTACTATAATGTGGAAATTATAATTTATTTGCCATTCGCCAGTTTAAAATTCAAACCAGGAGAGTAGGGAACAAAAGGGTTCGATATTAAAAATGTCATATAAAATATATAACGCTTTCCGCCTCCGCGGTCTGTAAGCAGTTAACCACTTGTAAATCATAAACGGCACCTAATTTATTCGGTTATGCCACAGTGTCAACATTGCGTATTGTAGCATTTAGAAAATTATTTTTTTTTGAAAACGAATAACAGAGTGTTGCCGTTTGAAAATCACCAATGACTGCCCGTTCAATGTATACGCGTAGTAGAAGTGAACGTTTTGGAAAAAGGCGTTAAAACGCAAAGCCCATAAGGAGAAAAATACCATAATTATTGACGAAAATGAAAAAAAAAATCAAATTTACGATTTAAAATCGTCCGAGAAAATCGCCGTGAAACAACTGTCACGCTGTATACGTTTATGAGATCGGAATCGCTAAACTGCCGGGCATACGCCGCTCGCCCGCCCGTACCTACCTAATGGTACCTAATAATAATTGATAGGTTCGAAAGCGGCAGGACCGCCGGATGACGAGATAATCGAGCCGTCGGTGAAAGTCTGGAAACCGTTACGTATAGGAGCCGAAAAGATTAATTAGTACAGTAGCTACATTATAAGCGGTCAATCTGGAATTAATCGCATACGTTGTCATATTATATGCAATTTCGTTTACTTTTAGACTTGAGTGCATATCTTGCCATAACCATTAACAATTAGGTGTACGCAAGACGCGAGGGGTGGGGGGGGTGGGGTTGGTTATATCCGCTGTCCCGGTTCTGTTGAACTACAACACGACTGCGAGTGGGTTAGACGAACTTTTTTTACGTAGTTTTATCCGGAAATTATATGTTCTAGCGAAATTACATTAAAGGTAAACGAAGGTTATGTTGCCGAGAAATGTTGTTTTCCTCCTATTCAAAGTGTATCAACATAAGAGACACTCGTCATAACTCGGGAATTATCAACTTATTTCAAAATCGGTTCATTAGAATATATTTTCAGAAACAGGCAGCTCAAAACACTTTACCGTACAACATTACCGTCACTATTATTTCAGGTGCGAAATCGCCCGGTTTCGATTTCCAAATATCAAACTGTTTTTAAACACTATACAAACGGTTTTACGTGGAGTTACAGTGTAAACAGCGGTTATTAGGCAATGCATGACGATGAACGTGATATCACGTCTAGGAAACTGTGGGTAACGTAAGACGTATGAACATTTCGAGTCTCGATTGTTTCTAAACGAATTACGAATAAAAAAAAAAAAAAAAAAAAACCGTCCCGACGAGTTTTCCGCGTGTACACGTTGCCGTTGTGATTTCGCGCTCGGAATCTAAAATCCGCAGCGGCGACCGCGGTTTCCCGCTACGAGGAGTCCAGGCCGGGAACGTTCGCGACCGGGGCACGTCGGACGGCCGCAAGATAAAACGCGCGCACCTCGAGAATCCGCGCCCGGGCCCTTTCTCGGGAACGCGGCACCGTTACCCGCACGTTTCCTGCGCGCGCACGTTCCGTACGCCGCGCCCGCGTTATTATAACGGCGCGCCCGAAGAAGAAGAAGAAAAAAAAAAACAAAAAAAAACCGTCCCGACGAGTTTTCCGCGTGTACACGTTGCCGTTGTGATTTCCAGCCGCTCCCGCGGGGCGGCGCGACTTGTATACGAAAACTGGTGGCGGTCCGGACGTTCGTGTCGTGTCCGCGACGCGTAACGGCGGGCGCGACCGTGTCACCACGAGAACGGTGATATTGAATTAAAACGGGAGGCGACTCGAACGCGGGACGCGGCCGCCGTAAATCACGGTTTAAGTATAATTTATCGCGCGCCGGTCCTCGGGACGTCGCCCGCTCGGCCCCGTTTTCCGGCCGTTGCATATTCGCGCGAGCGAATTTTCTCCCGCGTGTTCCGAACGGCGGCGGCGGCGGCGACGACGACGACGCGCGTCCCCGGTGCCGACGATAAGTATCGCGTGGCGGCCGTTCCTCGCGGTTGTTGTCCCGTCTGCGCCCGCCGTTTCGTTTTAAATATAAAACGCGTTTGGTTTGTTTTTTGTTTTTCCTCCGAACTGTCGGCCGAATATACGCGATGCCGGGGAATTTCGGAATCCCGGGAAAAAAAGATTCCCAAAGCAGACTGTACTGTCGACATTATTCGCCTAGGTGTTCGCCATCCGCAATTGCTTTTAGAACACGTAGACGGCTCACAGTATAAGGATGTTCGGCGACTGAAATTAAAGTTACGCGGGCTTTCCATTTAGAGAGTAGATACTGGATAACAAATTATTTTTCCGCAATCTTTGTTGTTTCATTTGTCATCTATAGACTGAAAAAAACATACGGATGACGATAATTGTACGATAGCTTGTACGTATAAATACAGTTAAAGTACCCGTGTCTACAGGAAAATTTTGAGACAGCTATTCCGTACAGATTATTTTTCGGGACATTCGTATGTATCGCACATTTATATCCGATGAACAGCTATTTTAAATTCCACTAGCGTTTTTACGCTCATCGAACGTGCGGTTTCAACAGCGTCCAAACTTCTGGGCCGGGCGGGTTCGCACAGTTGTCGGATTCGCGGATGACGGTGAAACGATTTCGGCCGTTCGGATGCCGAGCGTGTATTTATCGGCCGTCGGCGGTGCGCGACGCGCGGGGAAAAAAAAAAAACGTGTTTCACCGCTCCGCGACGCCTTCCCGTCATTGTACTCGTCTCGCGTCGGCACCGCGTGGCGACCCTGTTATTGCAATGCCCTGCCCGATTGTCTTGGCGAAATAACGACGCCCCGGCGATCCGCGAACGGTCGCGGGAGACGTCCGCGGCGCCCGGCGGAAACGCAACAAGGAAACGCTACTGTTCGATATCGAAAACCGAATAACGCGAATCGTCGTTCCGTTCGATCTCGAGAATTTTCGCGCCGCGGTCCGCGGAATCCGTTTCCGGCGCGGCGCGCAGACGAATCGTGTGCGTCATTTGCGAACGTCGGTTATACCGTTGCGATATTGTTACGCGGTCTGTGCGCGCCGAACGCCGTTCCCACGGTTTTCTCCTCGGTCTTCAACAGCGGCGTCATTATTATGGTTTTTTCGTTTTCGTTTTTTTGTTTTTTTTTTTTTTGGTCGTACTGCCGCGATAAGGGGGCCGATCGTACGATCCGTCGCCTCGGCGAACGCCCGCCACCGCGGCGAGTGTATAACGACAATACGAACACGGTGTTATTTAAAACACCGCCGGTTGGTTCCGATTCGCTTTCCGAAACGCCGTTGCGTTACGTTTAGCGCGACAATATCGCGCCGGCGTTCGTTGTTCGCCAACAGTTGGATATTCCGCGCGGCGGATGTTACACAGCGCCGGGACGCGGACAGCGACGACGAAACCGTACGCGGACCGAAAGACGGATCGAACTGGAAATCATCCGCGTTTCGCAGACGAAAAACGGCCGTAATTTCGATCTGGATACAAAACTGACGATTGTTTTGTTTTTTTTTTTTTTCGAAAATGACCGCAACGTTTTGGAACTTGATTAGACGTTAAAAATATGTAATACGCGTTGCCGTTCCAATGTGTGACGCGCGTATCCGTCGTGAAGTTCAGTTTACATTTTTTTTATAATACAATTTTTCTGGTATACGAGTGAAGTGAGGGATGCGAATCTAACGCTTATAATTTGGTTATAAGTAACTTGTAATTTTAGATTCTGAGCGCAACGAGAAATGTATTGGTTTTACTATGTCGTGCGTTATTTTTTCAATCTGTAAATAACATTTCTTCCCGAAATCTAGCCTCGATTACAAAAACGATAATAAAGCTTCATTGTAGACATTTGTTTTTTTTTTTTTCTTATAATTTTCTTATGTAATTTGTCGAATATTTCCGCCATTTTTTTGTAGTTTTTAAAACTTTTTTATAAAATCGACTCGATCCCGTCTTCCTTGACACCAAGGATATAATATGTACCGTAAACAAATTTATCAACTCACGAACCGATATCGCTATTTTCAGACACTATTGGCAAAAATAAACTCTGTGTCCGATGGCGTCGTCTGAGACTGCGAACGTTATCGAGAACGAAACATCGAAAACGTGGCAGATCCAATCGGAATACCGTGACTTTTCTCCAATACGCATAAAATTAAAGTAAATCTCCCACGTAAAGAGTCTTTACTAAAGACACCAGTGAACAGCAGAGCTCCGTCACTAGAATCGAATTTTTTACTTATGACGCGTATGCGGCGATAGAAAACGTACCAAACCCTGGGCGTAGAAAATCCCGTATAGAAACCGACCGGTCAGTTCCGAATAAAAATAACACCGATCGTGACGTATTAATTATATAGTATAATACCTATAATATTTTGTAAACGGACGTGTTCATTGATCAAAGGCCCGACTTTGGTTCTCGGTATCGTGTGGTAATTATTGTTTGAAAAAACGTAGTAATAATATTGTGATTACCTGTTAGGTTGCGTTAGAGGGAAGAGGGAGGGGATAAGATCAAAGGCGTCGGCGTCGTCTCCGTTCCGGTTTTATTATAATACGTACGGCGATCCCAGTAACAGAAAGGTCCCGTACACTATACGTTATTCCTCCGACGCGGCACCATTGAACAAAAAAAAAAAAACAAACAAACAAAAAAGGATACAAAAGTCACACAATACTGTACGCGATTCGGTTGGTTTTTATTCTCTCGGCGGTCAAAATATACGACGCGTCTGTCCCACGTATTATTATCATACCTACGCGTACCCGTATACAGGGTTATTCAAATTTCACAATACAGCCGAATTCGCCGTGAAATACTAATTTTTTTCAGAAAACGACTCGTCTTTAAACACTTGTTTAAATCATATATTGTCATGTAATGTCATTATTTATTTGGCGCCCTTATTTTTCGTACTATACGAATTACCGTGCTCAACTACTACTTCCCCTACCCGAACTAAAGCGAAATACCTCGTCAACGGGTTGGTGGAAATCAAAAAGTTTAACACCGAAACGTATTCAAACTAATACTCCGCCTGTGTGTGTCATTTTTAATGTAGGTCGCTATTTGAAAATCGAATTGAGTACCGTTTCAACCCCGAAAATAAGAGTGACGAAATTTCGGACAATTTAAAATGTTTGAATATATCGATGGCGTTTTGTATAATAGTTTAAAAGTTATACGATCAAAAATCGAAAAATACGTATTTAGTATCAACAAAAAAAAAAAAAAAACCCGAAAAATCGAGAGCATAAATTGGTAAATAGGCGACACGCAACATTTAGTTGGTAATATCGACTAAACCAGGCGGCCTTTTATAGTAAAACAAATCAAATCAACGCCAATTTTATTAAAACGGCATAATATTGCACGTTCAATGCGTGTATACTTCGTGTGCAAGGTATTATACGTGTACGAGTAATTGTATTGTTTTCAATGATAAACATCGTTAAAAACTGTTTTGCTGTTTTTCTACAAAACAGTCTTTTCGCTTTCTGAAAAAATCGTTTCAGTGACGGTACGCACACTTTTAACAAAACACCGTCGATACGATTCCTGAAAAAAAAAAGTTAAAAAAGTCATTTTTTTTTTTTTTTTTTTAAATAAGTATTTCCCCGGTAAATTTGACTGTATCACGAGATCCGGACGACTCTGTGTATACATATACGTGTATACGAGTAAAATCGTTCGCGTAACACTCGCGGACCCGTGTGCTCGTGTACACACGCGCTCGCGCACGTAGGTACATCGACACACACGATAGTTATATTATTATTATTATTATTATACTTACAATATCGCTATCGTACGCGGGGTCGCGTCGTGTCCATTGTCGTGACCACGCGACGACGACGACGACGTTATACGGCGGCGGGAGCACTTCCGAACGAGACAAAAGGCGGCTCGTAAATCAACGCGCGCGCCGGCCCGGTCTCGATCGGGGCCCGGGACCCCGGACCACACGCGTCGCCCGGTCGCCGCCGACGCCGCCGCGATTGAAGAGCTCTTCTTCTGCACTAACGTTACCGCGCATATCACTCCGGCTCGTCCACCGGCGTCTTTTGCTTTTCGATTTTTCGTACGTCCGGAGATTTACGGCCCCGCGCACGTTATTGCGTACACGAATACTTCACACGCGTGATAATAACATGCGGGCACAACGCGCAACACGCACGCGGCCGCTGCTGCCGTATTGCCGACGCTTTTCAATACAATACGGTCCCCCGGGGTGGGGGGGACACCTGTCGCAGCGCGTTTGCGAGACGGAAGGACGGCGCTCCGTTGCGCATTATCCGCGCGAGAAATTTCAATAAACCGTCGGCGGCTAAAACCGTCAGATTTTCCGCCCGGCGGTGCGACCCGCGGCCAACGGTTTGGAGAGGGACGCGAGAGGACGGCGGTCACCGTGCCTCCGACTGCGTTCGAAATACGCCCGCTGGAGTTTTCGATTTTGTAGAATTCTTCAATTCGACACGTGATTTGTCGATCGTTTGTCAATAACTGTACGAGCGTGTACACGAAATGTTTAATGTCAAACCAGTGCCAACAACGCGGTAACGCGGTGTATTTGTGCGGCAACGACACGCGTGGTACCGCGTAAAGCTTACCCGGTACCCTGTACTTACACTTTCTCCAGAATTGTTTTGCAAAAGTAGAACAATGTGAAGCGAAGAAACCCGGTCAAATCGGTCGGGGGGGGGGGAAATTTGGAAGCGTGTATAATATTATAATAAAACGTAGTTTATCTGCGGCGTACATACGATGACAATGGAACCACACGAGTACAATAACCGTTTCGCACGGTGCGGGTCTGTTAGATCCGGCGGCCCATAATAAAATAAAATATAGTTTAAAATACGCCCACCCGGCCGATAATAATTTGTCGGTGACACTTCTAAGGATTCCGGTCGACAGAATTCCCGACGCGCTATTAACCTAAACAAATATCGCTCGTAAATTACCGCGATTCAAACGTCGACCCGTTTGGAGTTAAAAAGAGTTTGCACCTTGTCCGCAATGCGAGATCTGAACACAATAACCGCCGGTTCGGAGAGGCCTTCAAAATCTGAAATGCAACAACAATAACTGCGCCTACTGATCCCGATAGAAATAAATTGCGCCGTCTAAGATCTGCGCCATTTGTTTTGGGCAGCGTTTTAAGCGCGTAATACAATGGTTTCTCGAAATAACATGTGAAATTCTCGGGTTTGTTTAGATTTTTATGCGATTAACAATTTGATGATTTAGCTCAGCGAAAACGGTAAAAAGTTCGACGCGAGACCTATCACGAGTTACGATTGGCGGGAAAACAACAATTCAATGGAATTTCTGTTTGTAGCCGTTTAAAGTTAAACATTTTAATAAATATGCGTTTTTATTAAAATTCAAAAGTACGTACCGCGCTACTCTCTCGAAATGAATAACCGATGTACGCTAAACTTTCTGAAAAAATTAATTGTGACACAGAGTCCCTCTGTGTCCCGCCTCCCTGCCAATTCAGACACTGCGTACGGGACGGAGCCGAGGAACGCTATTGTGTTTTTGCTACGGGCGACGGCGGCCCGAGACGCGCTCCCGCCGCGAAAACCGACAACGCTATCGTCCGCCGTCTATCGGTCGGGCGATTATCCGTCGGTTTGTTATTATTTTCGTCCCCGCCGATCGAACACCGCGATTGTCTTGTGTAGACACGTAAACAATATAATATTGCCGTGGGTCCCGACGCGAGTGTTCTTTTCACCGACCGTCGTAATGTCCTGGGCGGCGGGGGTTACAGAACACGCAAGAGAAAAACGAAAACGTCAATGAATAACAACATTGATAACGATAATATCCGACGGTTAGTTATTTCAACCGAGAGGCGTGTCAAACGGTCGCCGGAGTGAAAATTAATACAATAACGCACAATGGTCCGGCGGCGGCGCGGCGGTCTATTTGTCAACGCGAAACTTTTTAAGCGTTTTCCTGTCCCCCCCCCACCCCCCAAGAAAAAAAAACGGTTTTCCGAGACGAAAAAACTAACAACAAAAACGCCCGTCGTGTAATATTAACAAACACAAATCATAGCTTCTTCGGTCTGCTCTGAATCTAATAAGACATTTTGGTTTTCCGATGGGATTTATTTTGACCCGGCGTGTAATAATAATTGTAATTTGTACAGTATTTCGCAGCGTTTAATATGTACACGTGGTTCGTATTCGCGACCGCGTAAAAGTATACCAGAACACACAAACAATATTATATCTATACACTTATGAAAGCCAAATGCCAATGATTCGCTGATCGCTGTATCGCAAAAACTGCGCGACCTACGAACTCGAAATTTAGAATTGAGGTTCCTTTAAATATCACAACGTGCAACGAGAAAGGATTTTAAAAGACGTTGCGTTGCATTTAACAACAATAGTCCACTGTCAAACGAGTTGTTTATTTTTAAAATACGCACATAAAAGTTTATAAAGGAATTATTTATTCATTGTTATGGGTTACCGTAGAGTAACGTGGATGGAAAAAAAAAAAACCTAGTGAAATTTAAAATAACATTAAAAGTATTCTACGTTACAAAACTGTCCGCGGGCGAAGCACGGGGTAATAACAGCTAGTGTTCGTATGAATTTTATTGTTTCAGTCGTTTCAGAAAAAGACAAAAGTCGATTGTTTTAGCGTTATGACGTTACGATGTGTTTTTCTTCTCGGAAAGCGCTGTTTAGTTTGGTAAAAATGTTTCGTCCGCGCCGCGCATTATAAATGCGTAATTTCGGTCCGATTATTGCGCGCTGTTTTATTTCCGTTAACTCTCGGGTTACTTTGGCGGTACAAACAAACCGACTAATACGCTCGTAGACGTTTATTACCTGACTCATACCGAACTCCGCCGAACGTCGCTTCTCGATTGCGAAGTTGCTTTCGGTAAAAAAAAAATAAAAAAACCAAACCTACCCGTCACGGCACGAAGTACGGGCGGATATTTTTAACGTTATCCCGCAGTCAACGCGCGGTTAACAATTTCTCGTCGACATTGAGAAACACGAACGTCCATAAACTGTCGTGTTTACGGTCGAGAATTCCGGACACCGCTTACACGGACATTTTCGTATCTGTCGGATCTGGTCGCGGTGACTAGACGGGGTTGCCAGCGCGTACACACCCGGACCGCATAATGTATGCGTAGAAGACCACCAACAACACTACACACACCGCGATTAAATAAATTACAACGCGGTCTGTTGTACGGACATAGTGATTGGAAATAAATTACCGTGATTATCTTTCGAGAGAACATAATCCAAATATAATTCGGAGACTGTTCGGCAATCGTCTCTTACGTTATAGTCGTTCGCCGATCGTATTTCACCGTCAATTAGCCGACTTTCGATATTAGATTCGGTTTTGAGAGTTTTTTTTTTTTTTTCATGAATTAAGTATCAGTAAGTACTGACAAACAAATGCGCTCAAAATTAAAAATCCTATTTGTCCACGGAAAGTTGTAAAAATAATAATGCGTTTGAAATAATTATTGTAAACGTCTAGGAGTTTGTTTGGCGAACGAATCTGTAACTTCTTCTGGCATTTATACTCAATAAAGCAAGCCCATTCAAACGATTTTCTCCAGTGGTATAGTTCCCAAATACGATTTAATCCTCTTAAAAGTTGACGCCGTAATAGGTAATACTGCAAGAATAAATACAAATTGACGGAGGTAGTTTGAAAAATACGCATTTCCGGGACATTATATATAAGATTATCTGTTTAGGTTGTAAACGATGTGTCGTCTAATAATCCAGATTTATAATCTTACGCGCACGAGTTACACGTCGTCGCCCGTCGGTTCACTTATAAACACAAAATGTAAATTATTTATTCATCCTGTTATTTGCATAACATATTTATCAAAACGGATATTATCAGTACTATACTAATTTTCGTACAATGTCCTATACGATTTTTTTTTTAATTGGTTTTACAAAGATGTTGATTTTATTTTTTTCCCGTGAACAACTCTTATCCCAGAAATTTTGCTCCGATTTTGAAGTGTTGTACCTTATCTGAAAATATAAATTTTAGAGAGGCCATTTTTTGGTTTTCCTAGCTGTTTTCATAAAAACATAGGACAAACGTTGGCAAAACGGGAAAATTAACGAAATGTATTATTTTCAAATTGTAAATGTTCGGCCTTTCGAAATGTGTATAACCGACCTCGCTCAGAATATTTTTTCGTTAGCAATGATTAATCGTTGCGTACAGATGTATATTATATTTTTCCTGTACCTTCCCAAATTTTCACCGAAAAAAAAAAAGGCCCACCCATCGCGTGAAGTATGTTTGTTTGTTTTGTTATTTATATCATTACATCAATGGGGAGGATGAGACTGGATTCTCGCCCTTCTCACCATTATCAGTTCCATCCAAAGAGTCATGGTTGTCAGAAAAAACGTTAAGAGACAAATATATCACTGTTGTCAGCCGCACATACCCTTCCAAAATGTCATCAATAATAACATATTTTCCTCAACAGAAGATGTGCCAATCACTTTGGTAGTGACAAACATCCATTCCAAGTTAAAATAAATTTATATTTTATAATTTAGAATGTTCATTTATTTTTACCACAATTATAAGGGAACCAAAAAGTTCAAAAGTACATATTGTTTACAAATATTATATTATGATTACCGATATTTTGTATCCAAAGACGCTTAAATTTCTTTTAAAAAACATCGCAAACCTATTGTGTATTATGTAAAACAATTGTAGTTTTTTTATTTTTAGGGGAGAGCGCTATTTCGGTTAGACACCACATCCGTGTGTATTATTAATTATTATTGGCCCGCCACGTAACTATTCTACTTAAAAATGTGACCTACTCGACGTAGCTTTTTTCATTTTCTCTCATTTATTTTTGACCGACGTGATTTTGAAGTGAAGGTTTTCACTCATGACTTTAAGTTCCTTGGAGATATCTAATTTGGACGTTGCGCTCGGATTTTTGTTGATTGACGTTGGTGTTGTTGTAGACCATTGCGGCTATTCCACTATCGTTTTCTGAAAATTGTATGGGTAGCGTACCACCTAATTCCATTACGTCGCCTCATCAACCGATTCCTTAGAGTTTTTAGCGATACGGTTATCAGAGATTTTGCAATGTTCAAATAAAAACAATCAATCACTTGTCGGTGCTATTCATCGCAGATAAATAATTTCGGAACACACGGCATACATTTGGCTGCACAGACTATTGTAGTATTCGAGTAAAAGTATTTAAATAAAAATATTCGAATATTCGAGTATTCCTAATTTCAGATCCGACCTATGTGATAATATTATGTGTAAAAAAAACGTTTCGAAAGACTGTATAAATACTTTTTAAAAGTATTTATGCTCGACAGGCTACTGGCTCTTGGGCGGGGAGGGTTAGAAGTATAGGAATATACTCCCTTCTATCGACATAATCGTAACAGTTATGAGCGTTTATTTACTAATTTTATTTCGAAACTATGTTATATTTTAGCTAAATAACTATGGAAAAAAAAGCTCGATTTGTTGAATATAAATTTGCTTTTTCGAATTTGACGAGTATTTAATCGCATTGTCGCCGGGCCAGGTATGAAACGCGAGAACATTCTACGGTTTATGCGCGAATCGTGATTATTATATTTATAATATTATCAACTGCATCGCCTCCCGTTGAAAATTCCTAGGCACGCCACTGGTATTTATACTCGAAATACTTTTAGCAAATAAGTTTATCGTTTACAAGTCTGCGGCCGCGTTCATCACAAATTCGACACCACTCGGCCTACGATGTCGTTATAATTTCAGTTACACGTTCGTGTCACGAGGACGTGTAGTAGTAATGTAATATGTAATCCCGCTCTTCTATAATATTATAACAACACGTTTCGCGCTTGTTATTCACTGCAGCAGACAGTGTTGCAGCAAACAAATGGTTTCTTATGTAATATTCATAACGTTACAATATACAGACAGGTAGCACGGCCGGACTCGTTAATAAAACACGGATTTAAAATAACGTTCACGTAGTGTCGTTAACAAAAACTAAACCAAAACGAAAATTACAACTACAACGAATGTGAGATCACGACAGTTACGCGTTTTGTGGCTGAAGGGTTTGACGATTCTGATTCAATAGAGAATGTTCAAAGTCATATATTATTGTATAGCAGAAAATTAAAAATGTATTTTTTATAGAACCCAGAAATAAACAGAAATCAAACAACACGAAATAGGATCTGGGGGTGGGGACTGCTGAAAATGTCGATAAATATTTCAAATAAAATACTGCCGTACAGAAATTCCGCATATTATTTCGAGGTTTTGCTCAAAAAAAAAAAAATAATAAAACGCTTGCCCAATTAAAAAAACAGTAAAAACATCGTAAAAAGCAATTTGTTGGGAAATGTATTAGGATTTCGAAACATTTTTCAAATAAAGTACTATCCGGTGAAAAATTCTCTCCGAGCAGCGTATTAGCGTTCCCCTATACTTGAAACGATAGCTACAGACACGAAAACGGAATTCTCTGATTAGCCAGATATACGGCGTTGGGTATTCGTTTTAAGCCGGTACGTTCTTGAACAATTCAACATCATCTGTCCCGACGGTGTGTCGATGGATTAACGCGGCGATGTCCGTGTAATCAATATTGTTTGGTTCAAATCCGACCGAATAGTTCTAGTTTTTCCCCCGTTTTTATCTAAATATCCCATGGTTTTTCATCGACCGAGTATTAGGTGTGAATACTTAACTTTCTCGGTGCGATATTCGGACTGACAGCGGAAAACGCTTAACATAGCACAGTATTATCGATGTTATACATTTTCGCCGAACGACCCAATCGTAATAAAGTACAAGAACAATTCGGCGCCTTATCTTTAATATTTTTAACGCATTCTAAACAGAAACTATTTGGTGTTAATAACTGTACGCATTATAACCGATTTAACATCTGTTCAAACGAAAAATACCAATTATAAAACATAATACATATGTAATATTTTAGATTCCGAGTGAAGCGAAGAAACTTATAGTTTTACATAGTTGTTTATTTTTTTTTTTATCTTTGCGCAACTTTTCTACCATACGACTTGCCCAGACTCCGATTCATAAGTGCAGCACGTTTTCTGAAAAGAAACCGGCGTGGGGAGGTGAAGGGGCGATTTTTCGATTTTCTCGGGAGTTTTCCCAGCAAATGTGAAAAACCGGGAAAAACGTAGGGAAACTGGGAAAATCGGCACAAATATTATCATAGAAAACATATAAAGCGTATTTGATTATTTTGCCGTAAAATCGCATATACACGTGACGAAGCATCACACTGTCGACCCAACACCGTTCGGAATCGTTTTAGTCTTAGTCTGCCCGAGACCCCCTCCGTCCCCGGTTTCCACCAACGGTCGCGAATGTAACGTTATCGTGTATAGTGCCGATTTCGATCGGAACACGGCCGTTTCCTGTTTTCGTTTTACAAAACCGGCGGTTATCTGAAGCGCACCGGAACCGTTCGGCGGATACCGCACCGCGCACCGGTCGCCCGGCGGACGCGGAATGCGAGGTCGCCGCGGGTCCGTCACCGCCGCGGCCGCGCGCGAAGACGCGTCGCATTTCCACGCCCGCCCGACAGTATAACACGCCGTGTTTACGGCCGTGCATAACACGCCGGTCTCGGTTTCGGAAACGGTCCGGACGCTAAACGACACTGCGCATCGTACCCGGCCCCGAATCCGCCGTGACGGGACAACAATACGGCGCGGCGGTACGAAATGCCCGCCCGGCGGGACGTAAGTCGAGTAGCACCGCGACGAATCGGACCGGACACCCACGCCGCACGCGTGAAACGGGGAAGGAAAAAAAAAAAAATTAAAATCGTACTACGACGGGTCCGGGGCTTCCGAGCTACGCCCGGCCGGTCCCGTCGCGGGGGGTTGCTATTGACTGTCGCTGCGGTGCAACGCGCGCACAATATAACCGTGATGACGACGACGACGACGACGATAATAATAATAACAATAAGTAACGACAACAACAGTGCGACACTGTTCTGTCGACGAGAAATTCCGACGGGCCGCGGGAACGAAAAACGGGTACGGGCGGACGGGGGAAAGAAGAAGAAGCGAAAAAAAAAAAAAAACAAACGAATATCCGACCGTCCGGCGACGGTTCGTATCGCGCACGGTGCCGAGGCCCGAGACATCGTACTGTAATAATATTATCTTCGGCGTGACCACGCGGCGGCGTCCCGCGGGGGAAAAAAAATGAGAATACCCGCCCACCCCCCCGAAAACAATACGACACAATGTAACGTACGATCACGCAACGCGCATAAAGGCGTACGCGACAATGTATAGCGCGCGTGCGTGCGTATTGTCGTTGCGGTCTCGCGGGGAACCCCGGGGGCGCGGGTCCGGCGGACGGACGGCACGTTCGTCGCGCTTAACGCGATATTGCGATGCGACGGCTGTAATAACAATGCGGCCCGTAGCGCGCCCGCGGGTAGGTCACTCCGGGCCGATGTTTGACGACGGTCGTTTTCGGCCTTTTGTGTCCCGCGGGCCGTTCGCGACGTCCGACGATTTCTCGGGTGCGAAACGCTCGACCGGAGCGTTCGCTTCGCCGTCGGCGGTTTCGCGTGTAAAACGCGACCGTTCGTAAACGCCCGCCCCGGGATCGTTGTCGCGTTGTCGCCGCGTCGCGATACGTTTGAGCGCTACCGCCGGGACGCGCGGCGCCAAAACATTCTTTATTGTACGCGTTTGGTATTCGGCCGTTCGCCCCGCCGCCCACGTTCCGACGCGCGCGCGCCGAATTTTCGGCTGTCCAAATAATCGCGTTGACATTGGACAGTGTCATACGTTATCGTGACGAGTCTTCCCAATGTTTTGTAGAAAGAGACGTCACAGTGGGCGCGGACAGCGGCAATAAAAATCGCGTGTACGCGGAGCGTTGTACCGGGGGAATTCGATAATTTCGCGTTAAAAATCGTTGTCGAATCCCCGCGATGGAGTCGCGTCAGCCACTCGTACGGTTTCACCGACTCGATGTCCGCGATTATCAAATGATAATAAAATGGCCGGAAAAGTTTACGCGCGACCAGCGTGCAGCCGCCGGAATTCGCCGTGCTATTCATTCCAATGTCAGAGCGAATCCGGCCGATATTATTATCGAACTCAATCCGTATATTTTATAAAAAAAAATATTATCCGTCTAACTTGCCCCGTCGGTTTTTTCCCTTCGTCACTGCAATATCGCTAAGCGATACGTACGCGTTTTCGAATCCGGACAGTATTTCACACACTCGTAGCTCGCTTAGAAACGAAAAACAACCGACCGCGCGTGTCGGAGGAACGTGATTTTCCTATATTTAAGTTTGAATATCGGTCAATTCGTTTTAAATATCGCACGCAACAGCTCGGGGTCGTGACAAGAGGTTGGCCGCAATGCGATTTTTCGGCTGCTCAACACCGCGAAATTACGTTATCGTACATCCGTTAAGCTGCGGTCGCGAAGCGTTGAAAATACGATGTTTCGTTTACGTTACAGCGTTTCGTATTTTAAAACAATAATGTCCGTTTAAATTAATGTAATCGAACGCCCGCGCGATACGATAAAACAGTAACGGTTTACCACTCGAAATATATTGACACAACACGTTCGGGATCGTTTGCAGTTAAAATTAAAACGACGCGTTTTTTAATTCGAACGGTGACTGCGCGCGCGTCGTACGGCGTCCTCTCAACAGCGCGTTACGTACGTTGCCGTTGCCAGCTGCTGTTGTGCGCGGGCCCCGGAAAACACTGTCGCGCGCGACACGCACCGGCCGTTTTGTTTTACGAAACGGGCAGAAAACGGTTCGGGTTTGCGTTCCGTCCGCGGCGGCGTCGCTAAAGCCGTTCGCGTCGTTTACGCGCCGCCATCGTCGACCGCGGGTCCCGGCGGCGCGGCGTTCGACTCGCCAGATCGCCGCGGTTGAAATCGCGCGGGATCATTTTCGCGGTTTTTTTTCGCGTAATCCGCCCGCCGCGTTCCCGGGCGAAACCGTTTCCGCCCCGCCGACGCGATTTCGCCGCGATCACGCCGGCGCCGGACACGATGCGCCGCGCGGCCCGGGATTAGCGACGCTCGCGCCTCTATCGCGCCGCGACTTCGGGGCGGCCGTCCGGTTTTCAATTTCCAAACGTCTTCGGGGACGCCGAATCGCGTGCGTTCGGCGGAGTCGTCCCCGTCTGCGTAATCCAACGGGGTAACACGGCGTTTCCCCTGTTCCTATGCGACGGCGTTCGCGGCACCGCCGGTTGTGTACACAACCGTTAAAAGGCGCGCTCGACGTTCAAAAAACGGGGGTGTTTTTTTCAAACCGTTTTTATTCGCGTTTTAAAATCGTCCTTTTTTTTTTTTTTTTTCGGAATATTTGCGTACGGCCGGTACGGAACCGCGCAAATAACCTCATACGTTTTAAACATTTGCGCTGCGCCGGACAAACGAGAAAACGCTGTTGATTCAGTCGGTATACTGTTGTTATTACTTATCGGTAAACATCCGATACGGGTTGATGATAAATATTGCGCATGGCACACGTAACATTTCTACGCTTGAATTAATTGAAAAAAAAATCGGTATGCCGGCATAAAAACCGTATCCAAGTTTTTAGGTAAAGGTTTAACACGAAATTCAAAATTCCCGTAGACATTATACATTCCCGGAGAATCCGGTGCTCCAGACTATTTCGGATACAGTTGGATCGAGTGAACGGTTTTGTTTTGTAAGTCGCATCCGGGCTAGAAAGTCAGGACAATCGATTCGCTGTCTACGAGTTAGTTTTCTATAAAAACCACGTTCGGATGTTATTCGGCTCTGGGCTAACGAGGATTCAAACCATTCAAACCGGAACATTTCCCTGCCATTCCGCGCTTGTACCCTATCGTTCTTACAAATCTCCTCCGCAATCTCTCAAGTTTATTTAGCGGTTAGTTTATTTATAAAATACGCAATATCTCGAGACTTACTTAACTTAAATAATAACTACGATTTGTCTGTACAATTTGAAGTGTATTTGAAGTGTTAACTGTGGTCGATCCGTTGTGATTGCAGTTCAAAGTTTAGCTTTAGTTTACGGAGGAAAAAAAATGTTATTTTTCCATCTCCACGCGATTAAAATACACAAGACGGCGCTTCTGAGCCAAATATTTGCCCTACTTTATACATTTGTTACTATCCGCGACGGATGCTTTCGTGGACTTCCGGTACATAAAATATACCGATCTGTGCCCGTCTCCACTGTTGGTACGTGTTTTTTTTTGTTTTTTATCGATATGTGCCAGCCGCTATTCTATTTTTAGATTTTTTTTTTTTGGTCTCTAAACGTTTTTTTTTTTACCAAAGATCCAATCAGAAACTTTATAGGAATTTTTTGATTTAGTCGGTGCACCGAAGAAGTCATTTTTTTTTTTTTTTTAGGTTTCTTTATAAACGGGATAAACTGGCAATTCGTTAGATCATTTTTGTTTATTTCTCGGTGATCTCGCCAACGGGGGGAAAAAAATACCACCGATAATGTAATCCTCCTCTCGGACTTCGCTTCCAAAACAGTGGTAGGTACATCGCGCATCAGCCTTATGCATTTTTTATGTTTATCACAGTTTACACCGTCTAGTACAATCGAGTTAAATATAATTCGCTCTTTCGATGATATACGGACATACACTACACGCGGGAAGCGTTTTGTTTTTGTTTTTTTTTATTATTATTATTATTATTGCAGCGGCCGACATATTATTATATACGAGCGTAGGTACCCGGAACGGAGAGGGGCGGGGGGCGAAAAAAAAATACGAAATAAATCCTATTGCTCCTCGGATCACTCTCGAACGGTTCGACGCGATATTTTCGAAACGTTTATTATTACAATAATATATTACGCTCTTACGGGCCCGTTTAGATTTTAACGGCGTCCATAAATTTGACTGCGGACGAGAAATATTCTTTCCGGCAGCTATTTTATTAAACTCGTATATTATTATTATTTTACATTGCGCGTTCGGGCCGGATGAAATATTCATCGCGGCGTTCCTGCGCCGCCGACGCGGTAGACGGCCGCTGGAAACGTACAATATTTCACCATTATCGCGGTTAAATACCGTCCGCCGACTGTGTATACCATAATATACCGGATACCGGATCGCGTTGTTGTCGGACGGAATCCGATGAAAGTATTCGGCGAACAGAAAAAAATAAATAAAATAAACCATCATTCAGACGCTCTCGCAACACTGCAAAATCGACAACATAATATTCGGGCGATCGTGGTAAATTATTGTTTTACGGGTGTTGTGTTCATCGGAAATTTTCCATCCGGCCGTCGGTGCGTCGAAGTGGTCGTTTATGATTTTCTCCGTGATTTTCTTCGCAAACGAGAAAAACCGGCAATATGTTCGTATGGTACGGTTGTCGATTTTTTCGGTTACATTGGCAACCAAGAAAATAATAATACGATTAATAACACTCTGCTCAGAATCGCTTTCGGTAATAAAAGTGTACCGTTACGTACAGGTATGAACTGAATTGCTCTTCGATTTGAATGTATTGTCAACGGAAACTAATGTTGATTCGTGTTACTCGCGGTGTTCGTCAGCAGAGCTCCGCGGTTGAATTTGATCCGAACACGTGCACCGTTGTCTAAAAAGTTTGGTAAACGTCGATTACAAACGGATTTTTCTAAAAAAAAAAAAAAAAAAAATGTGTTCAAAACGTAAAAAATTAGTCGGTTTTTAGAATTTAAATTATGACGAAAAAAACAAAATTAGCTTAACTCGTATTAATAAGTTGTAATTGAATTTCGAAAATTTAACGCGTTTAACTCGGCTGTGAAGTTTAATATGAAATTAAAAAAAATAAAACGAATTAACGCGTCAAAGCGCGAAATCAAATTAGTTGGTTTCCACCCCCCCCCCGATGCATTTACACGGCTATTGCAACGTTATAATTTCTCACCGAATGTTAATAATATTAACCCGCCCCGTAGCCCCTTCGTCGGGCGTGTACAAGGTCGTTCGAATTTCGCGGTAACGGTGTCCGCGGTATCGACTTAAAAGCGAAAACCACCAGGGAAACGCGCGTTCTAAAGACGTTGCCCGGTCTTTATTTGTGTCGCCCTCGTTGTCAGTGGCGTTTTCGGGGATTTTCGAGAGTGTAGCGATTTCCCCGGAGGGAAACCCGACTGGTGCGGCGTACGTTAGTGAGGTCGGTTTTCGACTCGTCCGGTCGCGTTCGCGAAAACACGGGGAAAACGCGGCGCGATATTAAACGAACTGCGTTACGCGAATCAGATAACGCGCGCGTAATTAGTTCACACACAATAGCGCGGTGTACGACGACGAACTGTCGACCGGACACAGCTCCGAATCGTTTTCCGTTTGGCGATATGATTGCGCGTTGCGCGCGCGTCGCATTTCCGCCGCCGCCGCCTTCGGGCCCGCGACGGCGTCGGCGGCGGCGAAACCGCGTCCGCGTCTTTTGCGTTTGTTCCGCGTTTCCGTCCCGGCAAGTATTTCCCGCGGCGAATCCGCGCGCGGCCTCGGTGCGAATCGACAGTCCGGAAATCCGTCGGTACGAACCCGGTGTCCCGGCGTACGGCGGTTCACCAACGCTCGGTGCCGACCGTCTCGCACCGGCGCGCGTGTCCGACTCCGGGAACCGTCCGGAACTCGCGACGATAACGCTGCCGATTGACACATCCGTCGGCTACTTCGAACCGTTGGCGCGTTACGTTTCCCGTTTCCTCGCCGCCGACGAGTGCTCGATAAAAAAAAAAAAAAAAAACTCAAATTGAATCGGTATTAATTGTTATCGGTCAAATTATTGTTATCGTTTGTGTGCGCGCGTTCGTTTATTATTTCGCGGGGAAAACGGGTAGAGGGTGAAACCGGCGCGAACCCTTTCGCGCGGGACGGCGCGGAGAAACCGAACCGGCGAAATCGCTCGAGCTCGCGCCCGGTTCGATTTTCGCGCGGGGAACCCGGACGCGCGCCCGGCGGATTCCCCGGACACCCGCGACAATCCCTCACCGAAAAGAACGTCCCGTTCCCGTCGGTCCGACCGACTGCCGCTGCCGCGACGTGAACGCGGCACGCTACGGCGGCGGCGGAAGCGGCGGCGGTATCGACGAGGACTTTGCGACACCGGCAACGCGCCGGTTGAACATGGCGTCCCGTTACCAATAAATCATATCGCGCCGCGCGACTCGCGTGTAGATTGCCGATAATTAACGACGCGCGTAATTCCGCGCAAAATTATTATTATTATGTTAATCGCTTGTCGTTAGAGCGTAGGGGTCGACGGCGACACCCGGTGCGACCGCGGCGCCGCCGCCGTTAAAACGCGTACGGCGTTTCCCGCCGCCGTTAAAACGCGTACGGCGTTTCCCGCCGGACCGGCGGCGGTTTCGCGGCGAGATCGTTTCGGATACGGATTTGCAAAACCGACGCGATATCGCACGGCGTTGCGGTGGTCTGAACGGGCCGCCGGAAATCGTAAACGACGGTTTTTTCGCCGTCGCAAAATATTCCGTGATTTTCCGGGCGCGGACGCGGACGCGTGGAATATTGCGACGAGCGTAACAAAAAAAATAAAAAAATATCCGATTCGGCTCGAAAATCACGGTGCCGAAAGAACCGAACTGACGTACAGACGTAGGCGCGGCGCGTTCGCGTTCCGTAATTTCAGATTACCCGTTTTCGTTTCTGAGGAACGATCGTCCCGTTCCGATTCGCCCGTATCCCGGTAAATTCGACCGCCCCACCAGTCCGGGGGTAGTGCCGTCTTTTGAAACGCCGCAACGGTTACAGTGGTAATCGAACGTCCACGAGATCGCGCGCGCTTTTTTTCTGTTGTTCCCCTTGTTCCGCTAAACCGTACAACGCGATTTTTATTTCGCACAATACGTGGCTTGGTGTTTAAGGATTTTGAGATTGTTAATGCCCGTGGTCCGGTACGTTTTCGATTTTTTTTTTTTTTTTTTAAAAAATAACAATTTAATCAAATAACGAATTATAAAGCCGAAAATCATACGATTTGAACGAATTAAAAAAAAAAAAAAACCACCGTATCACACCCCTAACGCTTTTGTTGTAAATCAATATTTAATATTAAAAAAAAAAAAAATAATTAATAAAAATAACTGCTGAACAAAAATAAATACTCAATGTTCAATAAATTGTTGCGTGCACATTTTGGTGGTTTTTTTTTTTTTTTTAAAACTAAAAATGCGCATTTCATGATTTGTAACGCATATCTTGACCGTATATTGGGCGTAACATTTTAATGCGTAAACGCATACATATTGCAATTGTTTTAAATGCACAAACATCCGGACTCTAGTAACGATGTACCGAAATTCGACTGTTTTTTTTTTTTTATTTTTGACTCTCTAGATAAACTAAGAAACATTGTTACGAATGTCGTTCAACTGCCGATTTGCATTTCTAATTACGCATTGTCTTTTTGTGTACATCATTAGATTTCAACTTGTACTTATAATATTTCCTGTACTCGTCGCCGCTTCGGGGTGTGAATTATTTAAATAAAAAAAAAAAATGAATAACATTCACAGTGGATATTGACGGGACATCGTACGTTCGGGTAATGCGCGTAATGCGCTAATGACGTTGTTGCAACTCACGTTATCACGCACGAGTGGGGCGCACGTCCGGATGCACGCGCGCAGCGTACACGGGTGTAGTCGGACGGAAAGGGATCGGCGGATCAACGAGTTTAAAAGTTAAAAGTCAAGTGAATTTTAACTTTTCCCTTGGCTCTTTTAACATTTTTTTAATTCTCTCTACGGAACTCTTTTAACTCGGTTTATTTTTTTCACGATATTAAATTCACGGTCCGCACACTGTTCGAACGGGTGTCGCATCTTGAATAAATCGTTATTTTTATTGTATTTTCGTTTTTTTCTACTTAATTATTCTCCCGAAATAATCTCGTCGTGTTTACGCAGCGATGACCATTGTTAAAGAAAAAAAAAAAATAATAAGAATAACTTAAGGCGACGAAATCAATAATATTAACACGACGCGCACGAACGGAACAATTCGTAAACAACCGTTAATATGTTTCGAAAAAAAAAATGCGCGTTATCGAGGGAAAAAAAAAACTACCGTGTATTAATATTATCAACGGGCTATTTTTTTTTTTCGCGTTTCGCTAAGCCTTTAATGCCGTTTTTCGATTCGCTAACGGCAATCTATAGTTTTAAATAGTGAACCGAACGAAGATTAATATTCCGAACGTTTTTTTTTTTTTTCTTTCACGATTCAATTCGAGGACCACGGCGGTTTATCGGCTGCGCGATCGTTTAGCGATTACGTGACCGAGAGCTTTTAACACCGCGCACCAATATCGTTATTCAGATTACACCGTTTTCCCCCGCTCTCCCAACGACCGTTGGATCCGAGTGTCGTTGTTCGCGTACTATGTTTTTTCATTGTTTTTTGTTTTTCCTTTAAAAAACTGTTTTAGAGACAAACCGCTCGCGGCACAAACAATTTGTGGACGATCAAATTTCGAACGCGACCCACTCCGCGGTGCTCCACGGCAATTCTTTTGGACGCGTACAACGCGTAGTTTGAGTGTTTTTTTTTTTTTTTTTTTTTCGTTGTTCCCCGAAACGCTCTTCTCGATTAATACGGGGTTTACTACGGTTACGAATTTGAAAATGCTGGCCGTAAGCATCAAAATATGATGGTCGAAAATATCAATATAATATAAATATATATACGCGTACAGGGTGTCCTGCAGTCGAAAGAAATTAAATTTGTATTTGCATTCTTTATAATTACTGAAAAAAAAAAATAAAATAACTTTTTAAACATTTTAAAAACAGCCGATTCGTAAAACACGTAACGTTCTAAACATTTTGACGTACCATAATTGTTACGTATTCGATCAACATAGTTTCGCAGCAATAGCCGTTTGAATTTCTAGAAAATTGCCGCGCAAAACATTTTAAAATTTTCAATAGTTTCAATAGATCTCTCATCCCTTATCGCGTAACGAGCCGTTCTGTTTGATACGAATTATTCGCCCCGCGCGGGGCGTTTGAACTGCTGTGGCCGAGAAACCGCCGATCGGATACGAGTGTGTGCCGGACATTAAAATGACGATAAACAGAGCAAAAACGTTGACAGAGTCATTAGCGTTATTCGGACAACACTGCGTAGCACACCCTGTATGATATTCGACGGGAGACCGCGCCCCCCCCCCCACCACCGCGGCCACGACCCGGCCCCGTCTGCGCGTCACGACGCGGAAACGCATCATTTTCGCCGCGAAGGGTAATAATTTTCGTATAAATCGTGTAGACGACCGGCGGCGGGCGCGAACAAGACGGATGATGTAGAAAAACGGCTACGTACCCGTCGGCCGGGCGGCGGCGGCTAGCAGCCGCGGCGGCGGCGCTGTGTAAAACACACGCGCGCACGCCGCCGCCGCCGCCGCCGCGTGATGGATTGATATCACTGGCAACCAAATTGATCTTAAAGACAATGATTTATTAAGCGAAATGGCGCCTATAATATGTTACGGACGACAAGCCCCCGCGCGCCGAGCGGGATGAGGCGCGGCGCGATGTTTTCGGGTCGGCCGGAGAATAATAATACGGGCGGCGAAAGAACGGCGGTACGGCGGGCGGGGGACGGGGGACGGGAGATGAAGGGGGGGGGAGGGCGAAGACGGGGCGGGCCGATGATGACGGCGACTGCCGGGAGGGAAAAGAAAAAACTCTCGATGCCCGTCGCCGTGCCCGCCGCGGGGTTTTACTCCCTGACCTTCGCGCCCGCAGACCCCGCACCCGGGACCGGTCGTTTATCATCGGCTTCCCGGCCTCGTCGCGCACGCACCGTGAAACCCCTCGTCCACCCTCCCACCCGTCGCCCGCCGATAATCACGTCACACACACACACACACACACACACACCCCTCTCGTCGTGCCCGTCGCGTCATTATACACGCGGCGAGCGTGCGCGGCGCGGCACCCCGTGTTTTCAAAACACTTTGACGTTTCGAGATTTGCACGGTATTCGATAAGCCGCCGTCGAATTCCACCGGTCCCGGTGCGCGACCCGCGGCCGTCCCGGTGCAGCCGCCGATTACCGGTGTTGTCGTTTCGTCGTTATCGGCGCGCTGTTTTGTACGTTATCATTGTCGTAACAATACACAATGGCCCCGCCGACAATCGGTACATTGTCGACCGTACCGCGTCGAGTATATTAATAATATTATTTACCGCGGTCATTATTGTGTCCGCCCTCCGCGATCCCACTCGTCCGTGCCGTACAAAATAACATATTGCGTACCTAATCAATACGTACGGGCGATCGCGATTCGAATTATCGAAATTTCCCACCACCACCACCCCCCTTCCCTCCCCCTCTTCGTTTCTTCGCGTCACGTCCCACCGTATATTAAACAGAAGATTTGGGGACAAGAGAACAAAAAAAAAAAAAAGAAAAGAATAGAGAGCCGGTATACTGCTGTTGGGCGCGCCGCAGTTTCAGGTGGGAAGTCGGGCAGACGGAGTATACAGAGTTCGTTCAAAATGTTCGTCCATAAGCTCAAGTCCGTAAGTCAGGGTAAACCGTTGCTAACCAATCACGATTCAGAGCGAAGTTCAGTTACACGTTTGTATTGAAATACCGTAATATTTACGATTTATGTCGGACGCGACGCGCCGTAAATATTTGACCGTTTGGAGCAAGACATCTGGCCGAAAAAAAAAAAAATGTTTACCAACAAGAAATAACAAAACACACACATTAGAGCAATGTATTTCAAATAGAAATCGATATATTTTTTGCGTTACGTTCACAGAATAAAAAATACACGCGCGTCTTACTCAATACTCTGTTCAGAATCATGTTTTTCATTAGCTGTGATTTATCGTTGCGCGCAGATTTAAATTAAATCGTTCAACGCACATCGTCATTTCAACTTCCGTTCCTCTTCAACAATAATAAACAGTGGCCCACCCATAAATAGCATCGGATTTTTTTTTTTTTTCCCGTATAAACTGTCCTGCGTGTTGCTTTTTTTTCATTACGTAATGTTATTATACATTCGGCGATAACCTGCCGAATCGGTTTTAATCATATAGCTGATACGGCGTCTGTATAATTATCGTGATATTAAATCATCACGTGAAGGCGATCCGGACAAGACGAGGTTGGCGTACAACACGTATTATTATAATCATCGCACGCGCGATTCCTTTCAGGCCAGCAAAAAAAAAAAAAAAAAAACGTGTTTTTCGTGTTTTCATGTTACAAGACGAATTGATTTTTCCTCCGGCGTACGCCTAACGTAATAATAACAATAATAACAATCGTATAATAGCCAACGATAGCGTTTTGTACGCACGTAGTAAAAAAAAAAAAAAAATCGTTTGTACGTTTACACAACCGCTCGACCGATTATTCGAAATGTCGGGACGCGAGTACACGGGAACGACGGGAACACTGCACACCTGTAGGGTTTTATCACAAGAGCTGGTGAATTTGAAATTTCGCGGGCGCGTAATATTATACATCAGTACGAATCGCGCGCTCGACTTTGATCCGAACCGTGGTTTTTTTTTTTTTTTATAGACGAACGATGATGGATCGCGACAGGACCAGATCCGTTCGTCGACGAGTCGATTTTTTCGTTGTCATCGTACATAACTCATTTCAAATGATCTCTCCTATTAAAATAAATTATTTCCGCATAAAACGACCGATTCGTATAGTTCTTTATTTTTTTTTTCAACGTATTCCTTCGTTTGTTTTTTCACATTCAATCGCGTTTTACTTTTTGACTCTGTGATTTACCTGATGGTAAACATTTAATTCCAAACCGGTCGTACAATACGCGTGTCATAATATTCCAGGCGACACATTCATTTAGTTATACTTAACAAGGTTTGTTTAATATTGAACCTTTTACCGGTTTTTCCTACGTTTTTCCCGGTTTCTCCCATTTATTGGAAAAATCGAAAAATGACCTATCTAAAATACCTCCACAGAAGGATTTCCTTTTAGAAAAAGTGCTGTTATTGTAAATCGGATCGAAATTTTCCGGTAGAAAAGTTGTCCACAGAAAAAACAAAACCCCCAAAAAACATCATTGTAAAACCAATACATTCCTCGCTCCACTCAGAATCTAAAATGGACTTATTCTCAATGTGCCCTAGAAGACGGTACTTACTACCAGGCTCCTACCCTGGATGATCGTGATTCGAAACCAGCGCTGCCATCGAAATCTCTCTCCGTCTATCTGCCTGATACGCTGTCTGTAAATTTGCGTTCTGATCTATTATTACTAGATCTTTGTCAATCCATCGGGATTTGGGTCGCCCTCGGGGTCTCGTTTTATTTGTGTATTATACTTATTATATACATATAAAAAAAAAAATAAAAAATAGAAATTTAAGAGTGAGTATTCTCCCTTCTAAATTTGACGTTTCTTGTTTTCCAACGATTAAAGGTGGGGCCTATGGGTTTTTCGCGGATTGGTGGGCATTTCCGACACCGACTCCCACGAGAAGTTCAAAACCCTACTCGGGTCATGTTGTTCACAGCGGATTCAATTCCACGCGTTTCGCGTACGCAATATCATTTATTTTCTTCGCTTTTTATCACGCTATAAAACGAAACGTGATATTATTATTATATTGTACGGAGTCGGCGCGCCAGTGGTGCGCGAATCGACTCGGGACCCGTCATCGTACTGCAGACGTCACGCGCCTGCAGCCAGTGTACGGGTTCGCCAATTTTTTTTTTTTTTTTTCGGTATATTCTATTATTTCCACCGCGTGTATATTATTTTTCCGACAGACTTGGGCGTAAAGCCGAAAATATTTACGATACAGCCCTCGGGTCGCTGTTTTACCGTGTAATATTTATACAGCGAGTCCGGCGTGTTTGTGTACGCGTCGTGTGAAATCGCCATGTCTGACGGACGGGCGTCCGGTTTTCGGGGCCGGAAGGCGTTCGTGCGTACCGATGAATTAAGACCTCCCGTTTTACATTTTTAACGGTCTACACAAATATACGTATACACACTACCGTCACCGCCGCTATTACCACAGTGTATGTGTATGTGTGTGTGTGTGTGTGTGTGTATTTTACATTGTTTATACTATTAGTGTTTTTAATTTATAGGCGAAAAACTACGTGCGTACGCGAATCAGTAATATAATGCGTTTTGGATTTTGACGAGCGAACCGAAGAACTCGCCTGTTATAATATTAGTTATTTACTGCGACGCGCCCAAGAGTATTTTCGCGTAGGAGTCGGACAAAAGTCAAAATTACAGATAAAAATCCCTAACAAAGATGTTTCTTTTTTCTACAAAACTGCAACGATAAAAAAAAAAAAAACGTCTGTTTTGGACTGGTCTCCAGTGAACAATAATAGTCGTCACAGAATTCTCTAATCCGAGCTGACACAGAATCGCTTTATAATTGCCACCATATATAATTTTCTTCGCTGTAAACAAAGTAATATATTTTATTCTAAATAGGCATAGTATATCTAAGGTTAGGTTATGTTAGGTTTCCAATCTTCTACCTACAACAGTGACCTACCCGTGGCGCGATAAATTTTTGCTTTTTTTTATTGACACAATCAAAATATCTTTTGCTGTATAAAAAGCGGACTATAAAATCATTTGAAAGGCATTCCGCACGGAATATAATTATGTCCGGATTTTTTTATTCAAATACCGCATTGTGTGACGCGCATTTTTTATTCGTGTTTGTGAACAACTTTTCCACCAACAATCAAATGTAAAGGTAACTTTTGTGTTCTTTTAACTGATACTCTTACTTAAGTCACTATTTTCACCAAATTAACATCTAACTAATTAAATTTGAAATTTAGACAATTTTAGAAATTGACTTAGTTAGTTTTTGTATTAAAGTGTATTAACTTTAACTAGTTAAAAAAAAAAATAATAAACAAATAACTTGCTCAGATTTTTATGCTAGGTAACGTCACAACGACCGTTTCCCAGTGATAAAATTTTATAATGATTACAACGATATTGAATTAGTTAACGGAATTTGTATGAAATTTATATCAATTATACGGAATAAACATTATGATATTGAACAACTCGTAATGAATATGGACGGAGTGGACGTCATGACATTTAACAACTGGTTAGACTCGTTAGTCCCTCCCGTAGCCGATTTAGCCGTAGAGAACATAATGATATTAAATAACTGGTTCGGCGTGTTTCACCGTCCCGAATCTTCGGAAGTAAGTGATAAAGTGATACATTTCATATTTGTTTAAAAATGTTGACTTCCGATTGACATCTATCTATTTTAATTTGAGTGTAACAAAACACCTGCTTCTTATTTGTTTTTAAAATTTCTATTTCTACTTTAAAGGAATAAATTTAAAATATTTCAGTTTTTTTTTTTTTTTTAATTGCATTTTATTGTATGTGAATTAAATTCAAGCCTAAAATCAGCCTACAGCTGAAAATAATATAATTGATTTGAAAGGTTCGTCGGTTTTAACTAATCATAGCGGTATGTAAATAATATAATATTTATGTCTGCTCTTTTGTGGATTTAGCAGTCTCGAAAACTGTTTAGATTAATAATCTGAAAGGTTCATCCAAAAAAAAATATACATAAAAAAAACACAAAACCAATACGTTCCGAATTTAAAATAAAAAAATAAACATAATTGTAAAACAAACACATTCCTCACTCCGTTCAGAATCTAATAAACATGTAAAAATAATTAAAATACAAATAAATAAATTAGTATATTTCAAAAAATAAATTATCGCTTAGTAAGCTCGTGAAAAATTTAATTTTAAATTTGTCGATGAAACCCTTCAGAATTATCCTTAGAATTTAAACAGTTTAATCTTCTACGAGCTACGTCAATTTTTTTTATTTTTAAATAAAAAAAAAAAAAATAAAAATCAGTGCGTTTCTTTTTTTTTGTGCTTATTATTTTTAATATATTTATTTTCCTATTGAATTTCTATTAAAAATAATCATGTTTATTATCACAAATAATAATAAAAACTGTCATCGACAGAATACCATCAAACAGTGTGTGCACCGGCCTGCATTTACTAAACAGTTTGGCCGGGGATGAATTTTCGCCAACACACGATGCCAATCAAACGGACGGTCGATGAAAAGTCCATTGTGTACGCTACAGTCTATAATATTATTGTACCTACTTACATTTGTGTTTATAAATTCGTTTTTTTTAAATCAATATGCTGGTTTGGTTATATTCAGATCGAATGTTTACCAAATATGGACTACCCACAGTCACTAAACGAAACCTCGCAAATATTTTTTAAATTATAAATTCATTTGTAAATTTAATAGGTTAACGGAAACAAGTATACTCCAGACAGATCTGGACGTTTGGAGTGATCCGTTGGATAAACGAATAATTATTTAGTTTAGACAGAAATATAGATTTTCCCCGATTAAAATAACACGAATAATTTTGGTTTTAGAGAACATTTTATGAAAATATTTGAAATGCTAGTTAATGATAAACAAAATTTTAACTGAAGATTGTACAATAAACACATTAAAATACACATTTGTGGTAAGCAACACGCGTACTAAATTCGAAACATTTCTGAGATAAATAAAAAAATTCATTTTAACAACACTTCCATGAAAATTTAATTTTTTTTTTTTTGCAGACGTAACTTTTGTTTATTGAATTTCCCAAGAAACTATTTATTAAATTGCCATAAGCAATTTAAGTCAGTTTCACGAAACTGATACGATAAAAAATAATTTAAAGTATTTTTTTTTTTTTGTAAGTATTTAATTACAATTTGTTGATATTTTTTGTTATAATTATTTTTTTCTTTTTAATCATTTTTGTATTTATATTGAAATGTTAAATGTGAAATGAATAAGAGTGTATTAAATTGATTATTAAAGATGACATTTATTTCATCAGGCATCTTAATAATTTTCTATAAACTAGACAAACACACAAAAAACATAATAGTATCATCGTTAAACTATAAAAGCTTCGCTCTTCTGTTCAGAATTTAAAATATTGAAATTGATATGCATCGATCGTGAACAGTTGTTGCAATAGTGGTTGCAGCACCATGATTTTTTTCATAAGCGGTTCCACAAAAAAAGTAAAATTCAATAATATATTTCTACTTAATAACCTATATAAACACTTGAATTGAATTTCAAAAATTTAATAATTTCTAATTATCAACAAAATAGCGTATTTTTTATTATAAACTCCAGTCTCCACTATTATTATTATTTTTTTTTTTTTGTTTTTAAAGTAATAACATTTTGTCGGCTTATTCTCATTAACATATCCCGTACTCTGTTTTCCGATTTGAGGCCCAAGGAAACCAGAGTGACAGTTCCCTTAAAATAGGAATTGGTTCACGTTCACGTCCATCTTGTTGAAACTCATTTCAGAATCGTTTTAGGAACTAGTTTCTTTGATCGTTCATAACAAAGGAACATTTTTCGTCACTTAAATAAAACTGAAAATATAAAATTACATACATTTTTTTTAAAAATTAAATTTGAATTATCTAATTAATTATTTAATTTCAATTGTATTATCTACTTTACAGCTATTTAACCTAAATACAGATATCGTTACATGAGGCATCAGGGAAAATTAATGTATTACTGATAAATGTTTAAAAAAGAAAACATGTTGAAAAGGGTTACTAAAATTATTTTAATTAAGTAGGTTAATCTAAAAAAAAAAAAAAAAGAAACAATAAAAATCATGTTCTTCCAAATAATGAACGAAGTTAAATCCGTTCCTTTCAAATACTGGGAAACGGTCGGCAGTATTTTAAATGCTTGTCCAAACTAACTACAGTGAAATATTATAACGAAAACCGAGCGAAAAACACCAAATTTTCAATTGTTTACTCTCGTCTAGCTCAGATAGAGGTACTCCAGAGCCGGATCAAGTCTAAGTATGACCCGAGGCACATAATTTTGAATATCCCGCCTTTGTGCCTATGTAAGTGTTGAACCATAACCGACATCTGGAACTTTAGCTGTAAAATTGTCTTCCAAGCGATTCTAATTTTACGACGCAAAGTAAAAACGTTACTGCTTAATTTTAGAACGCTACGGTATTTTATAAGAAGTAAATTAAATTAAATAGCCTCTGCCGTCGCCTACTTCTAAATACGTGCATACCCCGCCTATACGCGTTGCCGTTTCATTGGGTTATAAATTATAATGCGAAATTAACATATCATAGACACGAGGTATTATTTAACGCGTTCATTGGATGATGAAGTTTTATGATAAGCGGCCCTGTTTGAAGATGAAGACATTGGTAATTCTCCAAAATATTCCGGAATTTATACGAGTATTATAATAATTAATTGATTCGAATTTCCAGTTGATAAACTCATAAATTATGATTTTTAAATACGATATATATCGGTAAATTATTCATATTTGGGTTAGGTATATTTGGCCACAGCGATGGGAGAACGAAGAAGCGCGTGCGGCGAAAACAAAACATTTCGCTGCTGGTTTCACGGTAAAATTTGCGCTTCGGTAGTCACTAGATAATACGAATGTAAAATGGCCGCGAAAAAAATAACCTGATAAAAATGGTCGTAATATACCAATGGCCATTTAAAAAAAAAAATCCAACATAGTTCCCTCCACTCGAGTATTTTGTTATTTGACGATATTTTATTTACATCATTGCCCATTGTGCTTTGCGCATAGTTTATGATGGTAATGATGGTGATTACAAATAATAATAATAATCGTAGGTAATAATGGCCAAAATAGCCGTAGAAGAATCCCGGTCAATTTTTTTTGTCCGGCCATTTTTGTATCCCCGTGCTATTTTTTCCTCGGGCCATTTTAGTATGTTGTAATTGTTTTTAACCAGCCATTTTTTATTTGACCGTTATTACCGACTACCGGTCTGACGAGGCTTTTATGTGAATGAAATGTTTGTTCAGCTTCGTATGATAAGATCGAGAAATGCTTGTTCGATATAATACACGTGCAGATATATTGTTATTTAAATTGTCCCATAACCACAATGCTATTTAGGTATTTATTGTAGGTAATTTATGCGTAATGGTTACACGAAATTGTATTTGTAATATTTTGTCGGTATTTTTTTTTTTTTTTTTAGTAAACTTAGGCATTGCGATACGACACGCCGATAATAATCCACGCGGTTGTACATTGCACGGGTATTGTGTAAAAAAAAGTCATTCCTAACCTATATTTATATGATTTTTTTTTTTTTTTTGGTCGAAACAAAACGTTACGCCTGTTATATCATCGCGATGATATGTTGCACGGCGCGACAACCGGAATAAAAAATCGAAAGCGGTTTACAAACCGAATGAATAAAAATAACCGATACGATATTATTGTTTTAAATACGCGTATAGGTATTTGCGTTTTGGCGTGTGAAAAAAAAACCAACTCGATCCTCGACATAAATTCGCGAAAACAATTAATAATACTCATCCGACTAGTTTTTTTATCTATTTATTTTTTTTTCATCTCCATACGTTGCCAATATTTGTTGCACATTAATAACATAATCTCAGCGGCGAATCACAGTACTTAACATTAAAATATTGAGACGTAGCTACGTAATCATCGCCGACACGAAATATTTTTATTTTTTCACTCTCCCGTCGACGTAGTTGGCCTATAAATAATACGTTGAGTTTTTGAATACCATCGACGGTTTTTTTTTTTTGGATTTTTCGTTATGGTAATATTAAAATCGGCCGGATCGTAATAATTGAAGTTGTTGTTTACGTACACGTTGTTCAGTGCGCTCGAGTCTCTGGATAATTAGTAATTAACCCGCACATTCTGTAGGGATTTTCGAAAGTGCAACACAATGAGAACATGCAACAGTGTTATGAGTTACTATTTCTTTTAGTAAATTGAGGGTTTTCAATTAACTCAACTAATTTCATTTGGGTTCGGGACGTATAGTTGAGGTCGGCATTACTTTTCCGTCACTTAAATGAACGCGTGCAAGATATTTGTTTTTAAAATATTTGTTAAATTTCCGTATAGACTTGTTGCCATTGTGTTTTAATTTGACGAAAATATAGCCATTGTATGAATTATATTTTTTCCACTTTCAGTCTTTAACATTTGAATAACCATAGGTTTTTAATTACTTAAAAGACAACATTTTTAACCGTACCCATACAGAAAACATACGTATAGACAGTCCTAAATCTGTGTAAATGTCGAATACATTATAAATGCGATTAATTGTCGCACGATGAGTGTCTTTTTTTTTAAAAAATTTGTTTACAATCCGACAGACCTTCGAATGAAACCAGGGAGTGTAAATTGTGTACATGCACAGTGTAAGTAAGAGAATGTGCCTATTAATGGGTTCAACACCCCTGCCAAACATTATTCGATTTTAGCGGTTGGAATATTTTTTTCGAATTTAGCATAAGGTGCTATGCGAAATTAAATTAAATGTTTACATTTAAACATTGAAACATTGGCGGGAGACGGGGAATCCGATTATAGCGACGGAACTCAGTTGCTCGCGTGTTTTTTTTGTTTTCTCTTAATTTTGTCCAATGTAATTTTTTCCCCTTTATTTTTCGGTTTTTATTGCGCAAGAGTGTGTGTTTTCAAAACTTTAGTGTATTAGTTATGTATAATACACGTACCCGTAGGTATGTGATTCGGAAATGAATTTGCTTGTATTCAAAACTATAAGAAATCGACTCGAGCGTTTCTTGTCCGGGACCAATGATACCTATATATTATTCCGATGCCGGTGAAACGCAGGCGTTTCACGAGAGAGCGGTACACTCTGTTTATAATATAATAATATCATAATACTATAATACCATCTCGTCGAAATACGTTAAACGTTCGGTGTTGTTGAATTAATAACGAGGAGAAAAAAAAATCCAATAAATACATCAGAATATATTAACGAGTCGAATATCGGGTTTCCGTCGTGCTCCGCATGATGTCGATATGATTTTTTTTTTTTTTTTCATCCACGTCTCGAGACAGATTGAAACGTGTTATTATTAATTATCATTGTTACGTAGAGGCGATAAAAATCAGGAGGCACCTACATCATCTTTAAACGGATCGGCGTCGGGGGATGGGAATCCGGTAATTAACCGACGTCGCCTTTTTGATTCACTTTCAACTGCGCGGTATACCTTATTACGTATTAAAATTTATTGTTGTTCTCTCGCTCGGCGTCTCGGCTGTAGACATTGCTATAAAATATTAGAACAAGCGTCCAATTTTTTTTTTTTTTTTTTACACGTTTTTTTCTCTTGTCGACCACCGGAATCCGAATTCGCCGGCGGTAGTACACCGCAGTAGATTCACGTTATTTAAATTTTTTTTTTTTCGCGACGATTTTCATAATAATTAGATATGTCATCACGCCAATCGCACGTACACACGCACGTATATAGTTATTGCTTGTTATTATATCGGCTATACACGTGTTGATTTAAATCGTTTTTCGATGACTTAACTTAATAAATTGACACTAGATTCAGGAACCAAATAATATGGATTAAGTTGACTTGACTTTTCTTACACGGCGCATTTGAATGGTGCATTATAGTCACTGCAGTTTGCGACAGAATTTAAAACGCACGAAAAACGGACAAATGAGCCATGGCTCATCTTAAAACGCACATTGAAATAACACGTTCAATATTGGAAAAATTCACTTAACATGTTCTACGGGAAAAGTTGTGATTTTTGAAAATTATGTTGCTTCTAAAAAATGATAATACACCTAAGTGTTCGGTGGAAATTGCAAATATCTACGAAAATGTATAGCCGAATTACAAAAAGACAAATAATAATAATAATAATAATAATAACAAAATTGTAAATAACGGGGGAACCGTTATTGTGTAAATTTCACTGGTTTTTCTATACGTTTTTTTGACGGGGTTTTCCCAATTATTATATTACACATGCAATCAAAAAAAAAAAACGACATTTTCAAAGCACCAACTGAATAACATTTGCTATGAAAACAAGCTTTCTTGTCGTTTTTTTAATTGAGGCAAAAGATTTATGGCGGATAATTTGTTCACAGACGGTATCTAAAAAAAACAAAAAAACTTTATCGTTCAAATCGAATTATTAACGAATGCCACTGCCGTATAATATTCGTAATTTACTGTTTACAAACAAGGTGTGATTTCGAAATTAATATTTTTTTTTCCTGTACTCGTTCAGTACTCGCGCATTATCGTAAACGGCCCATGTGGTATTTATCATAATGTTTGACATAATATACGTACAAAAACGTAGTGAAATGTAGGGAAATTTATTGCGTCCTGTGCAAGAAAAAAAACCTACCTATTTTGTTTTTTTTTATATCTATAATATAATAAAATATATTAATAAATTATACCGCGGAATTGCGTAAAAATTATTAATTCAAGGACGTAAGTATAAAAATGTAATCACGAGCTCGAAACAAGTCAGCGGTCAACGCATATATTTGATTAAGGACCACGACGAATAAATAACGAAAATAATTTCCATTGGTTTTTCAAGGTTTCAAACGCCCGAATTAAAAATCGACCAATTTCGTTGGGATCTCGTCCGGAAACTGTTCGATACGAAAACAGATATGAAAACCCGGTAGTAACTCAGAGATAAAAGTCGAGTCACTACTTTATTTTATTTTTTTTTTTTGTTAATATTTGACTTGCATTTAAAAGTAATTTAATTATTGACTTATAGTTATTTGATTTAATAAATAATCTTTCGACGGTATTTGGTATACGACCCCTTTCGAATAGAAACGTTCATCATCGTGTTCGAAAACTACCGGTATGCCGACGAGATGGGTGCGGAGACTCGTTATCGTGCGCTTAGCATGCCGTCACCTGACGCAAAACGAGGGGACGCAATGCGAAATCAGTCCTGCTCGCGTCGCGACTCAAATCTGAGCGGAAAAGAAGGTTAGGTTAGGCATAGAGTCTGCAGTTACAACGGTCGGCTGATTTGTCGGTGTTATCAGCGTAACGTTGTGAATGTCTGCGGACGCGATACGGTACACGACGACGATGGAACGTTATCGCCTTTGGCGCCATCGAGGCTTCATTGATATTATTATTATTGAACAACGCGCACGCGAGCATACGCATAGAGACTGTTGTACGTAAACGACATTGTCCGTAACACGATAAACGTAATTAGAATATAAGATAATAATATGGAAACGCGATGGCCGGCCCTAAACTACCGGACACATATGTAAATGAGAGAAGACCATTATTATTATAACGTAAACTCGTATACTCGTAACGAGCGTATATCAAATGACCGGAGACGCGCATTTAAAATATAGACAAGATAATAAACATGCGTATAATACTTACGTTCAGTTACTTGGTCTGTCCACGCGTTCGGAATGGTGGTACGCGTGTAGTGTTGTATTAAAACAATAAAGAATACGCGCAAAGTCCTCGGATTAAAGGGGGGGGGGAAGGGCTTCAGTTTTCGCCAAAATGTGTTCTTATTGTATATCTGCGCGTCCGATCATTAACCAAGCATATTATTACACGTAATATTTATTCGTTACCCGGTCGTTCGACATTGATGTGTCTTATTGCGGATAAACCAGCAAGTTGTTTTTTTTTTCTTCATAAAAATACATTTGTTAATTTTTTAAATACTATTTTAACTTTTGAATTGAGATCTATTGTCTCTACGTATTGTTTTTTATTCATTCAAACGTATCGCCATATTATCGCGAGTGTTAGTATTTGATAATTTTAGATCTTGTGCGAAACAAAGAATGTATTGATGTGTTTATTTGTTTTGTGTTTGTAAACAAACTTTATAGGAACTTTCTCATAACGTTTGTTGATCTAGTTGGTGTTCCGTGGAATTAATTTTGTAATTTTCATTGGTAGTTGTCTTAGTAAATGGGAAAAACTGACAATTTGTTTGTATAATTTATGTGGATTTCTGGGTTACCTTGGCCATAAGGAAAATTACAACCAATAATACTCTGCTCAGAATCGTTTTCAGTTAGTAATTGTGTATCTTTGCGTACATATACAGGGGAGAGCGGGGTTAGTTGTTATACGGGTAAGTTGTTACAGTAAAGAAATGTTGTATTTCTAATCATGGTCAGCGTGGTAGCACTGTCTCGTTTGAAAAAATAAATTTTCTCATCATATCATTTATCAGTTTTGTAAAAATAACCGTCATATTTTATCACTACAAAAAGTTATTCACATTATCGCGTTTTTTCTTATCAAAACTAAATTAGAATTTGAATATGGTCTGTATAAATACGGTACTCAGTGACTCTATGACTCGCGGGCTAGACTACAAGTTCACAATTATTTTTTTCTCTTGACAATCGCACCGACTGATTTTTGTATCAATATTCGTAAATATACCTACTTTGAAACGTTTCCGGCGTAGTCGAGTACTCGGACCGTTCAGCCGAATCGAAAACGACCACGATTTCCGGCTCAATAATACAAGCATTAGTGTAGGATTAAACGGTCTGTAACCGTCTTGAATGCCAGAAAAAAACTTGGAAAAAAAATGTATAAACGTTTACGTATTTAAAAAAAAAAATATTATTTCAAGTTCTGGAGATAACTTCAAGTTGTAAATATTATCAATACATGTATATTACACGTATATTAATATTATATAGATATTAAATTAAATAAATAAATTATTTGGAGAGGTTTATTTTATTTTATCATTTTAAAAAAAAAGAGGACGGACATACTTCGCGAGTGGGTGCAGTCACTGTTATAAGTGGGAAGTTGGGTAGGTAGAATACAGACGGGAATTTAATGCATATCTGTAAACAACGATAATCCATTGCTAACGAAAACGGTTCTGAACGGAGTTCGATTGATAGTGTTGCTTTATCAGCATTATATATATTTATATATATCATATTATAATAAAAATTATTACAACAATGATTGTTTAAAAAAAATTAAAATAACAAAAACTTAATAACTAAAAATAAATAAAAACGGTTGCCAACGACAACCTTATTTTTAATCTCTCAATCTTTTTCAACCTAAAGAACCAGGTTTTCCTTATCATTATCTCGAATATCAATTTCAAAAAAATACCACCCAGAGAACATTTCCTTTCAGAAAAGGCGCTATACCTGATAATCGGTGTAAGCTTCTTGGTAGAAAAATGTTGACATATGAAAAAAAAAAAAAAAATATTACATCATTGTAAAACCAATACTCGTTCCGCTCAGAATCTAAAAAAAAAAAATATTTATAATTTATCGGTTAATGCCGTTGTATTTGTACTCAAACCGAATTTGTGTTGTTAGTTTTAATATTAGAGTGTGTCGAACTTAAAGATAAAGACAATGCCTGTGTTCGTTCGTCAGTTAGGTTTTTCCGGTATTCCAATTTTTAAGCTGGATTTGACGATTTTTAAATTGCAATAATTCACACGTTCGTAACTGGCTTGAAAATAAAATTAAAAATCGGGGGAAAAAACGAACGTACAGCAACCGACAGTGTTCTTGCATTAAGTTTCATAACACGCCACTACACTCCGGCATTAAAATTGATATCACGATAAGTATGAATTTAACGACATTAACCGATTTTACAACACTATAACCGTAACATAATATATGTATTAATCCGACTGCGATGTTTACGTAACAACTTTTGACATATTACACAACGTGAATAATACACGTAACGGATTCGATTATAAACATTAATAAAATTACTATGAGATTTTCGTTTACAGATATAGCCGATTGTAATAAATTGTAATCGATTTACATAATGTATCAAACATATACGAACTGCGCACAAACGCGTGGTCAGGTCCCGGGGCTGACGACTGCCGTAACCGCAGACATACATCATGAACAACTACTACTATACAGACAACCGATTTTACGAGTAAATATGAAGCTCGACGGCCAAGTACCAAGAGAACGGATGTATTGATTAACAGCGCACGAAATGTTTATTTCGCGCCGCGAATTATGCGGTATTGCGAACAATATATTCGAAATGAATCACATGTCCGCCCGTGCTTTATCCCGATCGACCCGATTGCTAATCGTACGGAAATCGGTGTTCCTTAAATCACGGATAGCAATCCGAGTATCCGCAATGTCGGAAACGAATACCGGATTAAAGCTTTTTCCCCCGGACGGACAGTTCTTCCGGAATGTACCCCCAATAGTTTCCGTCTGCGCGCGTCCATTCTCGACGATTTAATCGAGGTACGATGTTGTAGGACGGTGTATCAACACGGTCATCGGCTGCAGTCATTCGAAAATCATAAGGAGCGAGCACGAACAAAATTATTTTGATATTAAAAAATCAAATAAATTTTTTCAATTATTAATATATTTATAAATTTCATTATATAATTTCGTAAATTTTAGATTCCAAATGTAGTAGTAATCCAAGTGGAGCGAATAATGTATTGGTTTCACAATAGTGTTTATTTTCTTATTATTATTTTTTTTTATATGAAACTTTTACTACTAGAAAGCTTACTCAGATTATCAAGTATAACATCTTTTCTGAAAAGAAATGTTCTCTGGGTGGTACTTTAGAGAAATCGTTTTTTGAAATTTTCATTGACATTCAAGATAATGAAGAAAACCTGGTTCTATAGATTAAAAAAGATTGAAAGATTAAAAATAAGGTTGTTATTAGCAACCGTTTTTGTTTATTTTTTGTTATTATAAAAGTTTTATTATTTTAATCTTTTTTAAACAATCATTGTTGTCATGGAAACGCACATTGTTATAATCGTTTTACCATAATATGACATAATATGCATTGTTAGCAAAGCGACACTAACAACCGAACTCCGGTCAGAATCGTTTTTTCGTTAGCAATAGTTTATCGCTACTTACAGATGTACATTAAATTCCCGTCTGTATCCTACCTTCTCAAATTCCCACCTATAACAGTGGCTGCAGCTACGTATGAAGTATATGTCCGTTTTTTTTAACTTGTTATTATATATTGTCTGTATTATATTATAAATATTTGACTATATGTTACATATTATTATTATATACTACAAATAATTTAACCGCAGTACGCATTTTTACCGACATCGCCGAATCGACAGCATCGAAAAGCTCCATTCCTTCTAAAAAAAAAAAAAACGATGGCGAATCTATTTCCGACCTAAAATCGCTCAATTTTTCATGAAGATATATAGTTTTATATTCGTTCATTTGTAAGCACACGCTGTTAACTGTAGTACTTACAAGTCTATAGAGCAGACCCAAAACATTTAAATCTGTAATAGCTATTATATAATGGCTGCGGGATTTTTATCGTACAGTCCGCTATCTATAGATGTTTTATAATGACGACTCGGGGCCTGATTAATGGATTGAGTGAGCTGAAATTGATTTGGCGGTGACCCGATCCTGCGTGTCTTCTCCCTGTAAATTCTTCCATACCCACCTCCGTCAAATAGGTTAAAATAGGCGATGCAAGTTCGAAAAAAAATCAAATTTAAAAAAAAAAATTGTTTTGTTGCGTTCCCCCCCCCCCTCCATCATTTAACGGCGCCCTGGGCCGCAGCCTTTTCGGCCTATTGGTTAATCAGGCCCCGAATGACGCGCATACGGACAATAATTATTATTGCTACTATTGAAATACGGCAGTGCCGCGCGTAGTCACTTTGTGCCTCCCCGAGAGCAAATATTAAATTATACAAGGGGCGGCGGTGGTACGCACACGCGCAGACGCACGTGTGTTTACGTTGCGACGACACTGCCAATCAAACACCGCCGCGGCTAATTGCTCGGTCGCCGTCCGGTCCTATGGCACACAATGTGATAAAAGGTACGCGGTGTGTAAAGCAAATACAGGCCTTTTGTCGGTTCTACGCGCTGCAGTGTACCGTGTTTGCCGGAAACATCAAACACTCGCGCGAGCGTGAAACACAAAGCGACATCATTTTTCCGTACACACTGTTGTTCGGGACCCCTCGTTTTATATTATATTGATATTGTCGCGGTGCAAACGATAACGTATTGTAGTCGCCGCCGCGTATGAAGAGATGACGCGGCCCGGACCCTGCGACATAATACACAGGGTGTCTGCGAGTGTGTGTTCACGACCCCGAGGTCCCCAGACGTGTAACCGCGTCCGCGCGTCAACTATCCTCTTGCGATCGCTACGGAAATCCGATATTTCGCATTCGGTTTACGCAGTTTCGGCCGCGTATCGTTTACGCGACTAGCGTTTCTACAACAGATCCGACGACGGGGCATCTCGCGAATTTCTCGACCGCCCCGGCCCCGAGTTATTTTAACAGGGATGCTATTTTACCGAAAGGAAAAATATCGATACTTTTACATGCGGGTATCGGACATCCTGCTAGATACCTGCTAGATCGATACGGTCTAAATGTCGAAAGAAACTATTGATATTATTATTCATGTCGATATAAAAGATATTTAGAAACGTTAAAATACAGGTCGTAAATTGCTCTGATCGCGGGAAAAACGAGTTACAACGAAAATAATCATTGAAAATTGACGACTTCAAACTGATAACACACAACACACACACGCACCGTGGATAATAAATGGTTAAGTTATTGGGCCCATTATTTGACCTTATCAGAAGGGAATTCATCGAAATCCATTTGCGGTTATATTAAGGGGCTATAGTTTTATTACTTGCTTCCCAGTCAAGTAATTCATAAGCTAAACGAATAAAATAACCGGTGCCTACATAAAATATTCCTCATTATTATTTTATTATTTTATTTTCTATTTTTATTACACGGCCATCCATCCAAAAATATTCCGTCAGAACAAAATAACTAAGGATAACGTATAATAATACAAAAACGAATCTAAGAACATTCTATACTATTCTACTCAGTAATATTATTTGTTGAGTGGTGCTAATGTTCTGCGATTCTAAATTAACGTGTCATTCCTATATTACGGATATATGAAAAAAAAAAAAAAAAATGCTAGCACTCCGATAGGATTTGAACCGTCCGCCAGTCGACCACTAACGTTTCCTGACCTATTGAAACCTATCGAGCTGCCTACCTATCGGATGCGTTTTACTATAAGACGTGACCGCTGTAAGTGCTTCGAAACATTCACACCGTAGGCGCGTTAAAAATTGTATGCGTTGATTTTCAGCCACGCCGCGCACTCGATTATTTGAAAAATGTTTAATAAAACCGCGGAGATAAATCGCGCGTAAGTTCGACCGTGGCCTTGCCCCGTTCGCCTCGAAACCGCGGCGGCGAAGACGATCAAAATCTACAAAACGAGAAAACAATTCTATTATAAGCTGTATTGAAAGCGGTCAAATCGTTACACGCCCGATAAATAATAAAGACGTATACCCATTTCGTTCTCGTACATTACATTATAATATAATCGGTCGATTCGATCGCCACCGAAAAAAATATAAACATTAGTGTTTCTAATGCGATGACCAAAACGTTTTTTCTTCTTTTTTTTTTTTTTTTTTTTTATATCTGATTAGCAGCTCGTCGTTCCCCAGCCGTATATTACAAAATAATATAATATAATATCGTGTTCCTCCTCCGGGCGCGGCGTACATTATTATGTATAGGCTAGTGAATAGGTGTATCTACGATACGATATTGCGTGTGTAATCATTTTGTTTTGTTTCGTTTATTTTTTTTAAATTTTTAATTCATTCACGAAACTGATTTATTATACGCACGGCAAACGTGCAGCGCGAGTGAAAAAATATACACATTTTTCTTCCGCCGCTCGTGCGTATACATTATAATATTATTACATTGTATTTATATACGTACACAGTGGATACCTGCAGCAGCCCTATACTAGATTTATCTACATAACATAGGTAGGTAGGTAGGTAGGTAGGTACGTGTTTACGGCGCTATAAATCATTTCGGCGAGTGAATAATATGATATAAACTCTCGGTTTAACTGTATATACCTACGTAAGTACATAATGGTCGGACGTCGAAAGTCAGTGATAACCTATTAATAATAATTGAACGGGCGGCAGCAGCAGCAGCAGCTGTTGCAGACGTTGAAAACACAAAAAACCAACATTACGACATTATATGGATGCGAATCCGGAACGGAACAGTCCGGGAATATATCAATGGTTTCTAGAAAAACGTTGTCACCGTAAAAACGTCAATAACAAGTGTAGCGCAAGACAAGAAAAGGGGCCGACGGAAAATTCGGCAGAGTAGCCCGAATAGTCAGGGGAAATATAAATCGCTTTGGATCTCGGGAGTCGGGCGAAGAGAAAAGGCCGGCTGAAACCACTACTGACCACATATCATTGAATAGACAGGAAGTTACCGTTTTGTAACCATTGGTTTTTACTGTTAATTACGGAAATTTGATGCTCCGAAATTTATGTTCCGGGCTATTACGTTCCGGGATTTTCACATTCAAGACGGTTACATTCCAGTAAAGTATAAGCCTACCTAATATTGCATTACCTATGCCGATTTCAAACCGTCTGCCAAAATCATCGTGCGCAGTAGAGGCTTTTAATCTGAAAAAAAACCACGACCGTCAATCGAACCGCGCGAAAATGCATCGCCATAATCGCACACAATCAAATTGCGTATAATGTTAATAACTTATGCCATAGCGACTTGTACCTGTGAAAGGTGGTCGATAACTCCGGGAAACGAAGGGAAGCTTCTTATCTTTGAGAGGAATGCACTTAGGGAACTATACGGCGAAGAGCTAATTAAATGGCGAGTACGTCAGGAGAAACGTGCGTACTTTGAATTTCTAATATATCGAACCAAATATTAAGATTTTTCTGAATTAAGACAAGCGTCTAGAACGGACAGGTCGTGTGCGGCGAGTCGAGGGGAGCATACTTCGAAACGTACTGGTCAATAAACCAACTGGTAAGCGCTCCAAAGGAAGATCTCGGCAACGGTGGGGCGACATTTTTCATTGACCGGATTCGATTTCGGTTGTGCTTCTAAACTTTTTTCGCCCGGTCCGTAAGTATGGACATTTCATTTGTTTTTACGGCACACGCAATGTTTTTGAGCATATGAAAAAGTCCCAGAGTCATCGTTGTACGCATAAAGTATGTTTAATTTCTTCGTTTTGTACAATAAATGTTTTCCCGTGGTCCTGTTGAAAACGAAAAGGAACACAACAACGCGTTTATAATAAATGTATGCATTTTTAACACCAAACGATAATTATTATGATATTATATTACTCGTAGAACAGTTTTTTTTTCCCACGCGGTACTGTTGCCGTGCGTCTTCCTAATGACGTAGAAGTTTCGTAAACAAACGATTTGCGATGATATCGGGTGTGACGCGAAAAGCATTTTGTCACGGTTGTGAACGCATCAAAAAGCGGTAAAACGAGATCGTTACCTCGCGGGTGCGATAAACGAACACGTCTGTTTGGGTTTTGCAGTAGTCGGTCGAAATATCGGAAAAACCTCTCACAGCAGTTAAACGAGTTCCTGCAGATAAAAACGGAATTAAGACCGCGTGCATAGATACGAACTACGAAGTACGTGGTGAAGTCTTTTGCAGTTGCAGCGTTGAAACTCGTACATATTCGTACACTTGTCTTTAGGTAAAAAGGTTCAAGTCCACAAATCGCCAGGGGGATAAATCGTTAAAAGATGACTGAGTACTTAAAAACGTTTAAAAAAAACGGATACAGTAACAATAAGTAACATAAAGTCGTCACAGATTTTTTATTTCGGAAAAAAATGTTTCGATGACCACAGACCACCGAGTTTTCAAATACGGACGCCCGTGGCCATTTCAATAGCTACTATTCGGCACACTTAAATGTAACTTTCGATTTATTTTTATCATTATTGTCGCATAGTATATTTTTTATAACCAAGCATTTTTATTTTTAAATTTCAAAATTTTCGCGTCTTAAACAGTCTTTGAAACCAGAAACCTCGCTCCTATTAAAAAAGAACGTTTTTTTTTTTTTTTTTTTTTTTTTATATATTGTAGCATAATAAAAATAGTGCATCGGGGAGACAATTTTTTGATTTTTCCAAACGGTTTTCACGATAATTTAGCAAAAAAAAAAAAAATGCAGTAAAAACGGACAAATACGATATGACGAAAAGTGAAAATACGATAAACGGCGTGCTCGGTACAATAACGTCGTTCTTTAAATTCGAAACGCTTTGTCGACTCGGAAACCGAATGTCGCCGCCGCTAACAATGTCATTTGCTCTACGGCGCGGCGCGGCGGACCGCCGGTACTCGGTTACGTTTCGGTTTCGGACGGACTCGTCGGATCTCATCGGGTCGGTAGGGGTGTGGGGGGAGACGGAGCGGGGGAGGGGGGTTAGTGTGAACAACGCGCCGACACGAGGGGTGGGGGGGTGGGGGAGAGGCGACCGTCGAGATTTCGTCTCGGCGCGCGTGAAACCAATCGGAAACCGCTCGGCGGCGGGGCGCGCGCGCGTGGTGAAGAACACGCCGCCGGCGCGCGGCCTACGTAATTACGTCGCGACAAAACGACGGCGACGGCCGGGATTCCGGTAGCCGGCGGACGGGTGCGCGCGTCCTGCACGGCCGTGTGTAACGACAACACGGGGCCCCGCGCACAATACGAAAAATATCGTTGTTGTTGTCGAGACCGCTCTCTCCACTGTTACATTATCACAGGCGTGTCCGTGGCCGACGACAACGGCGGCGCCGGTTATTATTATTTTTTTTTTTTTCTCTTTTCCTCTCCGCGTTATTCAAAGAGTCCGCATGCCCGGCGACCGACGGCGACGGCGACGCCACAGCCGTCACACGCTCGCACCGCGCGTACGTACGCGCGCTATTGTCGTAATCTGTACGGCGCTTAGTACCGCGCCCGGGGCGCGTTCGTTTTTACCGCCGGCGGGCGCGTCGCGTTTCCGCGTCTCCGACGGCCGTCGGTTTTTTTTTTTGACGAGTTGATTGGTTCGCGATGGGTGTTCCCGTCGCATCAAACACGGTGTGTGTGTGTGTGTGTGTGTGTGTGTGTGTGTGTGTGTGTGTGTGTGTGTGTGTATGTGTACACGCACACGAATTTTTCGTACGCGTATATTTTATAATATTATCATCGCGTTATTACGGGTGGGTACTCGGCGGTTTCGATACTGTTGTTATTGTCGTAAGCGGCGACGTTTGTGCGGGACGCCACGTCGAGCGGATAATTCAGTTTCTCGTTGTGCGTGTGTGTGTGTGTGTGTGACAGGCGGACCGGATTTTATTTTCACGAGCGTTCCTTCCCCTATCCCCCCCCCCCCC